>CAJNOP010000105.1:502883-571279 GCA_905250075.1 Rotaria sp. Silwood1
GAGTAAGATAAGATGGTAATGAAGTAGTGGGTTTTGCCATGGGTGATACCAAGATCTTTTCTTGTACTTGTAGCTGAAAGGAAGAGTTTTGTTCAAAATTTACAGTTGACATATGAAGGGAAAAAATTAAATTGATGAAAACTATGAAATTGGACTCATGTCTGGTACAGAAGATGAAAGGAAGAATGGTCCTGATTTTCGGCTACCTTGTATAACGTGAACACTCAGCCATACCAACTTTACTAGTCAAGAAAGTGAATAAACTCACGTTTGATGGTGCAAAAGTCTGCTAGGAGTACAATAAACCAAATGAGAACAGGAATGATTATAAGAATTGCATAGTTTTTCTTGCAATCAATACTCACGATAATTGGTGATGATTGTGTTTGAATCACTGGTTGTTGAATTATTTCCACCTAAATAAAAAGCTTATTAAAATATTGAGAAAAAAAGCTCTTAGAATTTGTATCATTGTGTTTTTTATAAAATTCATCATTGAAACATACATCTTTTTTTTAATATGCAGTATTTTCAATTTTGTTCACTATCGGCAAATTATACAATAACACTTACCACTATATTTGTCTGTGACTGAATATTTCTTTCTGGAATTTGATTTTGTATATATTGTGATTGTGAGTTTAGTAATGGTCGATATTCGATATTTGATGATGGTTGTGCGAGAATAGGTGATGGTAATATATCCATGTCAGGTTCTTGAATTGGTTGTACCTAAATGTCAAGTTTATTGATATGATACTTTATTGAAATTTTGCATTATAATCAAAAGTTTCTTATATAGAAACCATTCTTACGTACATCAACGTTTGCTGTTAGTTGTACAGATGTTGGTGATTGTGAGTCAAGTTGAAATTGTTCTTCTGATATTGGAACTTGTTGTTCCTGTTAGAAATATGAAATACAATTGTACATCTCGAGTAATTCTACTTACTGTATATGTCATTGTCAATTGGTCTTCAAGAACATCGAAACGATTTTTCTAAAATAGAAAATACTTGTTTTTTTTAGTTCTGTATTGATTTCGTGTATTGATCGTATATTTGATAATAAATATATCCTACATTTAATTTCGATGGTTTTCTTCGTTTGGTTATAAGTTCCTAAAAAACAAAAAAAACAATTGAATAGAAATCTATAAAATATAAATATTTATTATACATGTTTAAATGGACTTCTCATAATTTTTGGTAAACTTGTTGGAATACAAGCAGCCTAAGATTTAGAAAAGAAAAAAAGAATGTTGTTTTTTTCCTTTGTTAATAATTAATAAATAAAAAAATCTCTCTTAACTATTTTAATTGATATATGATTAGGTGGATTACCATCTTCTGTACCAAGAAGAATAATTCTTATTAAATTTGCTTGTGTATTAGCAAGACCATTAATAGTTTTCGAACCAATTATAGATTTAATTTCAAGATAATAACCATGAGAATTATGACATTGAATTTTAAAACTATCAACATTAGTTAAAGGATTAAGTGTTATAGAATCTATTGACATTGTTCTACTCAATACAATATCAATTATATATTCTTCTGTTGTAAGAAAATCCATTCCATCTTGATTTGGATTAATTAAATTATTAGGTTTGATATGCATTGTTGCAGTTTTAATATCGATTCGTGTTACTTGTTTTGGATTGCCAAGTAAACGTAATTGAGGTGTACAATCAGTCATTTCAGGAGCTTCATTACCTTCCTAGGAAAAATATTTGAAACACAATGTAACTGATGTTGCTAATCACAAAAAGAGTGCTTTATCCTTCAGAAATACAATAGAAAAATAGTTCATATATTATAACGAGACGTTATTCACTTATGAATAACTGACGTATTTGAATCGTAAAATGTATGTTATTGATTTAGAGACAAGTTAGATCCCAAGACGATAAGCAAAGAATCTTTCTTGTTCTAATCTCTACTTCATTATACTTACATTCGATGGCGAATAAATTGGATTACAGACACCCTATGAAATTAATTTCACTAATATTATATTAATTAAAACATATTATTTCACTTACAATACTAAGTGTAATATGACTTGGTAAGTATCCATCAGTAGTATGAATGATTGTAATTACTAACATAGAAACTAGCATTGTTGGAAAACCATCTACAACTAAACCATCTTTTGTATTCGTAGAAGTAAATACACCTAACATTCCAGCATGTGAAGCTTCTACTTTAAAGCTTTCTACATTAGCCGAAGATGGTATAAATATATATTTCATTGTGAATGGTTGAGCAAAATGTACTTCAAATTCATAAGTATCACTTGGTGATGAAAATGTATAACCAGTACCACCAAAATTTATCTCTGGTCCAACGACTTGATGTGCAGGATTGCGTGATCGAATCATAGTTATATGTGAACCACCGATAATAAGAATTTGATCAAAACATTGACCAGGTGTACGAGAAAATGGTACTGGTTTGTTTGGTGAAGGCATCTATGTAAAATTAAACAAGATGAATAAATAAACAAAAATCTTCACTATTTTCTATATTCATAAAAAACAAAAACAAAAACAGAAAACAGAAAACATTACTCCAAAGTTTTATATTAATCACTACAATGAGGAATAATATAACAAATAACATACCGGTCCAAATGAACCAGGCTGTCGACCAACAGTTTCCTATAGATAAGAACAATTAGAAACAGTTCACTTATATGAATATTTATCATAAAAGAAAATAATTCATCTAAGTGATTTTGATAGAACTCACCATCTAAAATAAATTGAAACAAAATAAATAGTATTATCTAAATATATAACTTACATTTATATCGATTGTTGCTATCAGTGGTGGTGATGGTATGCGATTACTAGTTGATACACTTGAATCGATAATCTAGAACAAACATTATGGCAAGAATTCTTAATAACAGATGAAGATCGTATAAAACTATTCCTAGGAGCATTCAGAATAAATACTTCGACTACTGGTAATTCTGCAAGGTACTAAACTCGATGACCTACATCGAAACTTTCGTTAGGCACTCAGAAATGACAAACTTACTGAGACATCCACAGCTCCAACAATATTATTTGACTGAGCGACATCCATTGTAGGCATTGACATTCCTGAATCAACAGGACTTTCATACTATTTTATAAAAAAGAAAACAGTAATTCATCAATTGATATTACTCTTTAAATACTAAAATAATCACTTACATAAGGTTGTTGTTGTATTCCTGTAGGAATTTGAGAAATACTTGGACTACGATAGTATTGACCACCTATCATTGGACTACTTCCACTACTTATCGATGATAAATCAAAACAAGCATTCTATAAACATTTAACAAGAATCATTTACATCACATTCCTTTCTCTTTTTTTCTTAACATAAATAACTTACAATCATAATTTTAATATTACTTGGTGGTCTACCATCATTTGTTGTATATAAGTTCAAATATAAACGAATAGCAACTTTTGCTAATGGAATTCCAATTATAGCTGGTTGATTATTAGATCCAGGAATTATTGATGAATAATATGTATCATCAACATTTCTCAAAGGATTATATAATCGTAAACCATATCTTTGTACATTAGATTGTGGTCCAAGTGTAAGTGTATGAACATAGATATTAACTCGTAGATTAATGACTATCGTATGATAAGGATAGTGAAATGATGAAAATGAATAACCCTACGAAAAAAAGTATTGTTTGGATAATAAAAGACTATAGAATATTTACTGTTGATTCCGATTGTGAGTTAATAATACCAGAGACGGGAGTTTCTTGTGGACTATTGATATGAAATATATTTTGTACATTGATATTACCAACAATTTGAAGATTATTATAACAAAAATAGTTTGCTGGAACTTGTGATGTCGTCATTGATGGCAAATTATTCAGTACATTTGATGATGACTGAAGAAAAACCAAATTTCAGTATGAAGCTGAACTCATTATCGAAAAGAAGAGGAAGGTTATTTTGTATCATTCACTGCCAGTCATTTATTTTTAAATTTTCTTGCAATCCATAAAGCAACAATAAAGTTTTAAAGCAAAATCCTGACTGCATTCGTCATCAGACTTAGAATATGGATTAACTTTTGCGAAGGAATATTTCCTGAACTGTAGTTCACATGAGTTTTTTCGTTTAAAAGTAAAGTATGCATAGTTGCTCGCTGTGTAGATTCTTACAAAAATTTTGACTAAAATAACGAATTACAATTAGATAAAATTGGATTATGAATTTTTTTAAACAGTTAGTGAACATAAAAATCAGACCGGTAATATTAGCACGATTGTTTATGTCCGAGGTATAAACTCAAATGTATTAAAAATAATATAAAACTGTCTAATTAAAAGATTCAATTCATTCGTATTTACCTGTAGCATTGGACTATGATAATGAGATATAGCAGAAGTGAGCATTGTTTGAGGAAGATTCTACAAAATAAATCAATAAACACAAAAAAATAACAAACATTATTTATATACGGGATATTGCATTTGCATTGATGGCACAGATGATTCACTGATTTCAACCTTAAAATTAAAATACATTCAAATTCGATGCGTGTTTTTTTCTTTGAACTGCATATCATATCTATTTAACTTACATTAACATCAACATTTGCAATGAATGGTTCCGATCGTATTGGACCGCTGTCAACAGAATCAGTTGCAATTATTAAATCCGGAGCATTATTATTTTGTGCAGACGAACTACCACTTTCATCCTTCGAAACACAAGAGAAAAGCTACTGATAACGACAACTATGAGTGCATATCGAATCACTTACATATGGTGTACGAACATTCGAATCGATACTTCCTACAATATTTACAGTTTCAACAATATTTTCCCTTGAAACACCTGGTCCTGACAATGCTGGAGCATTATAACTTCCAATCTATCGATAAAAAGAAAACCAATTCACAAATTGTTAATACATGAAAGTGATCAAATCAATTACTTACGTAGGATTGTTGTTGTATTCCTGTGGGAATTTGTGAAATACTTGGACTACGATAGTATTGACCACCTATCATTGGACTACTTCCACTACTTATCGATGATAAATCAAAACAAGCATTCTATAAACATTTAACAAGAACCATTTACATCACATTTCCTTCTCTTTTTTCTTAGCACAAATAACTTACAATCATAATTTTAATATTACTTGGTGGTCTACCATCATTTGTCGTATATAAGTTCAAATATAAACGAATAGCAACTTTTGCTAAGGGAATTCCAATTATAGCTGGTTGATTATTCGATCCAGGGATTATTGATGAATAATATGTATCATCAACATTTCTCAAAGGATTATATAATCGTAAACCATATCTTTGTACATTAGATTGAGGTCCAAGTGTAAGTGTATGAACATAGATATTAACTCGTAGATTAATGACTATCGTATGATAAGGATAGTGAAATGATGAAAATGAATATCCCTACGAAAAAACAACTATTGTTTGGGTAGTAAAAGACTATAGAATATTTACTGTTGATTCCGATTGTGAGTTGATAATGTCAGAGATAGGTGTTTGTTGTGGACTATTGATATGAAATATATTTTGTACATTGATATTACCAACAATTTGAAGATTATTATAACAAAAATAGCTTGCTGGAACTTGTGATGTCGTCATTGATGGTAAATTATTTAATACATTTGATGGTTGCTGCAAAACCAAATATAAAATTCGTTCATAAATACTGCTTACGATACTATGTATTCTGTTGAAAATAGGTATCACAAAGACACGTTACTAATTAGTTTAAAGTCAAAGGTCTTTCTTTACTATGATGAAAACTACTATATGTAAGGATGAGTGAAATGCCAAACTTACGGATAATACTAAACTTGAATAATAGGACACGGTCGGTGAACGTGGTTGTTCAACAGCTGACTATAACATAAATGGAAGGTTGAGAATACTAATTATTTTAAGAAACAATAATGCTAACTTACCGAATAATAACTGTCTGATGACGGTATTGCTGGAACTTCCATATTAACCTACGAATAAAAATATAGACAAATTAGTCAATACTATAAATCAAGGTACTAGTTTTGATGACTTACATTAATATCAAGAGATTCAGTGAGTGATGGTGATGGTGTTTGCATACCAATCGATCTATCATAGGCAATATTCTAAAAATAGTTGATATCAGTGGACAACTCTTAGATTATAAACAAACTTTAGGATCATTGCTAGAAGCATCAACTAGCATTGTTATTGATGGAGCTATATTATTAACTGCCATCGACTCAACATTTGTATCCTTGAAAAAATATGATTAAGATTAACAGTGATGATAGGTAGTGTCCTTACGTATGATACTTGAAGACTAGGAGAAACACCTCTACCATCACTAGTTTCAAGAGGACCAGAGCTTGATGGTATGCTATTAACCTTCAAATGCAGATTCTAATGAAGAACGGTAACATATATATTAAACTTACTGAAACATCGACAGTCCCAACGATGTTGCTTGATTGGGCGACATTCATCATAGGCATTGACATTCCTGAATCAACAGGACTTTCATACTATTTTATAAAAAAAACAGTAATTCATCAATTGATATTACCCTTTAAATACTAAAATAATCACTTACATAAGGTTGTTGTTGTATTCCTGTAGGAATTTGTGAAATACTTGGACTACGATAGTATTGACCACCTATCATTGGACTACTTCCACTACTTATCGATGATAAATCAAAACAAGCATTCTATAAACATTTAACAAGAATCATTTACATCACATTCCTTTCTCTTTTTTTCTTAGCATAAATAGCTTACAATCATAATTTTAATATTACTTGGTGGTCTACCATCATTTGTTGTATATAAATTCAAATATAAACGAATAGCAACTTTCGCTAATGGAATTCCAACTATAGCTGGTTGATTATTCGATCCAGGAATTATTGATGAATAATATGTATCATCAACATTTCTCAAAGGATTATATAATCGTAAACCATATCTTTGTACATTAGATTGTGGTCCAAGTGTAAGTGTATGAACATAGATATTAACTCGTAGATTAATGACTATCGTATGATAAGGATAGTGAAATGATGAAAATGAATAACCCTACGAAAAAAAAAGTATTGTTTGGATAGTAAAAGACTATAGAATATTTACTGTTGATTCCGATTGTGAGTTGATAATATCAGAGATGGGAGTTTGTTGTGGACTATTGATATGAAATATATTTTGTACATTGATATTGCCAACAATTTGAAGATTATTATAACAAAAATAGTTTGCTGGAACTTGTGATGTCGTCATTGGTAGTAAACCATTGAATACAAGTGATGGTGACTACAAAAATAAAATAGTTTTTTAAACTGCTTCTAGAATTATTGAAAAGATATTCTGATAATTGTTTAAAGTAAATATAATTCCAGCTCATTGCTACATGAAAGCAGATGCTCTACTTTCAATCAGTAATAAGTAAGTATCAGTTTAACGTACTGAGACAGCATCAGTTGAGTACGGTTTGTTTGAAAGATCACCAGATACCTGTAAATGTTAATCAATTGGAAAATTTATAATATGCAAAGATGATAAACATCTTACACTCAGATCAATTGTAGCAACAAGTGCTGGCGATTTTGCTTGCATATCGTTTAATTCATCTTGATTATTAATCTAAAGCAAACGAAATATTCACAATAACCTTCTTATAGAACTCTCACTGCCAAAGACGTATCAACATTATCTACCATTTGGACTACTGGTACTTGAGAAAGGATTTGTAGTGAAGGTGAACTTTCTTCGGCTCCCTATTGAAACTTGAGGATAGAAGAGCAAATAAAAAACAAAAGACAACATACACGAGTTTCTGATGGTACATATCCAGAATCACTACTACTAACCTGAAAACCACATATTAAAAATCTATACAGTGATCTGTAGTTAACTGATATCGATGTAACTTACACTAACATCTACTGTTTCAACAAGAGAATCGGAGGGTTTACGTACACTCGTTGGTTCTTGAGCTTCATAAGTCTATGAAAAAAAAGAACACATCCTTAAGCTTGATTGAGTATCGAACTTACAATAGATGGTATGTGTGCTTCATCAACGACTATTGGCTGAGTTACAGGAGCAACATTAATCTATGAACGAAAATTTGAATTTATTATTCATTTTTTCACCTAATAACATATCTTTAACTTACACTAACATCGACAGTGTCTAGCTGACTTTGTGATGGTATCAAAGTATCCGACGCTACACTTGGATTAATGATCTATCAAAAACAAAGCTTTTTTGTTTCAAAACTATCAAATTTTACTTCATCTTACTGTCTTAGGAACCAATGAAGATATTGAACCACCAACGTTAGCCTAAAATAAAACAATCTTTGTTTTTTTTTTTATGAAATCAAATAAATTTTCAACTTACATTAACATCAATTGTTCCAGTCAACAGATCGGATGAACTATCTGAATCAACAATCTAATATAGTAAAATTTTTCATAATTATTTCAACAAATTTTATTCAAAAATATGATTACATACAATCGGATGTTTATGTTTTGGTGCTATACAATAACCCTAAAATAAAATATAAATAATTATAAATAAAATATCAATAATTACTACATACAATATCTAATGTAACATCACTAGGTGGTAAACCATCATCAGTTGCATTAAGATATACTTCAAAAAATCTTGTTGGTTCTTTAGCTAAAAAATTTTCAACAACAGGACTTTGTTCAACTTTTGAATGATAAGCATTATGTCTTCGTCCAGAATCATAATGAACCACAACATATAATAAAATAACATTACTTGCTGGCACAGAAACATATTGTAAAAATACATATGGTATCATTCGTATTTGTAATATATATGTATCCATTTTAGGAAAATCAATACCATCACTATCAGGATCAACATTACGATTAATACGTTGATCAATTATAAAATATGATGCATTAGCTACTCGAATCCATTCAACATTTGGATGACCATAAAGTGGACCACCTGCTGTACAATTGACTGCTAATGAATCATCATATTCACCTATCGGTTGATTACGATCATCCTCTTTTAATAGAAAAAAAAACAAAAGATATTTAAAAAAAAAAACAATCTTGAACGTTTTTTTTCAAACCTGGTATTATGTCCTAAAATATACAAAAAAATATATATTAAATTATGAATTTTTAAGAAAATATCGTAAGATTGATCAAAGTTTAAATGGATTTGAGCGCATGTCTTACTAACGAGGGAATACTTTTAACTAATCAATCATTTTTTTTCTATGAAAGCTAGGAAAAGTGTCTTGAAACTTTCATAGACTAGTTTCTCAGGATAATACATATTTTGACAAAATCATTTTTGATCTATTCCGATTATAGAACATATCGATTTGTTTTTTTTTCTTTTTCAAAAGTGAGTGTTAAGTAAAATAATATAATCTTTAAAAAAAAAATTTCACATTGAAATGTTGATATATATCTGCTGTATAAAACAATTTTAGACGAAAATTTTGTAAGTTTATTTAGTCGTTTCCAATTCCCTCATGAATCAGATTTAAATTTGAATAAAATAATTTTAATTTATTCTAAATATTCAATGAATAGAATTTCAGAATCTTTATTTAATCATTTAACTTACAGATGCAAAATCAACAGGTACAGCAGTTTCATCAGGCTGAGAAAAAAAAAAATAAAGTATCTATTTCAAAAATTTGATAAAATTCTTTGCTTACTTCATCATCTTTAGATTGATCATCTTGATTTGAATATCCTGAAAATAAACAAAATAAACTACGGCGGAACTGTATTTAGTAAGTAATTATATGATTTTATATATATATATTTACCATTAGTTCGATTTATTTTTTCCATTATACAATCAGGATCATCAAGCTCACTTTCAATAGCATCATCATTTTCACTCACTACATAACGAACATTTCTTGAAAGAAGATTTTCATTATTCTATAAGCAAATAAAAAACTTCTTATATATATATATATAAATACTAGAAAAGTAAAAATTTTAATTCTTACGAAAATCAAAATTGGTATTTCAGAATTTTTTTCAATATAATATTCTGGTAAAGAAGTAAAATTAGCTATAGCTAATGGAATAATTTTTCCTATATCATATGAATTAATTATCATAGTTATAGATGGTTGTTGAGTAGCATCAATTACAGGTAGTATACAAGTATGAAATCTTGAAAATTGATTAAAATCTTCAAATAAAAATGCTGGTGGTTGACACCAAAATTTTATTGACATTATATCAGATTGTATTTGTAATGATAATTCAACAAGACATAATCTATATTGATTATTTTCACAATTAATTGATGTACGTTTATCATAATATAATTCAGTTGTTATTGTAAAATTTTTATTGATTATTTGTTTATCATTATAATTAAATGTTAAATAAAAAGGTGATTTTTCCATAAAAATAAATTTCATTAAAGAAAAAAGAAAGATAAATAATAAATAAAAAGAAATCATAATTGAAGAATATTTTTTTTATGTACAATAATAGAATTTATTGATCTTTAACATATTATTTTATGTGTAACTTATAGAAAACAATACATGTTGCAATTCAATAAGATTAAAGTAGACGAAATACTTTCTTTTTTTTTTTGTTTTTCTTATTCTGTATTTTAATCGAACGAAAATATTTGGTTAATGTTTTCTGTTTTGAATCAATTCCATATGATTGTTATTTAGTACGTTTTTCTTGACATTCATTCGTTATAAATGAATTAGAACATATGTATTAAATTAAATTGTTTCTTTTTTTTGGTCGGATATTAATCTAATAAATACTTTTTGATTAAATATTTACGAAGAATGTTATTCTGGATTTTAGTATTCATTTTTGAATAAAAACTGATTAGACTTGTTTTTATTTCAAAATTTACTAAATAGAAAATTAGAATTCTTGCTATATACTATCGAATGATGTTTTCAGTCTATTGCAACGTTCTCAGCTATTGTTTTTCTATGTTGTCAAATCTCCTAATACAGAAGAAATGAAAAAAAAAAAGAACATTAAATAGAAATGTATAGAATGAAAGCAGAAAAAGAAAATGAAAATTAAATTATTGTAGTAGCAAAGCAGTATTTCTCAAAAAAAAAGTAGCAACCTGAAGAGAAGCCAACGATCGCTGGATACATATTTCTAGCAATAGAAGCAGGCGCGTTAGTAATAATAGGGTTTTGATAATTCTCGAACTTTCTAGAATCTTTCAAAGCATTCTATGAATCTGAGATTTTTACCTAGCCTAGAGTGTGGCGTGAACGTATCTATGCTTAACACAAACTACATCCTGTATAGATACTGGTTGTTTGAAAATTAAAGCTAAATGCGCTTTTAAAACAAACATTGAAACCTTTTTTTTTTTTGTTGAAAATACGCATAAAAGTGTATCTTTTTATTTTAAAAAATTGCGTCTAGACGCGTGTTTTCTAATGACAATGTATTTAAGACCGTGTTTTAGATACAATCAATTGACATGGGCTAATCATTCAATTTACAATAATTTTCCTGTCAGAATTTTAAGAATGTTTTCAGTCGTCCTTTTAGCAAATCATTTTTGATTATGAGTATTAGTTTTAAGTTTCAATGAACCAGTGGGATTAAGTCTGTCCATGTAGCTCGTACACATTCAAGTTTCCTAGTTTTTGCTTTCTTATCAATGTCTGTGTCATAATCGAGCATTTGTTCTTGTTACTAATTTGACACAAAATTTATCTATTAACTCATACGAATAACACATTTTTATTGAAGAAGTTATCCTTGATATGTTCGATCTTCTGTTAAGGTTCTAAATGATAAAAAAAAGGAAAAAAAGAAATTTAACTTGCAATACTGCATTATGAAAAATGACGAAACAAAAATAATGTTCACTTGGATTTTTTCTATTCTTCCTTATCTTGTCAAAGGAAAAAAAAAATAAAACTTCAGCATATAGACGATACAAAGCCACCATTTTATTAACAAATTTGTTCAATACTTAAAGATGACATATTCCTCGAAGAAAATTGACTTCGACCAATTTCTCTTCTTCCTAATGTAGGGAAGTGGTTCCAACGCTATACTCACGAGCAAATACAAGATCGATGTAAAGCTAAAAGAATATTCACTGATAAACAATCAGGTTTCACACCAAATAGCCGTTTATAATATAAATCTGCAGTATTGTCAATCTGTGAAGATTTATGTGTGACTGTAGCAGTCAATAAGCGTTTCGTCTGATTAATTTTTGTTGATTTGTGTCTCATTTTTTAATAAAATATGGTATCCTGCCTTAATAGCTATTTTTACTTGAATTGAATATACCTTTTACCATTGCTAAAATGGATATATCGACAGCTTTAAGATCGATCTATGGCTATATATATATCACGGAGAATCGATCTAAAACTATCAGAATACATATAGTTGCTCGACAAGGTCCAGTTTTAGCAGCAACTCTTTTTAAACTTCATATTCACTTTCTATCAAAGTAGTATATTTTTTCCGAGTTTCCATGCATTTATTTGCCGATGATCTAGCTCTTCTTTTGAAAAGTAGATTAGAAAAGAAACTATCTCAAAATATAACTGAATTAGAAGAACAACCTAAAATAGTAATGATTGCATTTTGCATCTTTTCAGATAATCATTTACTACTTGTTAAAACGTATACATAGTACGAGCAAATAGAAGTTGTATAACTTGAAGAAAATAAACCAACATGTAGTATATTTGCATGTATTGAACGAATCTTTAAGACATTTAATCTTTATTTTTTCAGTGATATCCATTGAAAGAAAAGAATCAATTTTGATTACGAACCAATATACAACATTTATAAATTTACAAGTGTAATTCCATTTTAGGTAAGAGATCTGAAGTCTAATATGACTTTTAGTTTGTACTAGAGACATGTTCTTAGTCGTGAATTTTCCTTAGAATTAAAAAAAAAAAGTAAATTGTGACTATTTTGGGATAAAATTTTTTTGCAAACAAAAAAATTTAAGAAAATTGCCAAAACATAAACAATATAGATATTTGTTATATTTCAAAAAAAATTTTTCATTTCATTCATTGGAGATCACAAATAGAAACTTAGTACTATTCATTCGTTTTATTACTAACTATTCAACTGATGCAAAAAATGAGAATTAAATATGCAACAGTACAGCATAACATGTTGGTCTTACTAGTTTGCATATTTTAGAGACTATAAAATGGCATCATCATTTGAAAAAACTAAAGATGGTAGTGATAAAACACAAGAATTCTCGAATCAATGAAGAAAGAAGATATTGAAGGACAGCGAAAAGAACTTCGGGATTATGTTGCTGTTCACGATGTATCAGGTTACAAGCAATTCCTAGATAATCATTTGAATCAATGGATGAAATATCCCACTACGAATTGCTGTTACTGGTTCATCCGGACATGGTAAGTAACAGACAAGATCATTACATTATAATAAAGGGAAATAAGCAAGGAAAGTCATGGATAATTAGTCTTTTTTTTTCAATCTCATGCAAATAAATGACTGTACCATCCATAGCATGAGCTGAGTCACATATCTAAATCCTTCATATGTCAATACTGATTGAAAAACTAACGAAGCTTCCTATGTACTAAAACAAATACTAATCATAAACATTCATTCTAATTACATCTTTCTTTTTCGAAGGGAAATCCAGTTTGATTAACACGTTACGTGGTTTAAAATCAAAATCACCGGGTGCAGCTAAAGTTGACGTAGTCGAATGTACAAATACTATGACAGAATATCCTGATCCAAAACATCCGAATTTGATTTATTATAATCTACCAGGTGTCAGAATGCCATCTTATCCACGTGATCAATATTTTGAAATTATTAAAAAACAAACGAAAGATGGTGTTGACATACGTGATTTTGATTTCTTTCTAATTGTTTCGGCTTCACGTTTCACAGAAAATGACATATGGTTAGCTGAACAAATGCAAAAGTTTGGCTAAGAATTCTATTTTTTACGCACAAAGTCGATATCGATCTTGAAAATGACTTCAAAGATTATCCTGATGATTATAATGAATCAACTGTGTTATTTAATCAGTACAAAGTTTACTGATAATGAAAAATGGGATTTTCCATTGATGATTAAGTCATTGATATGTGACCATCCTGATTTGAAGCATAATGCCATTGTTATATCGATTACAGTCAATTGTAAAGATGTTATACGTGAAAAAGCTAAAATATTACGTCAACAGATATGGAAAGTAGCTCTAGTAAATGGTCTAATCGGTGCAATACCCATACCAGGTGTATCTACTGCTACAGGACTAGCAACGTCCACAATGATGTTGAAGTATTATAAAGAATGTCTAGGACTGGACACTGAATCGCTGGATACATTGACTAAACAATATAACACTACAAGTGACAAAATACTGGAACAGTTAAACAACACCTTATGGATGGAATTTTTTCCTTTGAGCTTTACAAATTTCATTTTAGCTCAATCGAGTGGAGAAATAGTTAAAAACGGAGCAAAAGAAGCAATAAAAGTCATCGCCACTTGTGGTATTGCAGGTGCTTGTATTAATTCTGCTAGTTCAGCTTATCAACTTCATGCTATGATAAGTAATTTGGAAGAAGCAGCATTGTTTGTATTAGATAATGTAGCAAGACAATCGAAGCAACATTGAAACTCATGATTTCCTTCTCTATACAGCATGTTTCACTGATTTTTGTTAGTTTTCTTCAGTTTAATATAGTTTTAAAAAACTTCAGTTTTTTATTATTATGTAGCTGGATGCAGCGTGTCTTCTCATTTGTTAGCATAAACTCGACATAAAAACTATTAAACTTCAATTTCGTTTATTTTTTTCAATTTGAATTATTCACATAGAGCACAATCTTAGGTGTCAAGTTTTCATTGTTTAAATTCCTAAAAATTCACTTATATTAGTTTTAAAGAAACATATTGCATGACTTAAATTATTTTTTAAGAACTAACTGAAAATTTCAAATTTTTGTTTTTTGAATTTTCAATAAATTTACTTATAAAAACTGTCGTAATCCTTATATCTTCAGTTTTACTTTTAACGAGCTGTAATTTATAGAGTTCACCAGAAATAATTGTTAGTGTTATGAGCTTTTTTTTAATTTGAACATACCATTGTCATTATCACATGGAATCAAAATCAGATGGACACAAACCAATTCTGGTACAAAGCAATTATATAAAAAAATTAAAATATAGAAAATGACATTAAAAAAAACACGGATTTAAAGTATGAATGTTGATGAGAGGTTTCTCTTCACGAATACAATCCCGTCTACTCACTTTACATATGTAATCAAAATTGAATTATTACTATAGATTCCGATCAAACCTCTTTGAAACGTCGCTTTGACTTTAGTTAAAATTCTTCTTATTCAAACATAAAACGATGATCTTTATTTCGTACATTATGAATTTCTACAAATTACCTAGTATTTTTTCTTAAAATAAAATAAAAAAGTTTTTTTATTAAAGTTTTTCACAATGATTTATTTGCTATGGACTATCTCATTCATGAAATCTTTAAAATTTAACTAAATTAGTTTTAATTCGATTGATTTTTGTATCTTAGCCAAAAGTTTAATAAATGTACAAAAGGAACAGTCATATGAACGAACATACGATATGAATCTTCAATTGACTGAAATCTGAAGTACATAAAAATAATAATCATATACACATACTTCAAATAAATCATTTATAATAATAATCAAAATAATTCAAAGATTCTTTTTTTAATTAAATACACACAAATACAAATTCCAGCAAATGTTTTATACTTATATAAATTAAAAATGATAACAAAGGGAAAAAAAAATTGTAAATAATAATTATCACACGAACATATATATATATATATATACTTAATATTGTCAAATTAATGGAAATAAAAACAAAACAAAAACCAATAAAAGAATTTCAAATCTACAGATAAGACATTCATTCTCACATTAGAATAAAAAACAAAAAAAAAAAATCACCGATTTAAAATACAGTTCAATGATAATGATCGTGTAAGATGTCCTTTCTCACGAATAGTTGGTATAATTATTGATGAAAAACTATGTGCTCGATTGTTTAGTCTTTGTATCGAATAAGAATTAATGTTCGATTTTAATGTTGGTGTTAATGACATTGATATAGATCGTTGACGTAAACTATAAATTAAAGTTTCATTTTCAAATATTAATTGTTGTTTATCTCGTTCTAATTGTGCTATTTGTTCTTTTAATTGATCACGTTCAACAACAACAGCTCTAGAAAATATAATAAATATTGTATTGTTAAAAAAAAAATATTCAATTTTTTTTTTTTTTTTTTGAAGTTAAATATAAAAACTTCTGTTACATAATAAAAGATTTAGTCAATGATATTGCATATTTGATTTCTTATTTTAATTTTGAAGTATATACATATAATGCAAATATTTAATATAAGCAAAATAATAAGAAAGAGTTATGACATAGATAAGCATAATATACTTAATTTGATAATTGAATACTAACAATAATAAAATATTCAATAGAATCAAAACTTTCAATATTTGTATTATTGTTTCAATATCTTCAAAACAAAAATTTATACAATCGATTTTCGTTAATATTGTTATATATATCCCGAGAAATTACAGATACAATACTTTGATATCTACTATATAGACATTTCATTTATTAATACTATATTTCTGATTTCCATATCTAGTATACTCATAACAGATAGATTTCGATGAGTATCATCAAAGTTATTCCACTCTTGAATGCTTTCCTATAGAAATTACTGAGTTTGCAACATCTAAAATAATTCTACTTTCTCAAATTTCAATTTAAACTAAAATCTATATTATATATGTATTTCTAACAAAATATTTGAATAGTTAAATAATGAATTTTAATTTACTTTTCATTCAATTGCCAATTTCGAAGAAGACATACAAGATCTTGATTTCGATTTTCAGCCATATCAATACGTTTTTGTAATGCTAATTGATCTTCACGCTAGAAGCAACAAAAAAAAACACCGTTCAATAGAATATGAAAGCAAAAAAAAAATCGAATTTAATTTATTTTTAATACTTGAAATACTTGTTCATTAAATTTAGTTCTTAATTGTGTCAATTCTTGACTTTTTATTTCAAGTACTGTTTGTAAACTTGTTTTATCTTTTTCAAGTGTTTCAACACGACGTAATAATGGATCTGCATGTTCACTATTTGCCATTTCTTCCATAAATCTATCAACTTGTTCTTGTAACGATACACAACGAGTTTCGAATTCATTTTTTTCATTCTATTCATCAAAAAAGAAAAAAAATGAACAATAACAAATGTATTTTATTTACTAATAATTTATTCATCTGTTGTTGATATTCAAGAAATTTTTCCTTCGAATTTTCTTTTATTATATTAATTTGATTTTGATATTGTTCATTTAATGTAGCTAATTCATTTTTAAAAGATGATTGTGATTGTTCAATGAAAATCTAATCAATAAGTTCATATTTTTTTTTTTATGAATACAAAAAAAAAATGAATAGAAAATTCACTTTTAATTGATTATGTGCTGTTTGAACTAATTAAACAAAAAATTAATAAATACAAAAAAATAATAACAACATACTTTTCAATAGTTTTAATTCATATTTTTGTTTTATTTGTTCATTCTAACAAATAACAAAAGAATTAAAATCATCTCATTTAGTTTTTCAATATCATCTTACTTCTTCTATATAATATTGACTTAAAATATGCATAAGATCACAATGATTAAGTAGTTGTTGATATTGTTTTTTTAAACGTTCATTAGTAACTTCAAGTGATTGACAAACAATTTTTTGACTATATTCAAATAAAAATAAAATAATTCATAAATATTTTCATTTGTCTATTTTTCTTTTTACATGATTAATTGATTATCAATTGCATCATCAAGACTATGATTAGAATCATTAAATTTTTTATCTTGTAAAACAAAAAAAATATATTCGAAAATAAATAAAATAATAAAACATCAGAAATAATTCTTTTACCTAAATTAAAATCAATCGAATGAGATACTCCTCGATGTGTACCTGATGTTGATTTTGAAGAATTTTTTGATTTATTTTTTTGTTTTGATGTTAAATCGGATCGACTACTAGCAACAGAAGTTGTTGGTGACAATGATTGGTTGAGTTCTAAATCGAACAAAATCGATCACAAGAATGATTTAAAAAAAAAAAAAAAAAAACTATACTCGATTGTGATCCTAATGAACTCGGTGAACTTAATTTATTCAAAGATGAAAGTGTTTTTTTAACTGGCATTAATGATGTCTTCGGAAGAATATTTTGACTACTTGTTAATGGTATAGATGATTTTCGTTGGACATCTAAAAAAAAAAAGATAACAAAAATTTTATTTAATATTATCAATATTTTTCTAACCTTTTTTGACTCCTCCTGAAACAGGTGTTGGTATACTTGGTTTTCTCATATTAATATTAACTTTATTATCTTGTATGTTTATTTTAGATTTATTAATTGATTTCGTTGAACTAATTAATGATGTATTTGAATTTGAAAGTGATTTAGAATTTAATAGATTATTTTTAACAAATGTTATATTATCTTTAAAATCAAATGATAAATCTGTTTGAATAGATTTTGTTAGATCAATTGTAGAAGATAAACAAGGAATCGGTTGTATTGGTTCACTCGTAACTGATTCATTAACACTTTCACTATCTAATTCATCATCATCATCATCATCATCATCATCATCCTCATCATCATCCTCATCAATTGCATCTTCACTTTTTGCTATTGAACTACTTGGTTGAAGTTGATGTAAAATTAATGATACACTATCTGTAAAATCAGATTCAATAGTTTCTAAAGCTAAAAATATAGAAAAATAATTGTATTAATAAGAAATGTTTTTGTTTTGTTTTGTTTTGTTTTTCTAAAACATACGTTCATCAGTTGTTATTGGTTTAGATTCAATAATTGTTTTTGTTTCTGATTTTGTTTTGATAATGTCCTAAAATGAAATTGTATATAAATTTTCGAAAGAATTATTTGTTAGAAAATTACATGATCATCGGAAATTGTTGATTCTTGAATTGGCTCGATTTTTGTTTTCGGTTGAATAGGAGTTGTCGAATTTGGAATAATATCTGGTAAATGAGAAGATGTTTGAGCAGTTTTTATTTGTATTGGTTCTATTCTATCATTTATTTGTGATGGAAGTGTAAATGAACGTGTCATAGTTCTTGGAGGTTTTAAACGACTAATTGTTCGTTGTGGTGTCTAAATAAATTTTTGTTTTTTTTTTTTGTTCTTTTTAATTAAATCCATACTAGAATTCGTTCTCGAGGTGCTAAAACAACTTTATCATGTGGTACAAATATTCCACAATTTGTTTTACATTGAAAATATCTTTCAAAAAAAAAAAAAAAAGAAAAGCTGACATTAATACATTTAATCTTTTTGTTTATTCTCAATACCGAACATTATTCACTTGGCCGTCATGTTTACCATCGGGTTCATCGAGTTCAACACCACAAAATAATCCTTGAGCAAATTTTACTGCACCTACATAACGAAGAGTTCCATTTTTAAGTCCATTTATTATAACACGATCACCAACTTTAAATGATGATTTACTTTAAAAAAAAATGAATAAAATAAGTATCACTTTTTTTTTTTTTTCGTTGTATAATATTTAAAAAAACAAAAAGGGAACTAACGTATCATTTCGTACAGCCAATGGCATTGGCGTCGTCACAGCTGTTGTTTGACGGGATAAAATAGGTATACCAGTAGTTTCTATAGTTGTATTTGTTCGCAATCGTAAGGGTAAAAATGATTTGCGTTCAGTAGCAACCTATAATATGTACAGTAAAGAAATAGATCGATTACATAGACAGAGAGAGAGAGACGACACTTGGTGCATTTTTCTATGTTCAACACCAGACACACATTAATCTATTTCGATATAGTAAAGGAAAGGGAGAACATACCTAATCAAAGAGCAAACGAGCAACATTATATATATGTTCTCTATTTCATTGGCATGAACATGAGCAGAACAAAGTAGAAAAATAAAACCACTAAAGGGAAGCATCACATGCTGTGAATTAAATGCATATACACGCGCATAACATTTACTTTTTTTCTCTAGTTATTGTCATCATCTTATTTTCATTGCTGTTAGTAAAAGTTTAACTATGGACATCTTTGATACTATAGTTGATGTATAAGTAACATAAGAATATAATCTATGTTAAGTGTCATAGATAGCTTAGACATGTTCAAGTATGCGATATAATTATATTCAGTATGTGCATGTGCTCGTTTTTTTTTTATTTGTTATCTTACCGAAACATTCATTTGATTGATTAAATGTTGAAGATAATATAATATAATAAGTGTTTATTCAAAACACGCTATGATCACCGGAAGAAAAGAAAAAAAAACTAAACCTTGTTAGTCACTTAACTAAATGAAGGGTATATAGGTAGGTAACAGACTGTTCTGATGGATAGGATGATTCATTAGTCAGAGGATGTCATTGGTAAATAGACTAAGACCAATAAATAAATACTTCAGATGATAGCGCACTCGTCTAAATAAATAAATGATTCAGCAAGTTTCATGGATATTGGCGAGTATCCATGAAAATAATGAGCGAAAAGACGAATGTTTTCTATGAGAAATATCATGTAAAAATTCCATAGAACGGAAGAAATTCGTTTTTTTTTTCAAAAACTTTACAAACCATTGAAGCAAAAAAAAGAAGAAGAAAAATAAAAAAAACTTTTTATGATTGAGATGCGAAGGTGATCGTCTTGAGGCAACTTTGTAAAATGTTTCTGTTTTGCTCATTATATAAATAGTCTATGTGAATCTATTCTGTCTATACGATTCACTCAAGCGAATAATATACAATATATTATATATTTGTATGATCAATTATTTATTTTATTTCGAAAATTAAATTATTCATTAGAACAAATGTGATATTTAATTTCTTAAAATAATCTTTTACTAGGATAATCAATTGATTCAAGAGAAAAAAATATATATATATTACAATTAATTGAAATATTGATTTACAAAAATTTTCTTTATTAGAAAATCGAAAAAGAAAAAAACAAACTGATGTAATTTCATAATTATTCATTCATCAATTATATAGTAACTAGTATTCGTACCTATTTATTTTTTTTTTGTTGATTTCTCTAAATGAACAACTATTAAAGATATTCACAAGATGAATTGAATAGATGATTACAATAAGTAGCGCAGATAGTAAAAAAAACAAGTGTCATCATCAGAAATAAATGATATAGAATTTATTATGTAAAATTTTGTGTTTTAAAAGAACCAAAAATAAGAAATACAAATATAATTTTTCTATTATTTTTTATTCAAATTTACATTAGCTATTTATTAGATATCAAGCTTGAAATTAAATATTGATTGTAAGTTTAGAGATATTTTTCAAATGATTGCTTAGTTTGAATTAAATAATATAATAAGAATATTAAGAGAATAGAAGATTATTTAATGTCAATCAGTACGAACAATTTTACATGCATATTATTATTAAAAAACAAAAAACAACAATATGATACATTAAATAAATAATATAGATAAACAAAAGTAAATAGAAATTCTTGCACAAGAGTGAATCGATTGTAGATAATTTTAAAATGTATATCTTTTAAGATATTACAATTAATAGTATCTGAAAAATGAAAAAAATTCAAGTGTATTTTTTTTTTATTCCTCATTCATTTTTTTGTTGAGTTAGATATATAGTTTCTATTGAAATTTAATTGAAAATGTAGCATTAAACAAAAAAAAAGTTTATCAATTCATATATTTTTTAACAATCTATTTTTTTTGGTAGAAAACAATTTTTACTAAAATATAAATAAGTCTATAATACGTTTTTTTTTTGAAAATCTTATTATAAAACTATTCAAAATAATTTTGATTAAAATTTGATAAATTTAAATAAAAATTTTCAAACAAATAATAATCGAATACAAATTAAAAATTATACATTCTTGATTAATTTAAACTCAAAAAAAAATTCAGTCGAATTTTACATTGATTCTTATCGTTTCTTTTGTAATCAGTTTCAAATTAATAACAACAACTGGATTTCATTAACTGAAAATTGTGTATACACACTTCTATAATTTAATTTAGATTGTAGTTAACTATAAATTGATCTAAATTCTAAGACAACTAAGAATAAATGTAAATCAATAGCAATGTTTTTTTTTTATTAAGGTCTTTCGAACTAGTACACAACAAAAATAAAGCAAATTTTATTTTTCTTAATAAAACTAACAATTGATAAAAAAAAGAAAAATGTCATATTTTCAATTGTTTTATTTATTACTTATATTTGGATTAATAAATTATTCATATGAATTTAATATACGAATTGTTAATCATGAACGTTATATAAGAAATGCACCATTTAAAAATGATACACAAATATTATTAAATCAAATATTTAATGATGAACAACAATTAGATAATGTTATTCGAGAATCTATTCGAAAAAATGATGAAACAATTAAAATTTTAACACATAATATAATGTTAGCTGCTGATAGAATGGCTGAAGCTGGTTCAAAAGATACAAAAACAATTTCTGAATGGACATATATTCAAAGTGAACTTCGTAAAAGTATTAATTTAATTATTAATGCATATAAAAAATATATTGATTTACATCGACAAGTATGTGAAACAATTGAAAATTTTGCTAAAAATATGATTAGTAAATATGAAAGTGAACTATCTTCTATTGATCAAATGTCAGTACCTGATTCATCAAATGGTTCTATTGATACAAATAGTCCTGAATGGAATAAATTTGTTGCAAAATTTTTACATATACTTAATTATGCACGAGTACATCAAGAAACACTTCGTACAGCTACTGATTGTACTTCAGATTTAATGACACGTACATTATCTCATCAAGCAATGATTATGAATCAACCAGCTATTATTTCTCGTACATTAAATGTTCAAATAAATCATCCAATTAATCGTCAATATTCTGTAGAAAGTTTTTCTCTTCCTTGCAATAGTATTAATGAAGATAATGGTTATCAAATATGTTCAAATGCTATAGCTGATGCTACACAAACATATGCTAATTCAATTCTTGCATAATTTTTCTTTTTTTTTTAAACATAAATTATTATTTTATTTTAGAAATGAATATATATTGAACTAACTTTTATTTAAATATTATATTCATTTAAATAAATATGTTTAACTTAAAAAACAAAAAAAAATAGAATTTAGAAAATCAAGTATTTCAATTTCAATTTATATAATTTTAATTAGTTTTAAGAGATTAATTTGTAGCTGTTACTTCAGATACCATAGTCCACCATCCAGGAAATAATTCATCACGAATAAAATTAAATTTAATATATCGAGTTAAACTTATATTATTAGTATTTATAAATAAACGTTGAGCATCTAATATACGTTCACCTATTTGCATTTGTCCTTGTTCACCAAATAAATTCCATTTTAAACCATCTAAACTTATACTAACTTCTACTAATCTTGGTGGACTTATAGACCAATCTGGTTTAATTAATGTCCAAATAGATGTTTCACGAATATTTCTATTCATTAATAAATCAATAGTAATTGTATATGATTCATTTTTTAACCATCCTGTTATTGATCCTATCATACCAGCTATAACTCCATCAGTAAGACGAATACCATCATCAAGATAATTATTAACATTAGATAATGTTTTTGAAGTTGGTGGTGTAAGAAAATAATAATTAATTAAATTTGAAATATCACGTCCATTAACAAATGCTTGTATTTCATCAATCATAAACCAAGAATTTGGTTGAAATTCAAGTGTTGCCCAACGAAGAGAATTTGAAAATGTAAATGATAATATACCACCTTGATTCATATCTGTACCACCAGTTATAATACGATCTGTACATGGATAACTATTTACAATACAATCCGATGAACTATATGGTGATAATGGTATACAATCAGTACTAATAAGTAGACGAGCTGTATTAGGCCAATGAACAGCTTCATATGAACTACTATGTGAACGAATTAAAATTTGATCTATATATATTATATCACCAAAATCAAGTGCAATACGTATATATGAATGAAAATAGGAATTATCTAACCAACCAATAGACATTGATGAATGCCATTCATCATTTGACCATTGTCTATCAGTAAGTAAACCACGACTAAAATTTGAAATTGTTTCATTTATAATATCACCATATTGAGGATTATAAAAAAACATTGAAGGTGATATATGATATCGAGCACCTGTACTTATTTGAAGTGCAATACCATTTGATATTTGTTCAATAATAAGATCTTCATCAGTAAGTGAAAGTAAAAAATTTGAATTAATAAATGAAATTCGAATTGTTAAAATTTTTTCTAATGATAATAATGAAAATGGTAATAATGTACTTGTCCAATCTTCATCACGCCAATTTTTTTCACCTATTTCAATACTACTTAATAATTTCCATATAGAATTATTATTATTTATTATTATAAATCCATCTACTATTATTCGACCAAACCAATATTTATGTTTTAATGACCAATTAATTCGAATAGCTTTTGGTATTATATTTGATGATATATTAATTATTGCTTGAAGATTTTCATTTATTATCCAAAACCATTTTGTATTTAAAACATATGTTGGTTCAATTCGATGATCAGATGTATAATTTCGAATAAGATTACATGCTTTTTTTGATTGAGCTATACTATCATAATTACCAAGAAAATAAGTAGTTGGTACATATTGATAACCATCAATATAACCTTGTGCTAAATAATTTTGTAAAATTTCAATGTCATATTCTGTATTAGCTCCTTGATTTATTTCAATTTCAACACCTAAACCATATTTTTGAGCAAGTTTAGCTGTTGAATGTAATCGTCCAGCATGAAATGTTCCTTGCATTAATGGAGATGAAAATGCATAACCAGGTTGTAAAATAGCAATATCAATACCTAAATTTATCCAATTATTCCAATTAATTGCATTTGTATATGGTATCCAAAGTAAACGTAATTGTTTTTTATGAATAATATGACTTATTTCTAATATTATTTGTTCATTTATACCATAATTAATATCTTCACGCATAAGATACAAACCCCAAAAATGTAACATATCATATTGTTTTATTTTTTCTTTAATTGTATCAATATACCATTGAATAATTTGTTGACGATGATTTTGAATAGATAAATTTAATGTTAATGAAAAATTTTGTTGTCCTATTGAATCTATATATGGTAACATAATAATAATTTGTAATTTTTTATTTGATATATTTAATTGTTTTAATGCTTTAGTTAAATTTGATAGAATACCATATGAATTAAAAAGTTTTATTTCAAGCAAACCATATCCAATCTTGTTCATTTGTTGAATATGTTGTTAAAGAATTTGATGATGTTTTTTCAACAAGAATTGTTATTGTATCAAAAATAATATTATAAGAATCAATTGTTTCATATGAACCTGTTAGCCATAACATTAATTTTTCAGGTGAATGATTTCCATCAATATAAAGTAATGCATTATGATGAAAACCAGCTTGAGTAATAGTTGGATAGCCAAAATCTTTTCCATGTACTATATTATTATAGAATATTATTATAATAATAAAAATTGTACTGATAAGATACATAATGATCGTCAAATTTTTTATCAAATCGATTTGATTGAAATTAATTATTTTGATAATAAAAGAATTGTATATTCATTTTTACTTGCATTTTTTTGTTATTTTATCATTGAAAGAAATATGATACACAAAGCTTATCAGCCTAATCATGAAATACTTTAATTATATGATATGAGTCTGAAATGATTTTTATTTTCTTTCAAAACTATTATTGTCATTTGTAGAATATACTATAAAATATTTAGAATAGAACTAAAATATTGTTCATATTGCTAAGAGTTTTTTGACAAGCAAATTTCGAATACATTCTTGACATCTTTCTAGTTTAGAAGAAGTCAATCGTTATATTAAAGCGAAATTTAGTTTTGATAAAGAAGAATCAATATTGGACTGGTAGAACACAAAATGGTCTATTGGGAATTCAGTCACAAATAAACGGCGACATTGCTAATGATATGAAAGTCTACAGGATATAAAATAGAGTACAAAAAAGCAGGGGCGGCGCGAGCGGGGGGCGTGGGGGAGGGTACCCCCTTTCGTTTTTTTTGCTCAACAATACCTCAAAATTTGATTTTTTTTCACATTTTCTCCCATTTTTCGAAAGTACCCCCTCCCCTGCTTTGACCTCTTCGCGCCGCCCCTGCAAAAAAGTTTCACTCTGCACATCTCTATTTGAAAATTGACTAATTCTTTTAAAGCTCGATCTCCTTTTCATTTAATCTTATTCATATTCTCTATATTATGCCCATTGTATTTTCCTCTTGATTAAAACTAATGTATATTGAATTTACTTTCGGATTCGTTTTATTAACTTTACAACAATATCTATATGTTGCTTGATTTATTATATGATGAAATCAATCATAACTTTTTGATGAAATTACGAATTCAAAAAAAAAAACAGTTCACTACGTTTTGACCTTTGAAAATATACGAAGAAACGTAGTTCATTTGTATCTGAATTATTAGAGCCGCTACTATTTATATATAACTATTTGTCTTTTACGTTTTTAAAATTTTACATAATTTCATTGCAATAACATTGATAAACTAAGGGTTAATTAAAAATAAAGATTATTTAAATCCATTTTTATGACGATACATCTTAAATTTTCTTTTTGCGAGAAAAAATCATTGATCTAATTAGAATGTTTTGATATATATTTATTGATCATAAGAAAGAATTTTTATTAAAAAGTTTTAAAATTGATTCGAAATCTAAATAACAAAAAAAAAAAAAAGAAGAAGGACATGTTGTGTACTAATCAATAGACATCTGTTTTCTATTAAAAATATTTAAAGAAAAATTTCTATTTCAATCATTAATGAATAACATATTTCATATTTTATTCTTGAATTTTCTTAATTTAATAATAATAATCCAATTCTTATATGTCTTATGTCTGAAAAAAACAATCAAATTCTAATCAAGAAATAACATCTGTTAAATATTTGAAAATATTTTATTTATTAAAATAAGAATATTCTTAATGAAAAGAAAAGAAAAGCCTTCGACATTGTCAAGTATATAAACTCAATGAAATCTATAGTTTATCACATCATTTACAATCACCATGCATTGTTTCGTATCAACTATTTCAATCATCGTTTTATTTGGTTTGATTATTCAAGGTTTTGGTAAGTTAATATTATATAAAAATTTTCAAAAAACAAAAAAGAAATTATTTCTATATATAAATAGATGCATGGAAACATCAATCATCATCAAATAATGGTCAAAAACGAATAGAAAAACGTCTTTATAAACGACAATTATCTCCATTGATTCCAGCTTATTCAACAAATAGTTTACCAGCATGTGATTATTCTGTATTACGTACATGTGATGCTGTTGCTAATAGTATAACACAAAGTGGTGTACAACTTCAACAAACAATGACTGCTATTCAACAACGTAAATTATATGTTGGTAATAGTGTTTCATTATCAGCATTACAAAATGGTGGCATGTGTGTACCAAATACAAATTTATTAACGGCTAATGCATATTCAGCTATTGATTTAGGTCATATAACACTTCCACAACTTGCAGCCGTTAATATATTTCCAGTACCATCAATTGATACAAATACATTAATTAGTGCTGGTTATATTAATACAGTTGGTCAAACAAATTTACTTACAGCATTAGGTTTACAAGCAAGTATATCTGGTCATATATTACCATCACAACTTTTATCATTAAGTTTATATCCATTACAAACAACATCACTTTCATTAGATGTACTTGTACAAGCTGGTTATTTAACAAATGATTGTATACCAACAGCACTTGCTATATCAGCATTACATATTCATTATTTATCAATGAATAATTTTGCTTCACTTGGTTGTCAATCAACTGATTATTCACAAGTATCTCTTACACAATTATCTGATGCTAAATATGTATATGGTACATCAAATGTTTTAACACCAGTTGGTTTAGCTGCACTTCGAACAGGTATATTTTCACGTGAAACTTATCAAAAAATTGGTATTTTTCCATTTGGTTATGGTATTCAAACACAATCAACTGAATATGTTTATCAAGAACAACAACAAACACAAACATCAGTTGTTGTTAATGATCTTGTACATGTTGGTTATTTACAATCAAATAGTTATTTATTAACTGGTGCTGCTTATTATGGTATAACACGTGGTTATTTTACAATTGAAAATTTTCGTGATTTAAATTTATGGCCATTTAGTGGTACACCATCAATGAATATGTTTGTTTCAGCTGGTTATGCAACATATAGTGGTCATTTAACACAACTTGGTTATTCATTATTACATGCACAATATTTTCCATCAGAATGGCTTCCAAGACTTGGTATTCATATACATGATGATTTTCGTATATTTCATCAAGCTTTACGTTTTGGTGGTTATTTTCGATCGGATTATAATGTTGCACATAGTTCAATTCATAGTACATCTATTAATACAAATGTTGAAACAGCACAAGTAAAATATTGATAAATATATATTTTAAAAAAATTTTAAAAATTTGTATGTTTAGATTGGTGCATTTCGATCAGCAGCTGGTGTAGGTGTTGCAAATTCTATTGATAATGGAAATGTTGTCTATGCTCATAAATAAGCGTATTTTAATTATAATTCAGTATTATATTTTATACACATTAATAATGTGTTTCTTTTTTTTCTTCTTTTTGATTGAATAAAACGATGGGATAGTTAAAAATAAAAGAAAAAGAATTTATTCAGTTTTTTTTTATCATAAAACATATGAAATATAATCAATAAAATCATTTTGAAAGATATTAGCTGAATTTAAAAAGCAATATATTATAAGAATTTATCAAATATTCGATAGTAATTTTTTATTGTATATCTACGCGATAAATCAATGATGGATTTTATGAGGAAGACGTTAAAAACAATCACAGTCGCTCAAAATATTTTTATATAAGAATTGCCTTTAAAATGAGTTGATACTATTTCTAATACACTTCAAAACACTCAGTTATTGCTACTGAAATTAATGCATACAATTACAATAGAAACAAAATATAAGTATTTAGAATTGCATAATTTTTAATGATTCATCGATTATGTTTAATCGCTTAGATTATTGCATTGTAAAATTTGTAAATTTCCAAGTGTGAAAAAAATTTACTTTTGTGAATATTTGTGCCATCGGTTGTAAATCGTTTTGATAATGATTGAATAACGTTTAACAAGGAAAAGTAATATTGCAAAGCACAAGTAAACGTTCTTGCCTTCTTGTATTGCAATGTTAAAGAAAAGAAGAAGGAAAAAAAAAAGAATAATTACATTATCTGAAAATTGCTTCTATATCATTTTAGTATGAGGATTGCGCAAATACAAGTACAAATAGTACTTTGCGAAAAATATGGGCACTATTGACCAAAAATATCTCCTTCATTCTGATAGCTAGATATGCGAACTTGTTAGAGTATGTACTACCTTAAAAATGTAGATTATTGAGATTGGCACGGCCTCGTTTGCTTAAGTAGACGAACCTATCATTGTGCAGCTCGTTAACTCATTCAAATACAAAAAACTCGTTTATTTGCACGAAATTTTCGGGGAACTCATGTTTACTTGCAAAATTTTTTGTAAAGTTGTCGTACATTCGGCATAAAAATGCAAACTATTTCAACTATTTGTAACTGTTACACATAAATACAAAACAATAGTACACGTATACATGTACATGTCACAAAAATATGCATGGAAATACAATTTTTTAGTTATTAAACATCACATCCGAGGCTGTACACACTCTTATGCTTACAAATTGTGGAGTGCAACACTCTTCTGTATTTATGCAAGATATAAGACTTGCATGTGAATGCCGAAGTGTTATCAGCTTGTATCTACAAAATAACTAGAATTTTTATTAAGTTTGTACGTTAATACAGAAACATTGTATTCAACAAAAATTATTATCAGAGCGATTCTACATTGGCATGGAAATTTCTACCATTTTGTAATGTGAATACTGCTCAGGCTATATTGACTCAAGAAGTTTATTCAATTTTTTGAATTCTTCTATAGTGATTAGTATTCATATTCATACACGCTTACTAGTTATTAGATAATCATTATATTCGTCTGTTTTAATTGCACTTCCAATGTAAGTAAATGGTAGAATTGTGTACCAGTTCGTTTTATAAAGTAAAGAATATATGTTTGAATCTTATCTTCCAGCATAAAAAAACTCCTATGATGTGTTCATACATATTTATCATATATACTTCATTTATACAGTTTATTCTGTGATGCGTTTCCCCACATGCTATGTGACAGTGATTCCACGCATTTTAGAAAAATAATTTTTGAGATAAACTATAAACATGTAGCCTGAATTGCCTTGCAAACCTTGATCAATATCTTATGTCCCTGATAAAGTTCGATTATTGAGAGAAGTTATTGATTTCTATTAGACCAATTTTCGTAACAAACAATATTATTAAGTAATGAAAAACCATGATCAAAATTAAATCTATAAAATAGTTTAACTCATTATCACATGTTGACAATGGCTTCTAAAGTTTCTTCTAGATAAAATTACGTTTAACATGTCGGCTTTAATATAAATACAAAAAAAGCCTTTTTTCTTTCTCATATCAATATCAATAACAACAAAATTTTCTCGACTTTTATAACGAAAATTGACGTGAGACAAAAATAAATTAATTTTTGTGAGTAAGCCAGTTGTAGTTTTCTTTACACAGTAAAATTCGTAATTAGATCAATAACACAAAGATAAAATTACTGGCAACACGTTTTCTATTTTGAAATAAAAGTGAGGCCATGCTAAATATATACATATCAAATATGATATTTATATATGTGAAATAATATTTTTTTTTTTAAAACAAAACTAAGTAATTACGTAGTATTTGATTTTTTTTTCTTCTCCATAGACGAATAACAACAACAAGACATTTGATGAGTAATTTTTCTTCAAATTACTTATGTTGAATAACAACAAAAATCAAGAACAACATCAAATAGAAGTGATTTGATAGTTCTTTAGTTGATTTATCGTAATTGAATATGTGTTATTATAAAAGAAGACAAAAAAAAAAGAAATAGCTTTTATTATATTTCAATATTTTTATTCTAAAATAAAAGAACTTTATTTCTTTTCTAATCTTTAAATTTTAGCATTTGAAAATGAGATCATTTCTATACGATTGTGTTTTAATTATTTCAATATCATTAACAATTGCTAGTAAGATTTTTATTTAATTATTTTCTATCTATTATCAACTATAAAAATCTAGTTCAATTGGATGGTGATTGTACAAGTGATACACAATGTGAAGGATCTAATATTGTTTGTCGAGATAGAAAATGTCAATGTAATTATCCAGCATATACACCATGTAAATCAACATGTGGTAAATAATTTTAATCAAAAAAAAAAAAAAAAAAATGAATAAAAATTTTAATTTATTCTTCTATTAGAAATAAATCGTCGTTATGCATATGAAGGAGAAAATTGTGAAGTAAACGAAAATTGTATAGACAATGCAATTTGTTCGGAAAAAAAATGTACATGCAGACCAGATTTTCCAGCTAGAAATGGACTTTGTTGTATGTTGTTCTTTTGTTTTTTGATTGATGATTTTTGAAGACAAAAAAAACAAAACAAGAATCATTATTTGTTTCAGTGAAAAATTTGAATGTTGTTTGTACAAATCCTACAGAATGTTGGTCACAATATTGTTTGAATTCACGATGTCAATGTGCACCTGGTTATGAGCCTTCTAGCAATCAAATAGATTGTAGTATGTATTTATTTCTAAATTAATTTTGTGAAATGCTACATAAAAAAAAACGCATGTTGAGGGTATAGAAATAAAAATTTGAATCTCTTTCTCTATAGAATTATGATTGATATTTGAAAATAAATAGAATAAAACAATTTTCATATGATTAATAATAGCAACTACATAGTTTAAATTGTATTAATTTAATATTTATTTATTTTTGTAGAACGAAAATTAGTTAACATTTTTAATACTTGGTCTGATGCAAATGTACAAGGAGCAATTTGTTATGATGATAATTCATGTATTGATATTATTGCAAACTGTATTCCTATTTCACCAAATTCAACAAATAAATTTTGTAGATGTCCAATTGGATATAATGTTATAGATAATAATACACGATGTGGTAAATAATTTCAAAAGATTTCTGTTTTTCTTAAATCTAATTTTTTTTTCTTCATTTGAATAGAACCAATTCGTAGTACATTATTATCACCATTAGATTCATTAATATCTAATTATAGTACATGTGGTGTATGTGAAGATATTAATGCATTATGTATAAAAGCTGCTGATCAAATAACATGTTGGTGTCGTTTTGGTTATATTAAACAAAATAATCAATGTGGTATGTAGATAATAAAGAATATATTTATATTGAAAAAAATATTTTTGAAATTTAAGTACGAGAACAAAATAGAAAACCTTTGATTATATATCCAAATTCAATTGATCTTAATTTACATAATTTTGCAGATGGTTGTACAAATGAAAATAATGATACAAATGAAATTAATAATAATTTATGTGTATGTGCTTCAGGTTATGAATTTGTTACTAGATATCAATCATGTGGTAATTATATTTTAAAGAAAATTCTTTTTATAGACTTAAAAAAAAAAGCAATTTTTGTGTACTCAAAAAGTGAGCACACTCTAGAATCGGTCAGTGTGTCCGGCCGTCCGTTTACATGATAACTCTTCACAATTACGTTCGATTAAGCTGAAATTTTGTGCACAGAATTGTCTCATCAATATCTCGGTCGAGTTCGAAGATGAGAAGGATCTGTCAAGAAATGGCTGAGTTATCGAAAAAATTGTCATTATTGGCCAGACCATCCCTGAGGGGGGGTACAGGGATTTTTTCAAAAAAAAAACATTTTTCTCAGAATTATTCACAATATATTTAAATCGACTCAGTTTTTAACGCTGATTCCGAATCTGATATTAGTTTTGAACCAAATCGTAGTTTTCTAACAAAACATCGCCTGAAAAAGGACTCAAAATGCACAAAAACTGCATCCAGAAAACAAATTGCCTAGATATATCTCAGATGATAAAAAACAAAGTGAATATACCTGTTCACTTTTTGAAGTACACATAACACTCGGATTTAAATCCGAGATTTTCGCATTTATTTCTTTTTAGTTAAGATTCAACGTAATTGGCAAGATGATATCTATGAATATGGTCTTTGTACTCGTATTAATCCTCAAGAACTAGCGATAGGTGTTAATGGTTTATGTCCTGAACCATTAATATGTGAAGAACGAAGAGATAAACATATTTGTTCATGTGGTAAAGACAAATTTCGAGATTTAGATGATCCAAGTCAATGTGGTAAGAAAATATTTGTTTATCTAAAGTAGAACTATGAATGGATTAGGCAACATCTGATATGATTTGATATATATTGATTAAAATTATTTCGTATCAAAAAATAATCTTTCTTATTTCATAAAAATACAATTTATTCATGAATAAATAGAACAAGATGACAATTTCGAAATTAATCTCGTTTTTTGCTTTATTGTAAACCATTATGAGCTATGCTAAATTTAGCTTAACCCATTCTAAACTCTAATCGTCAGATATTATTGAATCTATATATTATGCTTATAAAAAATTATATAAGTTCAATAAACGAATTTTTCGAAAAAAAATAAATTTTACTATAAATAACATTTGAATTGAAAACAATAATAATCTCTGGCTTTTTTTTTCTTTTCTAATAGACTGTTTCGATTTGATTTTTATAATTTAAGAATTTATTTATTTTTTCATAGTATATTATATTGGTAAGACAACAAATTCAACTAATGACAAATGTCCAACAAAAAATGCTATACGAAATACTACAAATGGTATATGTCAATGTCTTACAGGATATAAAGCAATTAATAATAATCGTCAATGTGGTTAGTAATCTTCTCTATTCAATATATATATATATATTATTGAATAAAAAAAAAAAATTTTTTTAGAAATAAAATTATCATCTTCAAATCTTGCATCATCATGCAATGCAAGTCAATTAGATAATACAATATGTCAAAATTTATTTGGTATATCTGCAGCATTTTGTACTATTGGTGAATGTTATTGTGCAGGAAATCAAAGTTTACCAAATAATGCTCAAACTCGTTGCTGTAAATCAACAATATATTATTTAAAAAAAAAGAAAAATTTTAATATTATTTCTTTATTTCAATAGATGCACGATTAAATCGTTCTCTTATTTCACCTATTGAAAGGTGTCCACCAGAATCCGTTCTAAAAGATAATCATTGTGAATGTCTAGTTGGTTATCGTCCATCGAATGATTTTCGAGAATGTGGTATGAAAAAAATAAAAATATTTCATATGAATCTTTTTAGTATTTCTTTTTAGTTCGTTTACAATTACAATTAGTTGAATATTTAGGACCTTTAACAAATGCAACTGGTCAATTGACTATAGAAGATTGTCGAGCTTTATTTACAGGACCTGTTGAATTCCATACAACTGGCCGTTGTCAATGTACATCTATAGCATTTAGAAATGATAATAATACTGGATGTTGTAAGTATAGTATTAAATAAATTTAATATTGTTATTGTTTTAATCTAGGGTATCTACTTAATGTTATATTGCCAAACGCAAGAGAATCTCTATTCTGTCCCCCAAATAGTGTTACTGGACTATCACAAATGTGTGAATGTACTATTGGTTATACAAGAAATAATAATAAATGTGGTAAGTTATGATCGATTAGTCGAATTTGTTAATAAAAAATTAGAGATTATTATACGTATGAAAATATTTTTGAAAAAAATACAATATTCACAACTTATCTTCAAGAAATTTCATTCATTCTACAAAAAAAAAAAAAAGTTCTTAAAATGTAAAACATAATAAATTTGTATAAAATTTTCTATAAGCATAATTAAATTCATCGTATAATGATTATTGTTCACTGAAGATAGGTTATGAATATCTTATTTTATACAAAAAAATGTTTCTTCAATCCGATGAACTTATTTCTCAACTGTATTTGATAGAATTCAGAAAACTAGTTTTGAAATACCTTAGTTTTCTAGATATTTTATATAAATAAGAAATAAATTTATTTTTTAAGTGCCTAAAACGAATCAACTCTACATTGATAATGATCCTATGGCACCAAATATAACCAGTTTAACTCTAGTTGATTGTATAAAATTGTTCGGCACTGGTTCAACAATATCAAACTATGGAAGTTATTGTATTTGTAAACCTTATGCATTTGCTATTAATAGCAATTCACATTGTCGTAAGAGAATTGATAATTTCAATCAATAATTAATTAGTATTATATATTGTTTTTATTATTAATAGATTTTCTAATTAATCAAAATAGTAGTGATCTTAAAGGTTCTAACGATTGTCCAGCAAATGCATTTGTCTCTCCACAGGTATGAATTTTAATTATTCCTTATTCATATTATACATAAGATATTCAAATAGAGCCCACCATCGGCATGTGTCTGTAATCTAGGTTATCATGTGTCATCTGATAATCGAACATGCAGTAAATAAAATATAACTATTCAAATGACGATATAATTTTATGTATTTTATTTTGTATAGGAACAGCCGATATTGCTTTGATTGGTACTGCTAATGTTGATTCATCTTCGACAACGAATTGTATCATTTTTACAAATGATGATTGTATTGCTAAATTTGGAGGACAGGCTTTTTGTCAAAATGAAACATGTTTTTGTAATCGTCGTTCCAGTTTTAGTAATTCAATGGGTCGATGTGGTAAAAACATACTTTTAAAATTAAAAATATTTTTTGAATAAAGTCTTATCTTAATGAGTAGAGTAGAAATTTTTTACAAACTCAAAATTCTCAAATGTTTCCTTCTAGAATATATCAAGATTATAAAAGCTAAAAATAACCTTCAAAACTGCTCGATTATTTCTCATATGTAATATTTTTGATAGAGTCACTCATTTTTCAAATATAACAAAAAATCCCACGTAAATTACGAGGTTTTTTCAAGTAAAATGTTTCATTTTTAATATTTCAAAGAAGATAGAATCTCTTTAAAATAATTACCAACGACTTTGTTTTGAAATATTTTAATTTTTCTCTATATATAAAATTTTATTTTAGAATCATTTTCAAACTATATATTTCCTGGTATACATGAACGTCATTCATATTCTTGTAATACAGAAGCAGATTGTAATAATCAAGTAAATGTAATATGTGATTATTTAAATGATGATTCTCAATATAAAGTATGTCAATGTAAAAATGGAACATTATTAGAACCAAGATCACAAACATGCAGTAAAAAAAATTTTTTTTCTAATAGAAAAATATATTTATATATTTAGTTGCAAATCGATGTCCAAGAAATTGTCAAACAAATTTGAATTTTGTATGTCGTAATTATGAATGTGTATGTAGAGATGGATATTATCAAATTGGTTCTCAATGTGGTAAATAATGATATATTAATACTATTCAATAGTTTATTTTTTTTTGTCCTACAGTTAGAATTCCATATCAACTTCAATTAAATCGACCATGTAATCAATCAGTTCTATGGCAATATGTTCTTAATACTGCTAATAATTCACTTGAATGTGATGCAGTATGTGATCGTGCTCGATGTCAATTTGGTTATCGAGTTGAACAATCTCGATGTGGTAAAATTATTTCATTTATTAATGATATAATTTTATAATATATACAAACGTTAAACTGAACATTTTTTTTTGTTTTTGTTTTTTCAGTTCCTTATCAATGGGAAAATACAAAATGTGTATATAATGAAAATATTTGTCAAACTATTGATGAAAATTCAATATGTAATAGAAATGAAAATAGATGTTCATGTCGATCAACATATTATTTTAATAATAATAGATGTGGTAAATATAATTATATTAGTTTGATTATTATTATTATTATTTTAATTTATATAGTTCCAGCATTTGGTTCAATATGTCGAAATAGTGAAGAATGTGGTTCGGATATGATATGTAATAACTATCGATGTATATGTAAAGGTAGACAAGAAATACAAGAAATATGTGACATAGATGGTCGACCAATAAAACGTTGTTTTAATGGTAAAATATTATTTTTTTTAATGTTATATTTATTTTGATGAAATTATTTTTTTATATATTATAGGTATTGATCAAATACGATATAGTTCGATTTTATTATTATTTTTTATAATGATTCAAATACTTTTCATCTAAAATGATTTGATTTAAAATATTAAAAAAAAAAACATTATTATTTATTTTATCGTTGCATAATAGAATTTTAAATATGATAAATATTGAAACAAATCAATATATTGAAAATTCTTTTCAAATTTTTTTTGCTTTTATTGTATTGTGTCTGTAAAAGTATTTTGTGTTTTTGTCGTAATCAAAAAAAAGAACAAAGATTATTTTCTTTTCATGATGAATTTCGAATAAATAATATATACATATGTATTTAAATAAATACATAATTCTTTAATGAAATAAAATAGTGCAAATTACACAAAGTATTTATCAACAGAAAATAGTCATTTGATGAAACTAGATGAGTATAAATTCGAATTTGAAATAGATTTAATATCGTTTTTTGTCTTGATTTTGATAAAAACATCGAAAATTAAAACATAATTACTAAAATAGATTGCAGTTGATTTATTTTCACACAAAAATCAAAATTATATGTCTAAACTCATTGAAGTATTTATACCAAATCTTCATACAGATTAAGTGAAATATCGAGAGAATTAGAAATACAAATCTTACGACAATCTTTTTGAAAATCAAAATCCGAGAAAGAATACTTGTCGATCCATAATGAGATTTTGAAAAAAATTGTTGACATTCAATAACTTTGGATCAAAACTTTTTTTTTGCTTGTATATTATTCAATTTTAATTGATTTCTAAATGATTCTCAATTTTTTAGAATTGATATTATTGTGTCTCTAAGAAGAACTTTTGATATCTGTGATACAAATTTTTGCTTCAAATTCATCAATAAAATCTCTAAAGTTGATAATTATTTTGAAAAGCAGCAGCATTTATTTCTTGTTCGTACATATTAACTATTTCTATTCGATAATCTAAAAAATTTTTATATATTGAGTTTTCTTAATTTTGATTTCCTGATCTATGCATATCCAGTTACAGTAATACTATAGTAAAATACTTTTCAAGGAGATCCAGTTTCTTTTGTCTGTTTTTTAGGTAGATTTCTTACTCTAGTTTTAGTAGACTCAAGATATAATACGATAGTAAATGTCAACAATTGAAAATTATTTTAATGAAATTGAAAATAATAGGCTATCGCAAAAGTAATTTGACAAAATGTTCATTTATTGCTTTTTTTAAGTTCTAAATGAGTTTGATGAATTTTAAAAACATTCGCGTTTTTATAGGTATTTCTGGCTTGAAAATTATGAGTTGACTGTTTCGAAACTCGGCAATTGAATTTAGATCAATTTGAGTGCGCCAAATCTTACTCGAAGCGTTAGCGGGAATTATTTCAATGTGCAGCAAATGCAAGATTAGACATTGCTCTATAAAATGGTATACTAATGATTAGATTGTTATTATTCATTTGTCCATAGTGAGTATTTTGATATTTGATTTTTCTAAAATTCTTCACTTCGAAAGGAACTATCTCGTCTTTAATGCTATGTAAAAAATAATTGGTAAAACTTAATTTTCATATCTCTACAAATTCCAATTATAACTTCTTAATCATAAGTCTTAGAAATATGTTAAATCTCTATCGGGAAACAATACAAAATTTTGATTCAATATGACAAATTACGGTCGAAGATTTGACTTGATAACCAGTTCTTTTGAAAAGAACTGAATTGTTTAAACAGACCAGTTCTAGATGTGTAAGAGTGCTCACTTTTATAAATCTATCCTGTTTTGAAGGTTGTATATAGAGTGGCTAGTTCTTGTTCTTGATAGCTGCAACAGTTACTGAATAGAGTTGCTAAATTATCATTGCCAATAAATAAACTGTATATCAAAAGAACTAATTAGTTGCTTTGATTTTAATAATAATCTACTAAATATACCACTTGATATATTAGTAAATATATAATCAATATTGTTCTCGGAGAAAATTTCTGTAGATTTATGATTATTTATTATTTATAGTATTTAACAAATTTTCAAAAATTTCATACAAAATTAATTTTTGTCTTATTTATTTCGACATGATTAATTATTGTTTTCTTTTCTTATGATAAAATATTTTCTTCTAGTTCAAATTTTACTTTGTCATTTTTGCAACTATTCAATTGAATAAATAACTAATGTTTTATTGGATTTTCACAATGAGGTCCTTCGAATGTTGGTGGACATATACATTCACGTTTTGCAACATTATTACTACATGATCCACCATTCAAACATCTATAATTACCTGAACATCGTCCTATAAAATATAATATTATAAAAAATGAAATTTTTGTTATTTGATATTTTACTTTCAGAACAATCAACACCTGACCATTCACTTCGAAGGCCACATAAGCAAGTTGTTCCACCAATACAAACACCACCATTAAAACAATAACCACTTTTAACACCAGAACAGCTCACTATAATTAAAATTTAAGAAAGAAAACAAGAAAAAAAAAGAGTATATTACTTATTGAACAATCACTTCCATTAATTCCAGATGGACAAGATGAACAAATACCTCGTAATCCATCAATACATACAGCTCCGTTATAACATCGACCTGGTTCTAGACCACATCGAACACCTCTACAATCAGCTCCATAACCATCATTGAGACAATCACATCCTTTAAATGTGCATACATTTGGATTATAATCAACTTGATTATAACATGCAATTTCTGGTTCTGTACATCGCATAGCTGAACAATCAATTCCTGTCCATTGAGGTTGACATGAACATGTATAATCACCTGTGATTGGTGAATGTACACAATGTCCTTCATGTGCACATACTAAATTTGTTGAAGCATTATCACCACACATATGTAACATACAATATGGACCTGTCCATCCATGTGTACAATTACATGTCCATTCACTTTCAGAATTTTCTACACAAATACCATCATTTTGACAAACTATACTATTAGTTGTACCAGCACCACAAATATCTATCAAATAAAAATTTATATATTTTATCTTTGAAAGTTTATACTTACTGCCACGACAATCATCACTAGTAAGTGGTGGCGGACAAATACATGTTCCAGTTGTTTCATTACAATGACCACCATTAAAACAAGCATTACCTTCAGAACCACATATAACAGCTGAACAATCATGACCAGTAAAACCCGATGAACATATACATATCGGTGTCATATGATCAATAGTAGTTAAGGAACAAACACCACTATTCAAACAAACTAATCCATTCGTACCACATATTTCTATTTCAATAGTATTCATAAAATAAGAGAAAACAAAAAAAGAATAATATCATTTAACTAACGTTCTTCACATGTTGGACCAGACCATGGATATTTACATTGACAAATAAAAGTTGAATTTGAAATTGATACACATAATCCATCATTATGACAAATAGGTCCATAAGGTCCACATGATCCTAGACCGATCAATATACATATATATATATATCGAAATCAATTTAATTTAATTTCCTTTTCTTACTTGCTCGACAATCAATACCTTGCCAACCATTTACACATACACAACCATCTTTTCCTTTTCCATCATCATCACAATAACCACCATTATAACATAAGGCATGTTGACATGGTGCTATATTTATTTACATAAATCAAATACTTCTCATCTATAGTAAAAAAAAAAAGAACAATTATACTCGCTGAACAATCAGCACCTGCCCATTGTCCAGTACATTGACATGTATAATTATCATTTTTATCTTTTTCACAAATAGCATCATTATAACAAATAGGTCCATGTTCAGAACATTTTTCACCTGAACAATCTGAATGTGTATAATTGTCTGGACAAAGACATATCATTTCTCTAGTCTTTTCATCCATTATACATTCTCCACCATTATAACAAAATCCAGATCCACATGGAACTACATACCAAACAAATATTGATACAAATATATAAACTTTTTTTGTTTTCCAGATTGAATCTACTTACGTCCACGACAATTAACTCCTCCATAACCAGGTGGACAAGTACAAGATTGACCATCAATACATTCACCACCATTATAACATGTAACTGCACTATGACTACACATTACTTGTGAACAATCAATACCTGTATATGGATCTGAACAAATACATTGTGTTTCAGTATCATGTCCTACAGATGGACAACCACCATTATAACAAAATAAATTTGAATATCCTGCACATTGTACTATAATAAAAAAATAAATATGTACAATTAATTACATATATATTCTACAGTTATATACTAGCTCTACAATCAGATCCACCATATCCAACTAAACAAGAACATGTTAATGTTGTTTCATCACAAGTACCACCATTATAACAAGCTAATCCTTTATTTCCACATGTAACTATTATAAAATAAAATAATGACATTCTATTTCGAATTAAAATAATTTTTAATTTATTTATTTATTTACTTCCAGAACAATCTTTTCCTTTAGCATGTCCTGGACATTGACATACGGGTGCACTATTACTAGTAGGACATGTTGCTGAATAACAAATAAGATCAGTAAATCCAGCACATTTTCCTCAAATAAAGAAAAACAAAAATGTTTCGATATAAAATTTATTTCTTTATATCTTACGACCATTACAAGTAACACCAGTCCATCCATATAAACATTGACAATGTTTTTCATCAACACAATAACCTCCATTATGACAAATTAAACCTGATTTTCCACAAGTTTCTTAATAATAAAAATCATAGAATTATTTTCTTTTATCTAGAAAAAAGAAAAAAACAATTACTTCGAGAACAATCAGAACCATTTATTGAATGTGATCGACATTTACATCCATTTGTTGTACAAATACCATTATTTGTATAACATAAATCACCATTTGAACAAATTTCTACAAAAGTAATATATATACATATATATATATATAAATGAAATTTTTGTCTATAATTAACTTGTTAAACAACCCGTTCCACTATCTTGATAACCAGATCGACAATTACATGTATCCGATTCATTATTACAAGTAGCACCATTAAAACAAATTAAACTAACTGATGTTCCTTTACTACATTTGACTATATAAAATAATAGAAAAACAATAAAATAATTAAGATTTTGTTTTATTATTATAATCATACCACCACTACAATCTGTACCACCCGATCGAGGTAAACATTGACAATGTTTTTTATGTTTACATTTGCCTCCTGTTTGAGAACACCAACTATGACCACATCGTGCTTAAAATAATATAATATATATTAATAAAAATTTAAATAATTAAAAAATCAAAATCAATTTACCTATACTACAATCATGACCCATAAAATGTTCAGAACATTGACATTGATGATCTTTACATTTACCACCATTTAAACAAGTTAAATCTTTTCCACCTAAATAAATATTAATTTTTAAAATAATATTCATTAAATATCTACAACTTACATTTAGTATTACTAGTTGATCGACGAACAATATTACTTTTTTCTAATGAATAATATGATGACTAGAAAAATTTAGTTTCTATAATCAGTTTTTTTTTTGTTCTTTTGAAATATTATCTTACCAATTGTTCTTGTCCATAAATGAATGCAGATGAAAAATCATCTATTGAACAATAATATTGATCGACATATAAAATCATAAGAAATATAATTAATCGAATATTTTCATGGATCATTCTTTTATTGTTTATTTATGAGAAAGTTTGTTTTTTTTTTTATTTAATTAATTTCAATAATACTCAATGTGTCTATTACTAGTGTATATAACCGATATATCAGACATTGTTTAAATGTAAAGCAAAATAAGATAAACAAATGGTTTTAATTTACATATCAACTAGTTTTCTTTTTTTTTTATTGTAATAGGAACAAAAACGAGGACATATTTAAACCTTTTTTTTTTCTTTTCTTTTGATTATTTAAATGCAGTTATGTTTTTGTCTTTGATAAATTAATCATGAGTAGAAGATTATTGAAAAAAAAAAAAACATCTTCATATGTTATGATATTGAATAGATAGGTAGAATTTATATTCTTATTATAATTGTGATTACAGACAAGAAGACATTCATAATACGAACTTATCTGATTTCTTTGATACTCTTACTGTTAAATCTTATTGAATTTTAAGAATTACAATCAGATCTTGCTAGAATTCTTTTTTTCATTAGATTTTGATACTTTTAAATAGTCTTTACTTTTTTTTTCTGTGTCACCATTTGAACTTGTCCAGTTTTGACTGATCCTCATCTTGCATCTTTTCACAAACGTTCTTTATGAATAGCTGTCAATCAAGTAATCTATATGAAATCGATGATATAATATTTCATTTTCTAAATATCTAATACAGTTATTTATGAAAAAATTGAATCAAGCTTTCTCTTTGATTTGATATTTTATTAGTTTAAAATATATACATATTGATAAAGATCAAGAACAAACTTGTTAGTTTAAATTATTACTATTGAATTTTTTAATACGATAATATATTGAAAATATCATAATTTTTATCATAGAATTTAATCTTTTTACGAATTCGGAAGTATTTTTATTCCAAGAAAAAAACAACCTATCGAATATAAATTTTTTTTTTCGGACTAGACAATATGCAATCATCATATTTCCTATTTAATATTATTTTTATATTTTCATCGTCTAATATATTCTAGCTTCCGTACTGTATGCAACTAGAAACCAATGTAGTTCTTGCTTTTACAACAAACTATTGTTGTTTGCACTGCTCTTTTAGATTCATTCTGGCATGAAACATAAGTAAGTACGTAAACATTATTAACTGTAGTGAAGGAGAAAAAACATATTTTTTATCGTTCGTGACATACGGAAGCTCTTTTGGTGCTATACCAATGTCGTCTGTGTTTTTTTTTTCGTTTAGTTTCAGCAATAATTTGCCAATATTATGTGCATAATTATACGTCACACACTTTGAAACTTCCATAGGACAAAAAAACTTCTTATTGACAAAGAAGAAAAAAAAAAACCAGGCATGAAGGTAATTTATTCCAATAACCAATGTCGATGGTATATAAGTGCATGAAAAAACAAGCAGACAACTCAATTATTTCATCATGCATCTTACCGGTATTTTTCTTCTACTAGTAGTAAGTTGATGCTGATTAACTAAACATTTTAAATCATGAATATTTTTCTTTGCAGTTATGTGCTTCGATTGGTACAGTTTCATCTTTGTCATGGAACGGACTGGTATCAACAGTACTGGGATGGCTAGGTTTGAGTGATCCGATAAATAAAATCAAAACTGAAACATGTTCATATTTTGCTAACCATCCCGATCGTGCTAATGAAACATTTATCAAGATCAATCAAGCATTACAAAGCAAAAATACGACACAACAAATGTTTGCTACTACTCTGGCTTATATTAATGATCCTGTGAATCAACTGAAACTAGTTAGTAATACAACCGCCTGTCCAATGTTTATTGATGAATTTATAAATGCACTTGTGACTGATTATCAAAACGCACGAGCCAATACACAAACTGCTCGACAAAATGCAGTAAACAAACTAAAAGAACTTTATACTACGTATAAACTTTGGTGATTTGACTTTTTTTTTTTTTTGTTCTAATTTAAACTCGAAATAAAATCTGAAAAACTTTTACTATTTATACTATTGTAGTTTGATGAATTAAAAGTTCGAGCTAAGTAGACATTTATATTATGTTTTATTGTAATACTATGAATAGAAGTTTTAATCTATTACTGAATATAAACATACAAGATGAGTTACAGTATTTAATAGCATGTAACAATACAATATATAATCAAACGCATTTAAACGACGAAGTAGAAAAGAATTTATGTCATATAAAAATATTTCATGAGAGATAATGATAGTATATATAGAGAGAAAAGCTTTATTGTACTACGATCCGTTCTATTTATCCTTCATTTTCAATTCTAAAAGTATCAAATTCATTCACATGATTGTTTATAGTGTATAGGTTATTTAATAATAAAGTAGAAGTTTTGACTATTGTAGAGCACCGAAAAAGAAAAATTCGCATCACTATTTTTTTTTTGAATTATATATTGAAACTACATTAGATGAATTGAATTCGATTATATGCCTGTATAGTAAAAGTTGAGTACGATATAAGTATATGTTTAATACAATAACAAAAACAAAAAACAAACTTCTGTGCTAAGAAACAAAAATACAAGCACATATTATGATTATGAAAGATGTTGTCGAATTAAGCCATCTATTCAAAATTAAGAGTGTGGCAAAGCGGTGTGTCTGCGTTTTAACCATACTTACACTCATATGCACAGGTACACTTCAAACTTCAAATGATGTGTTTTGTAGTACTTAAAAAGCGGGTATTTTGTGACAAAATTTGGTGTCTGGTCATATCTTCTAAGATTAATACTATTGAAGACATTAAAAGAGAAATGATAAGAGATGTTACACATAAGAGCTTGCGACCCAGGGCAAACTCTACAAAATTATAAGTAAAAAAATTCTTTTAAAAAACGCTTGCGAATGATACTAAGAACCAAGTCGTTTATCAGTAAATTGATTCTCATACTTGCTTCAAAATCGTATGAAAATAAAATTGACTGTATACTATTCAATATGTCTCAACTTGCTCTGCAACATAGTACATTTTGCTTCTCAATTTTGGATTAATAAATTAAATCATAGGGTTTTTCATAGCAATAATATCATTTTGTCTTTTTTTTTTTCTTAATACTGAAGTTCGTTTTATTTTTAATTATATGTCATATACAAGGCTTTTTTCGTATTACGCAGATGTATACATAGTACTTGACTTCAACTATGAAGGCGGTGACCGATCACTTCCTCGCGTTCTGTTCGTCGCATCCTACTCGATTAATTTCTGTTTTTTAAATAACTAATTGAAATAAAATAAATTAAAAATTCTGAAAGATTTGTATGATAACGATTGACTATTTTAAGGCATATGACTTTAATTGGGAAAACGGATCAATAAAAAATATTAATCAAAAGTGATCATGATAGAGCTAAAATAAACGAAGAATAATTAGATTTGTCACACAATTAATGAGTTTCAAGATAATCTAGACCAACAATAATACTAATCAAATGTTTTTAATTATACAATCACGATAAATAAAAATATACATTGATGAGATTGAAAATATCGGTATTGAAAATTCTATAGTGTACAGGTAATTTTCATAGGGGAGCACTGTTTCCTTTTGCAAGAAGAAGTTTTTCCATATTGAGACGTTTATTTTGAGTAGTGTGCAGTGAATATTGAGATTGAGAAATGAAATATATTTTCAATGTCATCAATGGATGTTTTTTTTTTATTGTAATCCCATAATTAAAAACATTGAATCTGTGTTATCGTTGGCATAGATTATGTTGAAACTCATTAATTGTGTGACAAATCTAATTATTCTTCGTTCACTTTAGCTCTATCATGATCACTTTTGATTAATATTTTTTATTGATCCGTTTTCCCAATTAAAGTCATATGCCTTAGAATAGTCAATCGTTTATCGTTATCATACAAATTTTTCAGAATTTTTTATTTATTTTATTTTATTTCAATTGGTTATTTAAAAAACAGAAATTAATTGAGTAGGATGCGACGAACAGAACGCGACAAAATGTACTAGTACCTATGAAGGCATATAGCCTAAGTAAATTAATGTGGTGTATCGTAAACACCTGAATCAAAACAAAAAGTTGATGCGAAACTTCTGAGATGCACTCTGTACTATCGAATTGAATGTTCCCTTTAATAAAACTGTTAATAACGTCATAGAGATATTTAATAATCTTCAAGCTGCTCTCTCGTGTAATGCCAATATGTTTATCTCAATCAATGTCACAAATAATTCTCGTTATTACGACTAGCTTGACTCACACCTAAAAGTTCAACTCTTTCTGTAAAACTTATTGCTTTACAAGTCTGATCGAAATTATTATTAAACATATGTATGCAGTTGGTTGTTGAGATATAGGTTTTCTAGAGTTTTGCAATTCGACACATGAACTCGTGCGGTTGCAATTTTGTCGGATTGGTTACGGTGTGTGGTCAACTCTGAAAACTGTCAGATTTTTGTCGGATTTTGTTCTCCTTGAGAAAAATAAAGCAACCACTCGTAGAGCCTCATTAGAGAATACATTATTGACAACTCATATAAAATGTCGAGTTAGATAGATATACAGAATGTAGAGTTGAATGTGTGTGATTAATGAGAATAATATCTATTGAAATAATGAACACAATATGTCCCATTAATGATTGTAGTATATGAATACAAGCAATTCTTAAGTGTATATCTGATGATTGAAAGCTATTTTTAACAGATTGTCTAATATATTCGGTCCGATCGAGGAATGGGTGATTGAAGTCAAGTTTTCTGATATAATAGTATTTTACTTGATATCGATAGTTTTGTTTTCATGTAAGTGAGTTTATAAAATTTTTCCTGATCAGTTTCATGTACTTTTGCAAAGACTTGTTTTGAGAAAGAAATACAAAGTAATGATATAGCGTAAAAGTCTTGTGATAATATAGTTACAGGTTACTTTTGCGCTTTGTTAAACTTCATTCGTCGCACGATGTAATATGGATATTTATCAACTTGGAAGTTCTTTTTCATTCTTTTTGAACAAAGTTCGAATGAGATTCGACGGAATAGTTAGTGACAGAAGTTTTTTTTTTACATTTACTAATTGTCGAAAATGCAGTTTATTTTCTAATGATCAATGATATCGAAATAATCGAATCTGATCTAAAGCAAGCAATTGTAGACAACAGTACGTTTAAGTTTTTTTATGTATGAGTTTTCAGGCAATTATGTCAATTGTGATGATATATCATGATTAGTTCTGATAAAATTCATTTAATATTATCAAGTCGTCTACGAAAGAATAGCTCTGCGAATCTTCTTATCGGCATATTGTGATATGGCTACATATGCTATTACAAATTCTTTTTCTATTATAGTTAAGACTCTAACAATGTTTTTGGGCTGCTTCATAGATAAATAAATAGTTTTGATTGATTACGATACAGCGCTATAAAAGACAATTCTGAAAAATATTTAATTGTCAAGTTTCATCATGATTAATATTGAATGGATTTTTGAGTAAATGAAAATCATATATCGGTTTTCAAATATTGTTGATACATTGTGCTTTCATTAAATAATACAGATTATTCTAGTTCTGTGTAACCTCTGACAAATTTACATTTCTAGTCTAGTATTTATATCTGTTTATTCTCAACCTACACACCCACCTACGTACAAAACCAAGATGAATGTAACAATCCCTCACGACTGCTCATGCCTATGCGAACATGTGCCAGAAGTTTCCTGAGTCTATGATATGTAATTTCAACAGTTGAGAAGTTCTAAAAGGACACTAAATAGCCGTTGTACAAGTCGTTGGTAGAACGAAACTAGACAAACGCGTGCAATATGCCTTGACTTGAGCAACGTCGTGTACAATCCCGGCAGTCTTTCATATCCAAACGACCGTGTATAATGTGGTAGGATATCAGATGGCAAATTGTAACTAAAATTGATCGAATGAGCATGACTGCATTCATAGTACAGCCAGTCTGTGAGTCACAAATTTATGACGTAAAAAAACGATACAAGCATAGTTCTTTTACGAAAACTCTCAAGATTGAGTTGAATAGTCATAATCTAGAGTAAACAGATTGTATATTGAACATTCATTTTGTTATGAAAATATCGATTATATTTCTGCATGCGATCAAACACTGTAAATATAGATAGTTTACAAGCTGTATTTACACTGTTTACTGCTGTAAAGTTGATATGTTTTCACATTTACTAACTGGAAACGAGTCGTAACGTTATCCATTTGAGCAACTTGAAATGAGTAAAGATTCAAAATATCAAAGTTTTCTAGCATCGAGACAATCTAGATAAGATTACATAGAATGTCTATTTGAATAATGCTCTTTGAATTAGATCCCCAACCTCGGAAAACCAAATTGGACGAAAGCTAGATAGTAGAAAAATCTGATTTTATGGCAAATCGATAACAAAATAATGTGGCTGGTTGAGTCAGTAGTATGAAAAATCTGAGATCCGAAGTAGCAGAAACATCTGATTGGCTGCATTACCAACATTAATAAAATCACATTTCAAATAGATACTAAAGGCTTTCACAAATATATGTGTATACATAACTTTACATGTGCAACCAATTGTACAAGCAAGCAAACTCATTTTATTTTATATGACTTTTCATTCAGTCGACAGTATACTATAGGAAAGAAAGCATAGCATAAAAACTCTATCGCGAAATACATTAAGACGTAGTATCATATATACACATCGCAAAATAGATATATTAAACGAACATGAATTATGTACAAACAAAAATCAAGCTTGTGATGGTATGTACAAACTGTTAGACTTGATATTATACAACAACTTTTATGCGCGCAAATTGAAATAAAATCCTAAGGTATACAGTGCAATCTTTATGAATAAACAGTTCACACGCATTGACTTTCGTTTGAAATGCATCTCTGATAAGTGAATCTTCCTTTTTTCTTCTTCTCCATTTCATCATATCTGGTTAACGCACTAAAACCCTTTATTCATTGTTTGTTTTAACTGTACATATCAGAAATGAAAATTTGGGTATTTCATTTTGTTCTGTATCTCATGTTTTAAGGTCCAGGAAAAAATATTTAAATTATTATAAAAAAAACAAACCACAATCATACTATTAAACGAAAATTCAAAATTATACATTGTTGATCATTTTTTAGATTCATAAATAATCAAAGGAAAATGGGTACACAATACAAGAAATGGTCTCTGATAAGTTCAAAACTATTTAGTAAAGAAGCTTATATTATGAAATGTTTTTTCATTTCTTAGTAAAATATATAGTCTCCCGTTGATAAACATCTGTCAATATTGAACACTTTTGAATAGTTACCGATGATATTGATTTAGGAGAGGTTGTACTGTAATCTAGATATAAGACAAGTAGAGACCATTATAATCGTATATGTATAGCCAATCCATGTGAATTTATACTTTATGATAAGCAGCAGAACATACCAATATGACATGAAAATTAACGAAGAAAAAACTAAGCAAGTTTTCAATTGGACTTTTAATCGATTTCGATAATATAATAATTATCTATTGATTGTCTTGTTATTAAATATGACTACAATTGGTAACCTTACCTTTTTTATGAAACATTTATAATTGTCAAGTGAAAAATTTAATCTTGCAGATACTATTGATTTATTTTATGAATCTTAATTTCAGCTGAAAGAAATATTCGAAAAGAGAACAAAAAATATTCTTTGTTATATTCATGTATAACAGTTTACGTATCATTAATCAATAATTCACTGCGATTACAAAAGAGATAACAAACCGAATGCCTTTGATAATTCATTTCATGGTAAAGTTTATAAACATCATCACAGGCACATGTAAATGCAGTCATATACACAAACGACAACTATGTGTTAGGCACGGTTCATTAATTGCATTGTATACAAGACGATTCTTCTTTTTGTTCGTTTTCTATGCTTTACCTTTTAGTATTTATATTTATGATACAGGGTGTCTCATAAGTTGTGGCAGATTTTTTTAAATCTAATTTTTGATGATAATGAATACAAATCAAACTCAAACTTACACGTATCATACAACTTAACATGTACTTTTATTTCATATATTTTATTTGAATTTAATCATTGGATATACAAAAAAATAAAGAAATTGGTACATGTGCAAAATAAGCACACCATCAATGTGTTACAATATATATACCCCGACAAAAGTTTCACTCTGTATTTCTCATATATTGTCACTATAAAAATAAGTTATTTTAAAACTAATTACATATTCTGAAAGCTCGCGGAGTTTTCTATCATTCTGTAGAATTAGGTTTTAGTTTTGACCTTTTCATTACCAAAATAAATTGAAGACAACGAAGGCACCCTCATGTCCAGATTCCCAGACTTGATCTTTCCTTCGTCATCAAAACTAGTTTTAAAAATTTTTCATCCGTATAGAATGATCTGTATGAAAAAGTAACTATAGATTCTGATAGAGCTTAAAATTCTCTATCACCCTGTCTATTTACTTATTTTCTTGCGTTTATAGATTGAAATAAAATTGAATACAATGAATATACTCCGAATCGACTAGCCCAAAAAATTTGCATTTTTTTTCGCTACTTAAATTTAAGACACTGTATTAATACATAATATCATAGAGCATTTCAAGTGCTATCAGAATGTGTGATTTCTTTTGTAAAAACTTACTCCCATAGGAATAGTAATTGGAGAAAAAACTAACAAAGTAGCGAAAAAATGCAGACTTTTGATATTTGTCAATGGAGGGTATGTTCATTGAATTTGTTTATTTTCTTGTATATTCAATGATCTAATCCAAATAAAATATATGAAATAAAAGTACATGCTAAGCCGTGTCATATGTATAAGTTTGAGTTTAATTTGTATTCATTATCATCAAAAATTAGATTTAAAAAAATCTGCCACAACTTATGAGACACCCTGTATTGTAACACATTGATGGTGTGCTTATTTTGCACATGTACCAATTTCTTTATTTTTTTGTATATCCAATGATTAAATTCAAATAAAATATATGAAATAAAAGTACATGTTAAGTTGTATGATACGTGTAAGTTTGAGTTTGATTTGTATTCATTATCATCAAAAATTAGATTTAAAAAAATCTGCCACAACTTATGAGACACCCTGTATAACTTTTCTAAGTGATATTGATGATACAATAAAATTTACAGATGTTTCATCATTACTAAAAATATTTCGGAATACTTTCTCTGGTAATTTTAAACCTATTTCTGGTATGTCCGATATATATCGATATTGGCTAAACAAATATAACGCAACATTTGCATATGTAACAGCATTACCAGATCAACTTTATCCATCTTTCCGTAAATTTTTCAATCGTGAAAAATTTCCCCCAGGTTCGTTTCATATGAGTCATTTTGCAGGGTTTGATAACAATATCATTGCATTTTACCTGTCTGATACATATCGTAAATATAAAACTCAAATAATATCTATGCTTCTAAATAATACATCAAAACGTATATTTATTTTACTTGGTGATATATTTCAGAAAGATCCTGAGATATATGCAAGTATTTATATGGAATATCCTAATCGAATAGCAAAAATTTTTATTCGAAAATATAAAAATGATATCGAAGGTCAACAACGTTTAGAACGAGTATTCAATAATATATCTCGAGAAAAATGGGCAACATTTGAAACAGGTAGTGATTTACCAGAGGATATTTTTGTTGCTTGAATTGTAATAAAATAATATTTTCAATAAACATATAATGAACAATGTTGAACTATTTTTTGATGGAAACTATGATGCATAATAAGAAGATGAGAGTTTATTTGTGATAATTGTTTCTGTGGAACTCACATATATTTTCGAAGCAAATAATGCGAGTAGAAGTTTAAAAGTGACATTCTTGAAGCTCTCCCTACTTTCTCAAGGCTCTAGCATACGGAAACAAGGAGAAGCTGAAGACCATTGCATTACTTTGCCATTGACATGGGGTCAAAGGTACCAATGATTTGGTAAGTTTTTACAAGCGACAAGAAAATGTGCTTTAATCATTCGGTGATTTTTTTGAAAATTTCAAAAGCATTCTATGAATCAAGGATTTGTGTGATAGATTTGAACTAGTCGAAATGATACGGATTTTGGTATTTAATGTAGCGAAAGGATCTTATCGTAAATATCGACCAGTAGGGCGATGATATCAATTAATCTAGTCGAGCTAGAATAGCGTAGACATAAAGTATGAACTAATTGAATTCTAAATTGAGACAAGTACTAACAATATATGCCAATATTTGTCGAGAGGAAGAAGGATGTGCTTATAAACTTACAGCACTATCAAATCAATCTTATGTAGTAGGCTATTATAAGGAGAAAAAGAAGTTATGCATTGAAGATGTAACTGACAATACAAATAAGATTTTGAGCATGATGATGTTAAATAAATCTGATAAGTTGGTAGAATAGTCATTCGAAATGTTGACATTTTTCATACGATAAAATTTCAGAACATGCCTATCAGTTATAAAAAAAATGATTAAACTTGGATTGATTTATTCATTTGTTATTTTTTAAAATGAATTATTTTAACCTTTCTAACTATAGATGATAAATTTACAGCAGCCAGAGTTTGTGAATTCCACACTTTTACCGCTCAAGGTGTCACACTGTTAAATTGTTATTAGTTAATGGAAAATTTTCCATAGAAATAAACAAAGATGATTTTTATTGCATTTTACCATAAGTCTTTCGTTACAGACGAAAGATGGCGTGACGTTATAAGTGTGACAGATCCTGGAGATCTGCATAGGGATTAATGACTTTCGATATGCAGATTCCCAAACCTCATCAAAAAAAATGAGGAGTTATAACCAGTTTCATTCTCTGCTCTTGATACTAATATGAAGTAAAGCGAATACAACTGGTCATAATTGACACAAAGAATCAGTCAAATTCACAGGATTTTGATACCAAAATTCTACAAACTATGTAAACATTCAGGATTCAGTACAGCATTATGTCGTATGGCGGCTAAATTGTAGTATGAATAATTATTTTAGTTAAATATAGATTTTCTCTCGAGATAAGTTTTTTCTTAGTTATGAAACATATTATCACCGGAGTAAATAAAGTATAAACTGATGTGAATTGATTATATAAAAATGATTAAAATGGTCTATTAGTCTTGTATGTAGATTACACTATAACTTCTTCTAAATGCGAACACCATTGAGGACTATTCAAAAGTGTTCAATATTGAGAGATGTTCATCTATGAGAGATACAATATATTTTACTAAGAAATAAAAAAAAAAAATCTCTCATAATATGAGATTCTCTACTAAATAGTTTTGAAATGATCTGAGACTAATCTTCGTATTGTTTATCTTTTTCCCATTGAATAGTTAAAAATAAAAAAATAAAAATCTTCAACAAAATATAAAACTTTGCTTCTTCTATCAAGTTTTCTATTATGATTTTAGTCTTGATATACAAGTACTCGAAAAAGTATTCAAACACTTGAGATCACTCTTAACCTTTCTCGAAAACAGTTTCCTGTACAGCATATGTAAATTGCATGAAATTTTCAGAATATGTTGGAACTGTAGTGGAGAGGCTATGGTGAAACATTCATCCATATATCATGATGTTTGAAGGAAATAGTCACTAAACAAAGGTCAACAATGTTTCATTTGGCAATTCGAAATTCTCTGTGAGTCTTCATTCTATATATTTAATTTTCTGTTAGTTTGAAAAAGCACGTCAAGATGCAGAGCAAGATAGAGCTCTTTTCTGTAAGCCTTCACTTATTAAGCAGAAAAAAATGGATGGCTACTTCAATAACCTAAAATGCTCCCATTTTTTCAAAATTTTCTAGATATCGAAGTTTTTATCCATTATCTTCACTTAAAAAGAGAAATTTAAATAAAAGGATTCTGCCATACGCTGCATCTTCACATGCTATTTCAAACATAAAAGACTAAATAGATAGAATAAAGGCTCACAGAGAATTTTGGGTTATCTAATGAACCATTGGTGGCCCTTCTTTAATTAATATCTCCCTCAAATATCATGGTATATGGCTAAACGTTTCACCATAGTCTCTCCACTACAATGCCAATATAGCCTGGGAATTTCGTGTGGTTTTCATCTGCCTGGATCAAAATCAGTTTTGAAGAAGAGTGGAATTGGCCTCAAGTGTCCGAATACTTTTGCGACTACCTATATGTGAATTTGATGAGCATTGCTCTACCATTGATCCAAATACATATATTCATCAAGTTTTATTGCGTCAAAAATTTTGAATTTTTCTTGAATGGTTTGATTTTGGTTGTTGTTTTTAGAATAACTTGAATATTCTTTACTTTGTCTTCAAATATGAATTCTAGAACCAAATGAAATATTTGAATTTTCATGTCTGATATGTACAGTTATAACAAACAGTGAAAAGTAGTTTTGTTGCACTAGCGAGAAATGATGGAGAGTGAGGAAGAAGACAAAAATATTCGCCTTTGAAAGATGTATTTTGAACAAAAGTCGCTTTATGGAAGGTATTGACTAAGAAAGGTTTCATTGTATTTAAGTTAGAATATTATGTCGATATAAGTACATACAATGTCCGCATAATTTCAAGTCCAATGAGTTGTACAGATCAGAACATAGATTTCATTAACGATAAAAATTGTTCTATACCATTGCTTATGATTTTAATAATTAGAATAAGCAGCAGAACATACCAATATGACATGAAAATTAACGAAAAAAAAATTAAGCAAGTTTTCAATTGGACTTTTAATCGATTTCGATAATATAATAATTATCTATTGATTGTCTTGTTATTAAATATGACTTCAATTGGTAACCTTACCATTTTTATGAACTATTTATAATTGTCAAGTGAAAAATTTAATCTTGCAGGTACTATTCATTTATTTTATGAATCTTAATTTCAGATGAAAGAAATATTTGCAGAAGGAGCAAAAAATATTCTTTGTTATATTCATGTATAACAGCCTACGTATCATTAATCGATAACTTATTGCTGTTATATAATAGATAGCAAACTGAATGTCTTCGATGATTCATTTAATTGTAAAGTTTATAAATATCATCACATACACATATAAGTGCACTCATCTAAACAAACGATAAGTATGTATTAGACACGGTTCATTAGTTGCATTGTATATAAACGATTCTTCTTTTTGTTCGTTTTTGTGCTTTACCTTTTAGTATTTATATTTATCATATGAAAACAAATAGTTGCACAAAATAACAAGCATTCATGGTTGATATTTTTGTTTATTTTATTTTTATTTTCATAACAACAACTAATGGATTTCTATTTGATGCTAACAAAGGTCTAATTCTTTTACCATCAGTTGCTTTTCGAGATCACTCAAAAAATCCATCAATAAATTGGATTTTTTCTAATCAAGGATGGTATTATCAAGAAGACATTTTGAAAGCCGAAGTAATGAAAACAACATTACGCATAGCTATTGGACCAAATATAAACATGAATCGTGTTAAATTATTTACAGCTGAAGGGCAGGAACATGAAACTGTATGTATTGATAATTTCAATCAACGTATCTGTACACGTACCGATGATGAAGGTAGAATTAAATTTACAATTCGAATTGGTAATAATGAAATTAATCGATTTATTCAATCTGATGGTAATGGTGCTAAAATGGTTTATCAAATGTCAGTATTAAACAACAATATTCATGCAACTGGTGAGATTATTTAGATATTGAATTGTATAAATAAAATTGTTTTCATGTTTATTTGAAATTGTTCAAATATTAAGTCATTATGCTATCATCCATTCACAAATGCAATGAACTTTGTTGTATCGCGAATAAGTCAAGCATCGAAGTACTGAGAGATCTGCAGTTTTTAGGATTCGAAAGAAGATTGATTACTTCATTAATCTATGTCAAAGTTAAACAATCAGAAAGTGACCAGTAATGATCAGGTCTTAATGAATATTTCGAAAACGATACCCTTGGAAAATTTTTCATTACATGTTGACTTTGAAGATAGTCGTTCGATAGTTAAAAACAAAGTATATGTTAGTGGTTTTATTACCAAGTTATAGGCATTCTTCTGAGACTGTTAAAATGTACGAATTGACCAGTAGTCAGTTTGAAATGAATTGGTACATAAGGTTTTGACCATGATGACACAAGTTGCAGTGTTTATTCTCTTTTTATCAAAAGCAATATTAACAAATACGACCCAAATTTCAAAATAGTCAGCGTTGAATTTTATAATATCGGTTTGATAATCTCGTGTTATTTTAAAAAAGGAGATAAATATGGTCATGTGTATCAGCATGGTCAAAATCTCATAGATTAGCTCATATCAAACTGACTACTGATCTATTAGTCTATCTCAAGGGTCTCAGAAGAACACTAAGAACTTGGAAACAGAACCGGCAAGATACAAATTGATTTTGTCTGTTAAATGACTATCTTGAAAATCTAAATCTAATAGGAAGCTTTCCAACAACATAGTTTCCGAAATGATGATTAAGAGCTCATCAATACTGATCACTTTTGATTCTTTGACTTTTACATAAGTTGATAAAGTTCTTTGTTGTGTTTTGAATACTGAAAATTGTAGATCACCAGGTAGTTCGATGTCTGAATTATTCATAATAGAAAAAGGTCCATTGACTTTTTGAACGGATAATATTTATTGCTTCGTCTGATTGCAAGTACTGCTAGTTTAAGTTCCAAGTATATAAATCGAATAATATTTATCATTTTTGTTATATGTTATCGATTTTCAACATGTCTTTACATATGTCAATATAGTTTTGTGAAAAATTTTGAAGTGAATTGAAATTTCTATGTATACATTTAATTATTGGTTCACTCAAATTGTATAAACTGGTATATTTAGTCTACAGATAGATTTTTATAATGAACGTAACATGTTAATGGGTAATGTAGTGTAGAATTTGAACAGCTTTTAGTATATTTTGATGTATAAGATAAACAATTGATGTTAACTATTTGCATACTATTATCATGATTTGATGATACATAGGATGCACCAAAAGTCATCACATCAGTGCAACAATATTGTTGGAACAACTCGACGAACATTTTTCTTTGTTTATATTTTGAAACCCCAAAAAAAAGTAGCAATTGTTTCGATTATTCAAATTTATTGGATATAGCTAACTAAAGAAGTACAGCGATTACATGAATTGATAGTAGATGACAAACTCTCGATATTTTAGACCTGAATCGGTTTACGTTCTTCGAACTATATCCAAACCGCAATCGAATAGTTTTCATCGGCTGCAATTCAACGCAGTAATTTAGTCTCCAAACAATGTTTGATATCTTTTGTAAAAGGAACTAATCAAATAATCTTTAAAAAAGCTGCTAGATATGGAAAGAAGATAGATATATAATTCTCATTACTATATCAATAATTTCCTAAAACTCTTTTTTACTAGAATGAGAAAACAGAGGTCATGAATCAACAGTCAAGATATTTGAAGTCATTGCAATAAAGTCCAAGGGTTTATTTATAAAGAGCCTTGTGTGATCCTCTATCAAAACGTATTATAATTATTTAATATTCAGGTTTAATCAAACGTCTCCTAATCACTAAATGGAATGTCACAATCAAGATTATGAGTCGTTATTATCGAAGACTATTTGAAAAATAGCGTCAACAAAATTCATATGCCTGTGTAAGCATAATCAGGAGCTCAAATACTCGATTAACTCTTTCTTTTGAGATTTTATCTGCCAAAATCATTAATTTTGACATAGCCTAATTAATTCCTTCATTGTTCAGAAATTCTCATTTCTGAGTTATTGAAAATTTCTGCTATGTTAGTGCGATCGATGTGTAGTTCTCATTATAATTACTTTGTCAACATTTTTTCAAAGGATAACATAAAATATGAATCGATTTTTTTATAGGTGAAGTTTATTTATGTGATGATAATGGTATAACTTTTCTAAGCGATATTGATGATACAATAAAATTTACAGGTGTTTCATCATCAACAGAAATACTTCGGAATACTTTCTCTCGCGATTTTAAACCTATTTCTGGTATGCCCGATATATATCGATATTGGCAAAACAAATATAAAGCAACATTTGCATATATAACAGAGTCACCGGATCAGCTTTATCCATTTTTACGTGAATTTTTTAATCGTGCAAACTTTCCATTAGGTTCATTTCATATGCGTCATTTTACATGGTTTGATAAGAATTTTATTGCATTCTTCATGTCTAATAATTATGTTACACATAAAACTCAAACCATATCAATGTTTTTAAATAATACATCAAAGCGTAGATTTATTTTACTTGGTGATATATTTCAAAAAGATCCTGAGATATATGCAAGTCTTTATATGAAATATCCTAATAGAATAGCAAAGATCTTTATTCGAAAATATAAAAATGATATCAATGGTCAAAAACGTTTAGAACGAGTATTCAATAATATACCTCGAAAAAAATGGGCAACATTTGAAACAGGCAGCGATTTACCAAAGGATATTTTTGTTCCTTAAATTGTAATAAATAAAATTTTTAATAAACAAGCAATAAATAAAGTTCAAGTATTTTTTAATTGAAACGGTGATGCATAATAAGAAGATGAGAGTTTATTTGTGATAATTGTTTCTGTAGAATTCACATATATTTTTGAAGCAAATAAGGTAAGTGGAAGTTTAAAATTGAGATTTTTGAGGCTCTCTCTACTCACCCGAAAGCCCTTGCAAACGGGTGACGAGGGGGAGGCAAATACCATTGCACTACTTTGCCATCAAAATGCAGTGAAAGGTAACAATAAGTTGGTAAGTGTTTACAAGCGATAAGAAAAGATGCTTCAATAATCATGGTGCTTCCATCATTCGATGATTTTTTTGGAAACTTTGAAAACATTCTATGAATCAAAGATTTTTGCGATAGACTTGAGCTAGTCGAAATGCTACGGATTTTGGTGTTTAATGCAGCGAAAGGATCTTATCGTAAATGTCGACCAACAGGACGATGATATCAAATAAACTAGCTGAGCTAGAATAGCGTAGACATAAAGTATGAACTGATTGAATCCAAAATTGAGGCAAATACTAACAATATATGTCAATATTTGTCGAGAGGAAGAAGGGGATGCTTATGAACTTACAGTACTATGAAATCAATCTTATGTGGTAGATTAATATAAGGAGAAAAAGAAGTTATGCATTGAAAATATAGCTGACAAGACAAATAATAGTTTGAGTATAACGACCTTGAATAAATCTGATGAATTGGTAGAATAATAATTCGAAATGCTAACATTTTCCATATGCTAAAATTTGAGAGCATACCTCTCAGCTATAAAAAAAAGCGGTCATACTTTTGATTTATTTGTTCATTTCCCCAGTTTTTAAAATAAATTATTTTACTCTTTCTGACTATCTATGATATATTTATAGCAGTTAGAGTTTGTGAATTCCATACTTTTACTGCTAAAGTGACCGCATTAATAAACACAAAGATTCAGTCGAGTTGGAAGGGTTTTGATACTGAAAACCGACAAACCCTATGAAAGTTTTTAGGATTTAGTACACCCCTAGATGAAGTAGATGACAAATTTTGATATAAATATTTCATTTAAATATATGTTCTCGTTCGAAATAAGTATGTTTCTCTTAGTTATGAAATGTATTGTGACTGGAGTAAATAATTATTGAAGTCATAAACAATGATATAGAACAATTTTCATCGTTAATGCTTCGGATATACCACACTTAATGATGCAGATCCTGTAATGTCTCATAGACAACTCGAGAAAATTTTTTCTGTAAAGATATTCATAGCCTAAATGATGCTCTTTAATTCTAAAATGTTTCATCATTCTTCATTTGCTATCACAATATTGAGAACACAGTAAAAGTGGTGACGACTTAACAATAAAAAAAACTTTAGGATATTCAGTAAATCACTAAACAAACAATAAATTGAATATCTCAACTATATACTGACTAAATGAGATGACATTTTTACCAATGATAAAGGAGTATTCATAGCCCGTATTCATAAAAAATTATTTTTGAGTATCATTACTGGCTTCGTCGAATGAGTATAAATTTTTCACGGATTATCAAAGATCAATATATAGTTTTTCTCTACTAATTCTTGCTGCTTATGGTTTAAACTTTCAGGGTACATTGACTAACAAAAAATATATTTGTAGTGCAACGATGAGAAGACTCCACCGTGGAATACTAAGAAAAAGTAGATATGTAGTTTGTTCTACACAAAAAATATAATATATTGTTTTTTTTCGTAATTCGTGAAAATTACACGTATTTGACAAAGTCCAGTTATAATACTTGAAAATAATTTTTCTCAACGTTTCTCTTATGAATATGAGCTAGGAATACTCCTTTATCACTGGTAAAAATATCATATCATTTAGTCAGTATATAGTTGAGATATTCAATTTGTTGTTTGCTTAGTGATTTACTGAATATCCTAAAGTTTTTTTCGTCAAGTCACCACCACTTTTACTATGTTCTCAATATTGTGATAGCAACTGAAGAATAATAAAACATTTTAGAATTAAAAAGCATCATTTGGGCTATCAATATAAATAGAGAGAAAACTTTCTCGAGCTATATAGAAGATATTACAGGATACGCGTCATTAATTTGGGTATGCCGCAAATAATGTCTATATGTAAATCGACATAAAATGTTAAGGTAAATATAGTGAAACCTTTCTTAGCTAATGCTTCTCGTTGGAAATGCATCTCCCATAGGTGCACATTGTTTGTTTTTTCTTTTTCCTCTTCATCATTTCTTGTTAATGCAGTGAAAACCACTATTCATTGTTTGTTATAACTATACTTATCAAGAATGAAAATTCGAATATTTTCATGTTATAGAACTTGATAAAAGAAACAAAGTTTTATATTCTGTAGAACATTTTTTAGATTCGTAAATATTTAAATGAAGAAAAATAAACAACACAGAGTATGGTCTTTGATCACTTCAAAACTATTTGGCAAAGAAGCTTATACTATAGAACATTTTATTTTTCATGTCTTAGTAAAATATATAGTATCTCTCAATATGGAACACTTTTAAATAGTTCCGAATGATGCTTATTTAGAAGAGGTTGTACTGTAATCTAGGTACCAGACAAGTAGACCATCATAATCCCATATGTATATCCGATTCATATCAGTTTATACTTTATGATAAGTAATAGAACACATCAATATGAAATGAAAATGAATGAAGAAAAAACAAAGAAAATTTTCAATTGAACTTTTAATCGATTGGACAATAATGGTATATTGATTGCGTTGTTATAAAATATGACCACAAATGATAATCTTATTTTTTGGTCTACAAAATGTTTGTAAATTTTAACGATTTTCAAGTGAACCATTAAGGCTTGTGGTTACTATTCTTTTTGTTGTGAATCATAGTTTCAAATGAAACAGAGATTCGAAGGAAAAACAAACAGTATCCTTTGCTATGCCCATGTATAATAGCTTACGTATCATTAATTAGTGACTCATTGCTATTATATAGAAGATAGGAGAACATACACTTTGCATGACTTATTTAATGGGAAACTTCATAAGCATCATCAAATGTACATAAAGGTATACTGAGCTAAAGAACAAATAATTGGGGATTACACACTATTTATCAGGTAAATGTTATCCATATGACTCTTTTGTAATTTTCCCCTGAGTATATGTATATAATAGCATACGAATGTAACTATTTGTACACAATAACAAATAGTCATGGTTAATATTTTTATTTATTTTATTTTTATTTTTATAACAAGAGTTAATGGATTTATATTCAATGATAAAGAAGGCCTAATTCTTGTACCATCAGTTGCTTTTCGAAATCATTCAAAAATATCTTCAACGAATTGGATTTTATTAAATCAAGGATGGTATTATGAAGAAGATTTTCAACAAGCTAGAATAATGCAAACAACATTAGAAAGCATCGTTGGCAAAGATTTAGATGGAAGTCTTATAAAATTATTTACTGCTGATGGAAAAGAAAAGAAAAATGTATGTATTGATAATTTGAATAAACCTATTTGTACACTTACCGATGATGAAGGTATAATTAAAAATACATTACAAATTAGTCAAAATGAAATTAATCGATTAATTCAATATGATAATAATGGTTCTAGGATACTTTATCGACTATCAGTATTAAACAAAAATATTCAAGCTACTGGTAAGATTATTTAGAAATATGAATTGTATAAATAAAATTGTTTTCATGTTTATTTTAAATTATTCGAATATATCAAGTCATTAGTATTATGCTTTTCAGATTTCTGAAATCGACTAATTGAACAGTGATCAGTTTGAAATGAGTTGATGTAGAAGGTTTTGACTATGCTAACACAAATGGTGATGTTAGTTTTATTTTTAAAAATAACACGAGGTAATAAAATCATTATTAAAAAAAATGCAATGTTCTCACATAATATCTTATTAAAACTGACGATATTAAAATTTTGTTCTTATTTTTCTCATGTTGCTTTAAAAAAGAAAATAAACACCATCACCTGTATCAGCATGATCAACACCTTCTATATGAATTTAGTTCAAATTGGTCACTGATCAATTCGTCGATTTCAGAAGAATACTTATAACTAGACAATTAGACCATCTGGAAAGACCTTCATTTGCTCTATCAAATGAATATCTTGAAAATCTAAATCTCATGAAAACTTTCCTAATGACATCGTTTCCATACGGGTAATCGAGAACTAATCACTACTTGATCGGTTGATTTTTTGCATAAATTGATAAAGTAATCTGTCCTCTTCTGCATATTGAAAACTGATGATGACTGAGTATTTTTCTCCTTGGCTTGTTTCTGATACAATAAAGTTCATTGACTTAGTGAATGCACAATAGTTATCGCTTTATTTTATTAAAAGTATTTATAGTTCAAGTTCGAAGTATAACAATCGAAATTTCTTAGAATCGTTCAAGATCGTATTGAATTCTTGCAGATACGACAGCACTCAATATTTGTCACTTTTGTTATATACTATCGAGTTTTAACATGTCTTTATACGTTTCAGTATTAGTTTTGTAAAAAGTTTTGAAATGAATTCAAATTTCTACTGATACATTTATTTGTAGTTCACTCATATTGTATATACTTGTCTGTGTAGTCTAGAGACAGATTTTTATCGTGAACATAACATGTTATATTGGTAGTGTATTGTAGAGTTTGAACGGTTTTTAGTATATTTTGATGTATCAGATAAACAATTAATGTTAACCATTTGAATACTATCATCATGATTTGATGATACTAAGGGTGTACCAAAAATAGTCATATCAGTGTAATAAGATCAATGAGATAACTCGACGAACATTCTTCTTTAATTATATTTCGATAACCCAAAAGTGGTAACAATTATTTCGATCATTCATATTTATTGGATATAGCTCACTAAAGAAGGATTGAGAGTAGATGACAAACTTTCGATATATATATATATTAGACATCAATCGGTTCACACTCTTCGAACTAGAAGCGAATCTCAAAATAATGTTTTGTATCTTTTCTGACAGCAATTTATCAACTAATCTTTAGAAAGCTGACAAATATGGAAAGAAGGAAGACATCTAATGACCGTCACTATATCAACAATTCTCTTTAGCTATTTACTAACAAAATGACAAGGCAAGGACAATCGGCTAACATTTAGGACATCGAAAATCCATTCTTACCTTATTCTATAGATAAATGACTGTATATTTTTCAGGTGCTTGATCTAAATGATAAGCATCATTAACCAAACGGCCTCTAACAACTATATGGAATGCCACAACCAAGATTATGAAGTTTTTCCATCAAAGAGTATTTGAAAAATAGCTTCAATAGATTGATTGTGTCTGATTAAAAGCAATACTTGATAAACCCTTTACCATGGAATCTATCCGACATAATCATTATTTTCTATAAATCCTAATTAATTCTTTCATTGAGCAGAAATTGTCATTTATCAGTTGTTAAACATCCTTGTTATGTTATTATACTCGATCTTTAGTTTTCCATATAATTACTATATCAACATTTGCTCAAAGAATAACATAAAATGTGAATCGATTTTTTTTTCTTATAGGTGAAGTTTATTTATGTGATGATAATGGTATAACATTTATAAGTGATATTGATGATACAATAAAAATTACAGGTGTTACATCATCAATACAAACAATTCTGAATACTTTTTCTGGTAATTATAAATCTGTTTCTGGTATGTCCGACATATATCGATATTGGCAAAACAAATATAACGCAACATTTGCATATTTAACAGCATCACCAGATCAACTCTATCCATGTTTACGTAAATTTTTTAATCGTGAAAAATTTCCATTAGGTTCATTTCATATGCGTCATTTTACTTGGCTGGATAAGAATTTTATTTCGTTTTTTATGTCTAATAATTATATTAGAACTAAAACAGAAACAATATCGATGTTTATAAATAATACATCAAAGCATAGATTTATTTTACTTGGTGATATATTTCAAAAAGATCCTGAGATATATGCAAGTATTTATATGAAATATCCTAATAGAATAGCAAAGATCTTTATTCGAAAATATAAAAATGATATCAATGGTCAACAACGTTTAGAACAAGTGTTTAATAGTATATCCCGAGAAAAATGGGCTACATTTGAGATAGGTAGTGATTTACCTCAAGATGCTTTTATTGCTTAAATTGTAATAAATAAAATTTGTCAATAGATAATTGTTATTGTTAGTGAAACATATCCCGTAGAAATGATTGCATTCAAATAGAATGAAACTTTCAAGATATATTGAATCTGTTGTGAAATGGTAATGGTAGAATTTTCAGTTTCATGCGATGAGACTCAAAGGAAATATTCATTAAACAGCGGTTAAAAAAGCTCATTTGATGTTTCAAATTTCTCGTGGAATCCACATTCTATGTGTTAAGTTTCTTTTTTAGTTTGAAAGCACCCATCAGGTTGCAGTATCTGGCAGAGTATTATTTGAGATTCTTACTTTTTATGCAGAGAAAAAGAACATGACAAATTTAATACCTGAAAAAATGTTCATCTGTTTATGAAAGCATCGTTTTTATAATATAGTCACGAAGTTCATTTCAAAAATGGTCATTACAGCTTCATATATTTTCTCAAAGAAAAATATTGCTTACAATGAAGCTTTCTTGAGAGTTCGGAGATGTGCAATAAAAAAAGTGTACACAGACAAAGAAACGAAAATGATTTTCTATTTGTTACGATAAAGTACTAGTTGTTCAGAAGAAGATGATAGAAATCATTTAAAAAAAAATTAATAAGAAATACACTGCAAAATAAACAATCATATTATATGCAAAAGATCAAACATCCAGCGATCCTTTCATACATTGACCTTAATTTTGATATTCTAATGAACATCAACTTTTCTTATGAGGTATAGTGGGTTAACATCTGATAATCTTTTCACATCTATTTATTTAACTGGTTAAACTCTATATAAAAGCATACAAGTAGTTATAGTTGTTTTATTTCTTCTTACTCCAGAAAAAAGAAGAATATTTTCATTGTATATTCTACAAGAAATCTTTCGATAGAGATGGCAGATGTTGTAGCGTAAATAATAAATTTTAACATGTATAAGTATTTTATCTAAATATAGTTTCTCTTTTAAAAGGAGTTTCTTTTGACTAGAGAAAAATTTAATATGAAAAAATGTCGACATTGTTTTTTTCTTGATTTAATCCGATATCATTTCCTTCTGCTCTGATCTTAATATCGAACGGCATCTTCCTGATCGAAGAATATAATTTATATACATATGATAGAGTACGAAAATATTACGACATCTTTAGAGCATTTTACAGTGAAAATACAGTAATATCGGACATATTATAACGACATAAAAAGGTATGTAAACGCCCGATTTCCTATCTTTATATTAAATGAAGTGTATTTTCCAATTTTCGGTAATACATGTCCCCATCTGTGATTACCTAAACACCATTTTTCATCTTCAGTTTATAAATATACGAACTCATACTTTATAAGCTTTAAAACAACATTTGGTCTATGTTGTCATTAGACTGTTATGAGACTTTTTGTTTCTTCTATTTTTAAACTAATGAAATTATCATAAGTAGATATACTTCTATGCTACAGAGTAGATTAGTTAAATGTTATAAAAAAAATCAGTCTTTTTTTATTCTCAAACAAAAAAATAACAAAACCACTCGTTCTTATCATTCGACACCAATAGAAATATACTTCCAATTAATGTACCATTTTATTGCGTCTTAATGTAAGTAATCCTAATCTTACAGATTTTATTTGGGGCTTGTCAATTCAAAGGTTAGTCACTCTAACAACTAATACGACTGCGATAAATTTACAATCAGGCTAAAAAAAATAAAACTTATACTAATGAAGAGAGACGTACAATGCTTTTCTATACATTCAAACATTTTATTTTAAAATATATGTTCAAATTGTATAGTACCTAATAACCAAAACGATACATATAATCTATGCCAAATGAATATTCAAATACAAAAATCATATTCTGAATTTAAAAAAATGATTGGTTACAGAAAAAATTTTAAAGAAACAAAACAATGCATATATTTTTGCAGGCCGTCAAAGATTTAACCAACATTAACAACAGTATTTACTTAAAGTAATAATTTTATTGGTAATAAACTTTGCAGCTTAGCTGCTTCATTCACTTTATGGAGAAAGTCAATACTCGTCAAAATCAAGACTCTTGGTACTAATGATACTTCTTGACGTAGTATTTCAAAGAAACGACTCAGTTGTAGTCGTAGTCGTTGATGATACAGTTTGGCGTACAGATGACTGAGCTATAGAAGTCGTTGAAGTTGATGTCAATGTTTTTGTACTAGTCAGTAACGATTCGAAAATTGTTGTTGACATGTAGGAATTCATCAACGAAGTTGATAAGGTTGATGGTTCTGTATATTGTTCAGTTACCGACGAAGTCGATGCTTTCATGACCGTAGACGAATCAGTCATCATTTTCGTTAGTGTACCATTCGGCGTAACCCAATAAGAAACCATTGTGGATAATGTCGGCATCGATGTGCTAGATTCCGTCAAAATAGAAACAGATCCAGTAAATCGAGTGA
>CAJNOP010000105.1:571379-593080 GCA_905250075.1 Rotaria sp. Silwood1
TTATATCATTGAATTAGATGCATTTACTATTAGTAAGAAATTTTATTCTATTAAGTTTTTTCGAATAATTAACATAAATCTTTGTTTGTTTTTTTTTTTGTTACAGTTGTTTCAGAAGGTCAGTGTTAATGAAAAGAATGTCAGATGAAATTAACTTAATACAATCTTTAGGTCAAGAAAATGGTGATCAAATTAAAGTATTTTTATTATATAGTCTGATAGAAAATCGTCCTAGAACTTTATCATCATCATTCAGTACTATGGTTGATAATTTAAGTTTAATTAATATAACTCGTTTAGTAAGAATTTGAAATAATTATTTTCAGATTTTTATTTATATCATAATTATTCATTACAGGTAGATAATAGTATTATGGAATCTCATATGAATATTTATAAGTTTAATGTTATTCAAGCTGAAGTAATGATGGAATTATCAATATTAAATGTTACTGTTATATTTACATTTATTAAAAAATGTATGATTGATTGTCAACAAATACAAATTAATAAATTAAAAAATACAAAATCAATTATTCTTAATCCAATTGTTATTATTTATGATGAAAAAATTCATTTTCATAATATTTCATTGATTGGCAAGTTTCATTTTTCTATTTAAAATACATTTATTCTACCTTAAAGTTCGTACTAGACTATATTTTATTTTCGACGATCAGGCTCCTTCTGTCTCGGAATAGTTGAATGATGATATGTGTAATTTCATGGAGAACGATCCAGTAAATTTTATAATTGAATATAAACTAATGGAAAATATTGCTCCATTCATCTTAAAAAGATTACTGCCTTCTATATATCGAAACAGTTGATCTTGACGATAATTATGACAAATATAGTCTACTAAGTCATTCTTCGTAATTCAACCTTTTCTCGATCGTAACGAAACTATTCTTGAAGGTGGGGCTTGGTTGTCAACAACAAAATGTAGAAACGAACGCTTTCTTTAATTTGTCTAAATCAAAGATGAACAGCTTTGATCGAGTTCCTAATATTATCATATCAATTACAGAATTATTTATCACTAGTGAAAATGCTTTTAATAAATTTAATTAATTTGTAGATGTTATAATGACGACATCAATAATGGTATTAATACCAACAACAGAAAATACAATAAGTAAGATTTCGAATTTTGATATTTAAAATTTTAATCAAATTATATTCATTTCTAAATACCAAATAATATAACAATTAGGTAAGTTATTTTTCATTTATTTTGAATTTCCTATTGTATTTATTATTTTTTAGATACGACAAAAATGATTTTTGAAGTAAATTACAAATTAGATTCATTTGATCTGATAATAGAGGGTAATTTTAAAGTTGGTCCTATTTTGAATAATTCAACTTTAAATGATTTAACAAATATGGTAAAAGCATAAAAGATATTAAATATTTCAGTCAGTATTATTTTTTTTTAATTTCATTTCGTCAGATGCAAACAACAGTATCAAATAGTTCAAATATTACTGTAATTGTATTTAATGCTACTATTGAAATTGATGATGAAAATTCTACGAAAAAGTTTGTATTTCTTTTTTGTTATGAAGAATATAAATACTATTCATTAGGATAATATCATCTGATTCAATCAATTATATTCTTCGTCTTATTGTTTACTATATCTTTTCAATAACATGTAATCTATGTATTGAAATTAGTAATAATGCTGTCTATAATGAACCTCAATTAGACAAATTAATTCAAATTCAAAATGCCTCTTTAATTGATATTTCTCGACCGGTTACTGTTATTCAGATTAGTAAGTATCTACGATGGTATTTTCTACAAAAATACTATTCATTATAGTTATCATACGATAACTTATTTTTCAATGTTTTTCAGCATCAAATCCAATAATAACAATTTTTTCATCGACTCACACAGGTAATTTATAATATTTGTTTATTACACTGAAAAGAAAAAAAGGTATTTCATTCGTTTCTCACACATATAATGCAGACGTTCAGAAATCTTCTTTAAGTTTCATAGACTTCTATAGAACCTTTAAAAAGGTTTTTTTGGCAAGTTCATAAGATGCTTAAAAATCATTTCAATTCATGAAAATCTTTTTCGATCTTATATACTACGATCTCTATGTCAATATTATTTAGTTTCTATGTCGACTGTTTCATTTTCAATAACAAATTCAAATTATAATAATACAATAAAAACAACGAGTTCAACAATAGTTCATACTACTATTCATCCAACGACTAGTCAACATCAAACAACAGAACATATGAGTACTGCTAATCGTACAGCATAAGATAAAACGATTGCTTTCCATACCACTATTCTTTCTCATAGAATCACATAAAATATTAATACAGAAATTTTTTTGGATATATGAAAAAATAATTTTATCTACAGAAAAAAAAAACAGAATAATAAGAAATTTATTTGTAAAACTAATAATTTTTCACGATTTAGTATTATTTTTATCACCAACTCATCTTTTTTTTTTTTTTTAAATAAATGATCTATAAAAAAATTAGATCAGATATATAAATATTGCCATATGAAAAATTTTGTATTTTGAATTGAATTATACCATTCGAAAATCCGTGAAAAGTTATAATCAAATTCAAATTTGTAGCTTTATCTAAAAATCTTATCAAGTGATCTTTGAATCCATTTTTGGATATTATCATATGAATTGTCGAAAATTCTCATGAACTATTGAAGATTTTATTTAGCCCTTTATCACAACATATATTACTATTGAATATCCTTCTTTTTTTTAATATTAATTAATGTATCTTCATTAGATCTATTAAATGCACTATCATAGAACAAGATTCTCAAATGTAAATTGTGTCTAGAAAGTCTATCATGCGTTATTTGTTACTCAAACAATAGACAAAAGCGATCATTTCTTATGAAGATTTTTCAAATGTTTTTTGCTCTAAAAGTATACAAGAACAATTGGGATCTGAACAGAATAAGTATTTTTTTTTTTATTTTATTTTATCTACAATGTCTTTTTTATTAACGATAAGTCAAACAATCCACAGTTCGTAGCAGTCGAATTTATTTACCCATATTAGCAAAAGCACCTGGTCTAAAATGAAATTTTCTCCAAAAAAAAAAAAAAACTTTGATTTTTTTACATGAAGGTTGTTTTGTAGCATACTTGGACTTTCAATGGCTACTATGGCTGATTATTGATGCAAACACGTAAACTTTACACAGTTCAACAAACCAAATATTTTTTTTAAAGCATTAATAACATTTCTTTTTTAATTACTTGGATAAAACAGCTTTAAGTCAAAAAGTCTTCATTTGAAAAAAGTTCTTTCTATTCTACGATATTTTTAAGCCAATTTAATCGTGATGCCTTATTTTTATTTTCTCTGTTTTATTCGCTTGGTTTATTCTTGTGTTTTATTTGCCATATTTCAGCTTACAATGATTGTTTACTATCTTGCTTTACTCGCTTTCTACAAATTGTATTCAATTTTAATTATATGTATGCAGCGCCTTTTCTTACATATTGGCAATATCTTTGTACTATGTTTTAATAACGATACGTACTCAGGTCAATCATCCGCAGTGGTACACGATCGTATACAGATAAAAAAACGACTGAAATCGGCACCGGTCAATGGTGTTCGTTTATAGCAATCATAAACGATGTTTTATGGTATATTACAATAACCGTAAATAATAGCTATAAAAGATCATCGTTTACGACTACTATAAAAATGCGATGCCAGTAAATAACGTTCAGATAACATCATAACTCATTGTATACTGCAACTGTAAATGGTTTTATGTACGATCATCAGTTTCCATTTGATTTATTCCAAAGCAATAGCTAGGGTCAGCGGTCTCTATTAATTCAATAGTGTATCATATAAAATGGATTAATTGAAACCACATTACATACAATTACCTAACACACACAATTCCATTCTTTAGTTACAAATGAGATGAATCACTTAAGAAAACAAATACAAATGTATAAGTGCATGTGTGTTATGATAAGGAAGTAGAGGTTTATTGGTAACTTCTGTTTCGATTCATCACAGCCGTGTACGTTAGTACTTACTGCCGTTTCCGTTGGAATCAGAATCGATTCGTGTCTCAAGTGTCACTGCAAATGATGCGCGTATTCCGTCGTATGTGACATGGCGACAATACGAACTTCATACGGTTTATACTACAAAGTTAATTTTCAGCTCGTATATAGCCGTATAGGATCGCTTCTAATCGCCGTAATACTCCATCTGAAATATCTCCGTTTATCTCGCGTTCGGTTTTTAATTAAGAGATGATAGGAATAGACAGAAGGCTTTACGATCGACACCATAAGCCTGATTATTATTATATATTCATAAATGATAGTGAATGATGAGGAGGACAACTATAGAACGCTAATGATGTAAACCCGACTTGATCCTGTCGAATCTTTTGAGTTTTGCCGCAGGGCTCGATAAGCTCCGTTTTCGACATAATCCAACGGGACTCAATAACATGATTTCTCGAACTGGGATAACTTGTCTTTGAAAAATATTAAAAAGTCAAGAAAACGCGATTTTTCATCGAAACTTAATATCTCTGCCGAAAAACATTTGTTTCGTCTAAAAATTTGAGCAGAGAAATTTCTCCATATGAGCTATTGAATGAACGTACATCGATTGAAATTTTAAATTTGATGATATTGTGCGGATTCTCTCTTGCTGTCGATCTCATCGGATGGCGATGGATATAGTAGAAGAATGCCCTTTGATTTGTTTTAAGTTCCAAAATTGTGTAATGTCGTTTTCTCGATCTTTGTGGCTCAGCGTCGCTGAAAATGTGTTTGGTGCATTCGAGTATTGAAAATCTTCTGGTTGATTCCGATAATGGTTCAATAGATGTCCTGATTACCATTTGGTTGTCTCGTAACTTCTTGCCTCCTAGGATGCAATATACACGTCAGCGATTCGCCAGTAGACAATATGTTTTTTTTTGTCCTTCTTCGTCTATTCTTATTCATTTGATCTCGGCAGGTAAAGGTCTTAGTTTTTCATTGATCAAAGAGCTTCTGACTTTCACATCTTATCTTCGAATGCTTAATCGGCAAGTGCAATCATCATGTAAGTGCATGGCTAATATAAGAAATTGGTAGCGAGTTCTAGCACTGGAATACATGTTCGTGCTCAAGCGACTAGATATGAGTGTAAATCTATACGCATTACAATCAACAACAGCTAACGTTTTCGATATCATTCATGATTTTCGGCAAATACGACGCTGGTGTATCGAGAGTAATAATAATTTGTGAATGATTTATATTTACTTCTATGCCTCAACAAAGAACAGAGAACGTCACTACTGCATTTTGTTCTCATCACTGTCATTGCTTGCTTGTAAAATCTTTATCATATAAGATAAGAAAGTGCTGTTTTGTTATTTCTTCTCTTAGATAATCGTTATTTTGATTTTGTCCTCATGAATTTGTTGTACTGGTATCAGGACTTTTAGATGTAAGTTATCAGCGTTATCGACTTGCGTGTTCTATTGAAAAAGAAAAGGTACACATTCATTTTCAACTATTTAAGACCAAAGAACACCGCTTACATTTTTTTTATTAGTCGCACAAAGAAAGATATATCTTCACCTCATTCTCATTCAGCAGAGGTAAGCGAGTAAATAAGAAAAGAGTTGGTGTCTTCACGTTCTTTGAATCCTTTATAAGTTTTCATGCAACATCATGAATCGAATTCAATACTTCACAATGAAATTCTCAATCATAAAGAGTCTCTGAGAAAGCTCGTTTCACTGAATCTTCTCGACTTCAGATTGTCAGGAAACGTGTCTGATGATAATATTTTTTCTGAAATACTTTAGATGAATTATTTTGGACCACGATTGTAACGGAAAATAAATGATTTCTGTGATGACAAGTAGAGAGGCACATATGCGTTTAGCCTTATAGACTTGATGTTTATACGGCTGTGCACTACATCTAAATGTAACTATTTTACATAGAACACGAGCTTATATACTAGAGAAAGAATAAGGAAGAGAATACGATACAATGATGTAGAAGAGAGAAGGAAATAGAGAGAAGATTAAGAAGTAACAGTTGACAGAAAGACCATATTGTATCAACGATACGATTTATGACACACATTGACCTTTTTAGTAATTACACAGTATACTTGAGTTGGGTCATCCAAGACAAAGACGTAACGTCATTCGATTGTGATAAGCCAATTGTCACAACGATCAACTTTATAAATCACATATTGTTGGTGTTACCATCGACTTACAAATTTACTGAGTTGCGTTTTGCTCAAACTGGCCAGAATGACTCTCGTTCATGATTGTCACGAAGGAAGACATGACACTCCGACACTCTCACAGGTGCACATAGTGATGCTTGCGAAATTGTCTAATTTACAGGCTATATATTTGATATTTCGACCCAAGCGTTGATACGTCTTTCTTTGCCGAGGTCACTATGGAAACCAAAATTCTGTTTTAAAAGATTCTTCTATTGAGCGCAACTTGCTCAGAGAAGTAGTGGATACCTACGAAGATGTGTAGTGATTATTAGGCTGCCAAGTCTAAGCGATTGTTCTCGAAATCCATGAAGATGATCAGTTTGAATTATTAATCAGACAAATCGTTTAATAATCTAACTAATTATGATAGACTACAAGAATAATTATTTAAAACCTTGATTTTAATCTAATTTAATTCAAAAGAATTTAAAAAATCGATTATTAGATCAGATGCTACATAGGTGATTTCCAGCAAACCTTTCGCAAAAACTTATTACATAGGATGCTGTGTCATCTTGACATTAATGTCCAATTCACAGTGCAACAACTTTTCGCCAGGCTCTGATCATGCAAGAAATTATATGCAGATCTGTCATTAGTCTTTTCTCGACATATCTATTGCACGAAGCCTCTAAATTGATTATTTTGCTATTAATACGGAAAAATCAACTTTTCTCACAGCTTAGGAACTGACATGAAGTTTTCTAGATAAACTGCTAAGAAGATTAGTAGTAAGCTGGTGAAAAACGAAAAAATTGTTGTGGCGTTCCTTACTGAGTCTATTGTGCACCATTATCTTCTCTCAATACTTGGTTGAATTGACTGCTTACACGTAATGTCCAACCGTCGCTTGTCATCTCTTTATATCACATGCTTTATGGTTCTTTCTATTGTAACTATGTATCGTGAAACATCTCGCTCTCCTTAACTTTTCTCTCCTTCTTTCGTTCTTTCTCTTTTTTTTTCTATCTCTTCTACTTAAGTATATATACATGTACTTTTGATGTAAACGATACGATTAATGATACGAAGAAGTCACATAAATCGGAACTCCATCAGTGCTTGTAGCTCTTCAATCTAAAATCGTTACAATTGTGATCTTGTTTTATTGACGGAAGCCATCCCGTGTTGATTATTTCTTGTCAGTCGATAACAAAGCAAACAGCATAGAAGAAAAGTTGCTTGCAGCGTTTTGATTGTGATGTCATAAACAATTTCAAATATTTCTTGTCAATAAAACAGGGTCTGAAAAGCTTGTTTTCGTTGTGTAACTACTAATTCGCTTAGCAATTTATCTGAAAAGATTCGATTCAATCTACAATCCGCGAGAAAAGTTGATTTTACTGTAATGTTTCATAAAATCAAACACTTACCACTAACAACGAACTGTTTCATTCGTACGGTCTTTTTTCTAACATACTGTTGTTTCTCTACTTATGGTTACTCCGAGTAAGGAAAATTAGACGAGTAATATTTAAGATAGCATGATATGATTAATTCAACCCCATTTTCTCTGACAATTAAGGTTGTTTTTTTTCTTTCTTTCACTCGAGTAATGACCTTGTATTAACTATTTCTTTTTTTCTGTTGCCTCTCCTTTACTATCTCCCTCTAGGCAAAGGCATTGAGTCAATAGATATCAGATAGCATGGCTAATCGAACAATCTTTTGTCATATTTAGTGTTGTTTTTTTCTTTTTCGCATTCGCATAGTAATCTTATATTGATAATTTTTTTGTATTCTAATGCGCACATTCTTCGTTGTTTCTCTTGTTGGTAGAGAGATTGAGAAAATGATTGTTAGAAAAAACTCACCCTCCTTAAATGAATCCCAACAAAACATGAATGAGCACACATTAACTCAAACTCAGAAGGTTAGCTTCACCCGAATCACTGCCACATGCTAATTCTCTGCAGTTGTTTCAAAAAATAGAAGGTAACTGCCCCACTCATCCTCTGAACTTACACTCCTGACGGTCAATGAACGAATCCTTTTGTCGCACAATCAGAATTTTATCTTGCGTTTACTAGAGACATTTTAATATTTGAAATGTGTCTTCTCTATTATTCTATCGCGTCTTTATTGCTTTGCCAAAATGTACGTGGCAGAAATGAAGAACACATCATATTTCGCATCGTTACACTGTTGCAAATATTCTTTATGTTAATTTGAGTAAGAAAAAAGAGCGATTATGAAACAACTGGCAACAGACAATGAGAAGCCCATAGAAATTGGTTATTTTTAGCCTTTATGCAATGATACAAACACGCCGTATTTTTCTGTCACTCGAGGTTCGCGGTTGCATGTTTAAACGGTAAAAAAATTTATGCTGTAAAAAACTAATCGTTTTCACACTTAATATTTTCATCCCTTGCCATGACTGATGAAGAAATTCAATTGGCATCTTAAATGAAAAAACCTATTTACCAGTAAAATGCATGTTGCGAATTTTTTATCCACGTTACGAGTGAGGTATTTGAGGTGATTTATATATCCGAGTATCTATACTCATATTCGAAGTCATCTTAAAGCCCTCAATTCAACAGATATAATTTGTCATTCATTATGAGGACGAAATCTATAGAATATTGTGCTCAGTCACTGTCGATATGCCTAGTGTTGGTGTTAGAAGATCTGTGAAGACATGTGCGCCATTTTATTCTCTTTCTTTACAGATAGGTTTTAGAATCTAATCATGTTACCTGCGTATGCGAGCGACCCGGATGCCGTGGTGAAAGGCCAGTCCGACGATGTCCAATGGAGAAATGGTATACCTAACTACGAAAAAGCACATGCTTTCTTTGAAAAACACAAAACGACGAATCACAAAGCAGGTTCACTCGAAGCTATTGTTCAGAATCTTGTCAAAAATTGGGAAAAAGGTAGGAACCGTTTAAACGAAGTCATCACTATTTCAAGACTCTTTAGAGGTGAGTCACAAGTCTGATCCACGCCAGTGGAATACAGTGGACTTGGAAAACTACTATTTTTCGTGCAACGGCCAAAAAAAGTATACGGGTTGGGATATGGTCAACATAGGCACATACAATGCTTTGATTGGTGACACAATATATTATAATTCTGCATCGATTTCATTTGAAGACTCTCATTCAGCGTTCCGAAAAACGCTAGGCAATGGATTTGCCTGGGAAGTACTTGAAGTCTTTTCTGGTCCACCAAATGTTACATTTACGTGGCGGCATTTTGGCACAATGACTGACAGTTTTTCCTGTCCTGGCATGAAGGGTACAGTTTATACGGCAGAGCCAACTAACAAAATGGTCGAGCTCTTCGGCATGTGTAAAGCTACAGTAAACGACAAGCTACAAATTCAAGATCTCCAGATTTTCTATGATCCGAGTCAATTGTTTGTTCAACTTACTGATAACTGTCCATTTTTTGAACATACCAAAGTTGACACTGCTCCGTAACCATTGTCGGGTGATGCTACTATTAATCCTGAATCTAGTTGATTAGTCACGTTTCAAAAAAGACAACTGATCTATCTTGACTAATGTCTAGACGGATCATTTTCGTCTTTGATATTGGTAGCTCAAGCGATACCTTTCACTTTTATTTTTGTTGTCATCACGATATTAGCCTTTTGAATAGTTTAAATAAAAATGAAATGTACACAAGACATAATAGTTGGCAACCGAGCTGTTTCTACAGCTTAATGAACTTGAGCAGCGAATTTTTGATAGCTGTCAAAGGTTTTATCAACAAAAACTTCATAAATTGAAAAATGTAGAGAAGTACATCAAATACTGTTCTTAAACTTTTCTAGCATTAGTAAGAAGATGCAATGATCAATATTAATTCAGAAAAGATTACAATTAACAATCATTTTTCTAGAATTTTCTAGTATTCACACTGGTCTTTTTTATTTCGGTTCGACCGGTCAGCCTAAAAAAAAAAACATACAATGTGTAAAGTATTTCATAAAATTATTTATCTCAAGTAACTCAATGCTCCATCTTATATAGCTCAACAAGAGCTACAAATTCATAACTTCCGTTTCAATTTTGTATGAGAAATGAGCATATTTGTGTTAGAGCTTCAGACGATGAGAAAGTGTTGTCCGATCAAACTTTTAATACATTTTTTTCTGAAGTCAGAATAATAATATTCCTATAGGTGTCATATCGAAAATTTCAGAATGGGTTAGTTGACTTTACACAAAAACTAAATCAAAACTATCAATTTTTCTTTTGCTCAAAGAATGTCCTCAACTTTGCTGAAACATTGTTGAAATTATATGTAATTATGAATCGCTTTGCAGTCAGTTATTGCCTCAAACTTCGTTGAAACTGTAGGTGAATTCAATAAAACAAGATCAAAATTACGCAAAACCTCAGAGTAAAAAGTCAAAAATTTGCGTAGTTACGGCAAAAAAATTTGGCATGACGTATAATCCTAATAAAAGATTTCAACTTTCGAATTCAATGCATTATGGTCCTGCACAGACAAAAAAATCATTTTCTTGTCCCATTCAAATTACATCACAGTCTTTAGTCATCTTCCAGACGAAAGCATTAATTAGCTTTATATGATGAATCTGATTTCTATTGTACTATTTGTCCAAAAAAAAAATAGGTTCTACCAAAATAGTTCTCTTTGACAACTATGATACATAACATTGCACTAGAAAAAATTGAAAATTTTTTTTTCTCTTTTTTTCTGACACGGACTCACAGTATTTTGTATGAGATTCTAATGAGCTGTATCTTGGCATTGTTCGATCACTTTTATCTTTTCAGATCAAACGTATCGTTCAATGTTCGTGATAAATAATGAATAAATCATGCATTAAGTTTATTAAAAACATTTTTCATTATTTAGATAATATGACTTAAAACTTCTTGCTATAAATAATGCATGTAAAACTCTGTATTACTGAGATTCATCCGGACGCGTCGGAAAAAAAGGCTAAAAAAACATCTACACAGATTGACCCACTTATGATAAATGTAAATAAGCATAGTGACTTCTGTCAGAAACGAGTCCTGTTCACCTCTAAGTTTTATGTAAGTTGATTAGAAGAAATACATGAGACAACGTCTGTTATTAATTTTTGTCGAAAATTTATAGTCATATTGTGTATGATATCGATTTAGAGCAATCAAAACATTAACCTTTTATTCTTTTCCTAAATGAAATACATTCCATTCACGTTCATTCTTAGTTCAAATACAATAATCTGCAATGCAAAGAGAATAATGAAAATTATGTATTGGTTCAATTTTTTATTATAAGCAAATGACAACAAAATAGTAGTACAAAACAACAAGAATATTTTACAATAACAACATTCAATCGTATATTTTTATTGATGAATAAAAAGTTACAGCCAATATGTATGTTGAACTAAACCAATAAAATAGATATTCGAAACGGAAAAAAACATAGAATTTTCACTAACAGTCACAAAATGTCTAATAAATAACACACAACAAATAGTTTACATTTAATCGAGCAGTGGTAGAAAACTCGTGTCGCCACAGTCCTTTAATCAGTATGTTCTCAATTTTTCAGAATGCTCTAGATGAAAAATTGACACCTGTGGTTGGTATTAGTGCTAGAGGTCGTAATGAATTGCCAGGTCTTGCGATTGGAAGAACCTGAGGACGACGCCGAAGCCATAATTCAGGTAAACTCATTAATGAAACAAAAGGACACAGCAAAATCACAACGTAGATACCATATGGTAAAATATTGATACTCAATTCAACCAAGAAAGGTTGTGGAACTGGAGAAAACAGCATAATTGATGAACAAATTATCATAGGCAACCAGACGATATTATACAATATAACAATATATAATAATTGTATAACAAGACGTCGATTTTTTTTCCACATTTGCTGTTGTTGCATGCGACGTTTTTGCCATAGAACACGACTTAATAATATAAGACTAGCAAGACTACTAACTGCAACAGGAAAAACAAGATCAATAAATTGATCCAAAGTGCTAATTGTTGCTTGATAAAAATAGCAAGGTCCACCGCATGTAATCATCGTATAAGTGAATTGATTCATACAAGAATAGAAAAAAATTAAATAAGTATAGAGTCCTATTGGATAAAGAATGCAAAAAAACATTGGTATATAGTGAAGAATAATTAAATGCTTCTGAAGAAATTGATTGTGAAAAACAAGTAAATAACGTTCTATTGCCGTGAAACCCATTAGTAGTAAAATCATCACATTAAATGAATAATCTTGACATGCCCAAAACTTACAAAAAATATCCGATTGTATAGGAACCAGATTATTTCTCAAATACGAAAGTATAATGGGTAATTCGGACGTCACCTTAATAAATTCAATAAAGAAAAGAAAAATCGAAAAATTAAACCTACCTGTAGAAAACTGCACATTAACACAGCGAAAACAGTATGAATTCGAATATGTTTACGTAACATACCTTTATGAATACATTGGAAAAAGATATAGAAATAACAGGGAATCGATGGAATGATAAGAATAGTAAAAATCCAAAATGGAATTGTACGTGATACAGGCACTGACATGTTTACAGATGTGTCATTAGTGATACCGTTATTGTCCATGATCGATATGTTTGAAGAAAAAGTTTGTTCTTCAGTGTATATTAAGATTATGATGTTATTTATATACTAAAATATAGATATTATTAACTTAGCAATTCAATCTCACCAGCATGGTTACTTCTATGGCGTAATTGCATCTATTATATAATCATGAGCTTCTTTTCTGTATCTCTAACGAAGAGCTTCTATTCTAGATGAAAAGACCCCCTTGGCGTAACTTTTTAACAACTATGTCGCAGTTGTATGTAATTGCTGTGTATTGATAGTAATAAAAATCTGTCAGATATCATGGTTAATGCGACACAGATAGTCGCAAGTGTACCGCATAATACCCATCGTCCAATTTACTCTATCTGATACCAACCAATTATCAGTAGTTCTTCCTTACTCATAATTGATTACATTTTACCGCTAAATTTTAGTCAGAAAAAAACCGTATAAAAGGAAGCTTTTGTGAGACTTTTGTTCATAATTAATTCTACTACAATAGAAAGACCATGTATTTTTAATGTAATTTTTTAAGCCAAACTGAAGACCTGAGAGTTTTCGACTGTCGCAGATTCTAATTACCCAGTTAGACACACACGTAACTTTTTATACAAAGTTGGTCTTAACAAATTGTGCCTTAATTTTTTACGAATTTTGTTCTCTTTGTAAAACTTTTTGACATATCAAACTTCTTAGTGTCGAATAACGGCTAACTGTTTTTTTTTTCTAGAAAAACTGAGAAAAATTAATGCTGTCAAAATGCACATACTTGGAATATAACAGACTTTACTTTTCTATTTTGCTCTAGTTGCATAGAGATGCAATTTAGTCAACCTATTCTCTCTTTAGCTTTTCATCATATCACATAAGACATTGAATTATACAGAGATAAGAATGTTTAGAATTCTAAGTCTTCATCATACATGTACGAAAATAAAATAACAATTATTTAGAATGATGCCGTTTAGAATTCTTCAAAGTATATTCTTACTCCTAAAAATATGTTGAGTAAGGCGCATATCGATGCAACTAGAGTAAAAAGAAAGTAACTATATAGTAGAAATATTATTATTAGACTCAATGTATACTTTACTATAGTAATTCTCGATTCGACATTAAAGAAAAATTAGTTGATAAAAAAATGATTTTATAGACTCATGTAAAACTGAAGACTTAATATGATCTAAATATTTTATATCGAATAAGAAATATTTCTCTTTACCTTATGAATGAACTATTCATTGAAAACAAATCATATATACATTTTAATACTATTAGAACATTTTTTTTAATCCGTACAATTGAATACTAGATAAAAACAAAATAGATTTGTTTTAGACAAATATCTACACTTCTATCGCTAGATGAACTTACTATTTCTTGGAAAATAATTTATATGTGTTTAGTACGAAATTTCTATCAAATGTTAAGAATTAACTATTTAACAGTAAAAGAATATATATTTATAAAATAAAGAATGTCTATCTTCTGTCACTACAGAGTTATTCGTACTTTGAAAGTAATATCTCTGTATTAAGAAATACGTACTTGATAAGAGAAAAAACTTTGTACACATATATATATATAAATAAGATGTATGTTTCTTTTTTTCTACTTCTATTTGTCAATTATTAAAAAAATAGTATTTTATTAAGCAATAAATCTATGTCTTATATTCAAAAAGAATCACACTTTTTTAAACAGATAGCATCTACTTTCAATTGTCACGGACCATCTGCACAAAAAAATGCATATAATCGGTCAAAAACACTTTGTTTCTTTATTCTTACATATTGACAGACCATTAATAAAGAAAAAATACATATACTATAAAATACTTTTCTGTCCTCAAAAATAGAACAATAAATGGAGAAAATTAAACTCATATTAAAAAAGAAGTATACATGTTCGTACCCAGTGACTTTAGAATGAAAAAAAAATGTCATGATGTTCGTGAATTTTATATCAATAACATAAAAGTCATGGATTTCATGAAATTTTTTTTCATTCTAAAGTCATTGGGTATTCTTAGCAATTGCTTGTTCGATAGGAAAAATCATGAAACAAATGTAATTTGACTCGTAAAAATGATGAAACTGATTTGAAGTGCTTAGTTAATAGCAAAAAAAAATAATGGAAATGATCTCGTTTTTTTAAGTTTAAAATAAAAGAAAAAGATCTCCGAAAAAACCTTATTAAAAATTGAAAGGTGGAAATGAGAGAAGAAGATCTTGATTTTTTCTACATGCCTGCTCTTATGATTACATAGAGACTAGTGTATATGATGAATAAAAAGAATGAACAGAAAAATTGGACTCGGTACGACTTTTTAATTTTTCTAACATGTTACTTTCAATATTCTGTTCGTATAGATATAATTTGAAACAATGTTTGTGTATCCATTTAACAGGTCTTATGATAAACTAAAGAGTTCCAACAACTCTACAGTTAATTGGGAAAAAAATGGCAAAGAACGAAAAGAAGTGAAATATACGTTGTTGAACGACGGATTTTTTTATAAATATTTTCTTATATATTTTTTATTAGATATTAATACCTATATTATTATTAATGTTTTGCTTTATTACTCTCTACTATGTTTCTTAGTACACGCATGAACTAAAACACTATACTTCCATTTTCTATTTAACATATTCAGGTGAGATCTTTTTCTCTAATTTCCACTTTTCAATATTAATGAGCTTTTCCTCTTATCTCAAACTTGAAAAAGAAAGAGATTAGTTCCATCATTTTTTTTCTATTAATGAAGTACTTCAAGATTATATTTCTAATTTTTCCGAAAGCAATTCAGCATCGTCCAAAAAATATACATGTTATGTCGGATATTTCTATCTTCTATTGCTACATATTGATTATCTGTAAGAAGGGAAAAAAATTTATTTTTCTTAATTAAGATGCTTACACCTTCTATGATTACTAGTAGACAGCTCCACAGGAGACTAGAACAAGACTCAGTCCCCCTTCTGCCTATAATCTCTGACGTCGCCATTAATAGTTATGAAGTAAGCAAACGAAAAATGAATAGTCTTTGCGTAAGAACAAATCAAAAACAAAAAGATGCTATCTTTCTTTTCAAAGTAAATCATCAATCAGAGCAAATTTTTGACGATAAACAAAATATAATTTTCGATCAACCAGACATATCAATTTTTCGCATTTTCCGAACAAACATATCGACTTTTACTCGATTTTTATGCGTGTTTTTCGATTTATTTTTTTGTCCAATTTCGCCAGATTTATGCAGAGAAGTGGCTAAAAAATTATTTTGAACAAAAATTGTTCATTATATCTCAAAAAAATTGAAGTTTTGGATGTAAATGAAATACAATTTTTTCATGTGTACACATAAACAATTACTTGTTTTCATTGTTTATTAGTTATTTTTTGCTCAATCTATCTCTTTTTGATGGTATAAAGCTTTTGTTTTTCTAACAAGATATGAATGGAAAATGCCAAATCTGTCTTGAAAAGTATATGCATGCTAATATTGCTTGTAAAAAACATACGAGAATGACATTTTGCTAATGTGCTTTTAGATATATTTGAAAAAATAAAAAGTGTACATTTATTTTTGCGTTCCATTTTGAAATCTAATTTTATTAGCACATACGTGTGGGCATGGTGGCATACGGGCACAAATTTGATTATGAAAATTGTCTTCACCTACTGCTCACAGACATATACATCCACACCCATAGCTTAGTTATTGTTAAGAATATAGACGCTGACATTCTTCTTGTACATGCTTGCATTTTTCTGTACCTGTATACTTCAATAATGCCCTCCAACGGATAGCCTTACAAAGAGATGAGATTATAATTAAAGTCAAAAATACTCATTGGCCAGTCAATAATATATGTAAAAGGATAGATAATCATCTACTTCTAATTATATCGATTGATAACGAAGAAAACATGATCCGGTAATAAAGCGTGTACTACATTCAAATTTAATGAAATGCAAAATGATCGGATGAAATCTCTACTAAAAATCAAGCTGGCTTTATTTATTTAAAAATTGTTGGGTACAGTATATGAATCCCAATGGTTCCTTAGATATTAACTAATATCTGGCAAAAAAAAATTGAATTTGACTTTTCTTTGAATTTTCATCCAACTATTTTCAGTCTGAATGCATTTAAAAATTGCTATCATTGATATCAAATTATCTCTATGTAAAAAGAAACTAGATTAAGGATCAGATTAAAAATTGATTATAATGTCACTACTATAATCTGATTTTTCAGCTTTAAAAGACAGATTTTATTTGATTTTGATTTTTTAAAATCTATTTTAATCGATTATTATAGTCTTTGTAGGTAACCGATTAAAAAATCGAAACCAAATAAAATCTGACTTTTAAAGCTGAAAAATCAGATTATAATAGTGCCATCATAATCAACTTTTTATCTAATTCTTAATCTAGATTCTTTTTATATAGGCTAGTTACAAATTGATGTGATCCTAATAATGATAGAATGATGTACCAGGTCAGATAAAAAACTTTTATTCGATAAATTTATAGTAGAAAAATCTCGTTTATTTTATATTTCTAATATGTTTGTAAAGTAGGAATTTCTTATAGTACCAACGATGTTAACTCATAAGCGATACGCAGATTCATAAGAAACAGTGAAGAATTTTTTTAAAAATTACTAATTGAAAGTGCTGTATTAGTCAATGTTTATTTATTCGTAAAGCTATAAGATTGTGTTTTACATACATCGTTTCTACAAACGAGGAAAAAAGATATTTGGATCTTCTCAGCTAGTCCCATCTATTCGAATGACTGTGAATGAGTTATTCTACTCTTGTGTTTTTTCTAGAAGTTTATGTATTGGAATATGAGATAGGATTTTCTCTTTTTTTCACATATAGAATTTTACAGAAGAAGTTTTGAATCATAAAACGATATATATATATTGTTTTCCATGAGTTCAAACAGTTTAAAGAATCGTTAATATAAAAATTGAGCATAAAATACTGTTTTTACATTATTGACAATCGAGATTTTTGTCTTGTTAGTTACTGAAACTAGACATATTCGAGTCAAGTTGAAGTTTTTCTCAGAAAATCAACAAACTTTAAATACAAACTATTCTTGAAGTGCAAGAACCGAGATATTGAAATTTTAGGGTAGTTATTGTATAGATAAGAAGGTTACAATATGTAGAGTTCTTTTTTTTCTGTGATAGTTAGATAGCGCTCTTCAAGTTGAATAAGTGTTTTTCAAATTAAAAAAACAATATTTATTAAAATTAGAAATTAAAGATCTGTACTCTCTTATTCCGAAAAATGATGGTATTCTGGACGCTTTTCGTGTTACGTTGTTTTCTAATTTGAAGCATACATATTGTTATGCAAATTGATGAGTTCTATCCAAACATCATGTGACAGGAAAAAAAAACTTTGCTGAAATGTTCAAGTATGAGCCATGAATTGGAAACAAAAGAACAACAATTATCTAGAATAACGGCTTAATCAATTTTTTCAAGTATATTTGAAGTTATGTAGTAATTTGGTTTTTTTTTTGTATAACCGTTCTTAATAAGCGACAAAATATTATACCTTTTTGAAATTAAAATACAATTAATTGTTGAATAAAGACTAAGAAGTTTTGCAACAACAACTATACTTTTGCCGTAAGAGACATGTAAACAATTGTAAGCAAAATGAGTATAATGTGGTGTGCCTTTTATGTTTTTAAATGCTCAGAATTTTTTCAATATTTTTTTTGCGAAAAAATACTGAACATCTCTCGCCATTGAAAATTTTGATGCCAAAAATCTGTACAAAAAAAAACAAAGTCTATAGACAATGAAAAACAATTTTTCTAAGATAAAATTTATACAAAAAGTGACATGTCTGTCTGTCTAGGTTAAACACGAAAAGAATCGGATAACAAAATTTTTAGTCCATAGAAGTTCAAAAATTTAATTATATGATGTACGATAGGTGTTGTTTGGTTGAAATAATCTTTTAACTACTTTTCTTTTAATTATGCCTTAAAAGTTTTTGTTAATTCATGATAAACATATGAATAAAACAAAAATCTCACATATGTCGTTTCTTTTAGCAACTGCGATGTAGTTCGATCATAATCGAACACATGGGTCTATAAGGATTGTCATCATTGCCTCTATATTTCATAGAAACACAGATAACAAATTTCTATTGAAATGACATTATTATCAGATTTGTCGAAATGATTGCGATGTTTTCTTATGTTGCGCATATAGTAGCTTAGGAAAACAATAAGATCTTTAATTTTTTAAAGATATACTATGAAAGGTTCAACAAAGTTCTGTAAAAGAAATTTCTATTGATTTGATCTAATGATTTCTTCATGATCAAAATAAACCGTCTGTTGGATTATACTATTTTCAGTCATATTGAATATAATAATAACCATGTAAACAAAAAAAACAGTCAAACACTCATATTAAAATTGATCTTCTTACAACAATCTCAAAAATTTGATTAAATTCCACAAAATAATAGATTAAAATAGTTTTTTTTCAGGTAGTAACCAATTAAAATCTATTTTTGGATAAATAATCTAAATAATAGATTAACCATTTATGAACACGAGTGATTCAAATAATCATGAAAAATTAGAAGTTTCATATTCGAATCTGAAATAAACCACTCATTTTTCATATGTATGATTAAAAGATAATAATGGATAACAATAATCAGGTTTAAGATTATATAAAATCGATTGAGATTAATTTAATTTTTAATTTTAAACATAATTAAACTTGGATTATAATTGTGCAATTATATTGATATTTTAATCATAAAAAAGTCTAATTTAATCAGATTTTTTTTCTCATTGTTTTTATCTGGGTACAGAAGAATTAAGAAAGTTCCTAACTCTTAACCTTTACATATTTAACATTCATTTTCTATTTTCAAATATAAGCAAATGAATGTTACTATCGATTGACAAAATACCATATGGTTATATTTTGTTTTTTCTTACTTGACACGAAAAAACAGACTTTTTAAAATACATGCTATCGATTCTATTTTTCTTTTATCTATTAAATAGAATTCAAATGATATTAATTAAGAGAAAAGAAAAATATTTTATCGAATTTCTTAAACACCACCATTATGGACTCAATTCTGAGACAAAATTTACATTTATTGTTATCTTTTGTTGAATAGGATTATACTAAATTTTTTTTTTCTAATCTATTTATCAAATTCTTTGTTTTGTTTTATTTTTTTAAATAGTTATCATGAAATCTATTTTTCTTTTCGTTCTGATTCTATTTTATACATGTTCCTTAATAAATAGTAAGAATTTAATGTGAAATGAAACCTTCTTTTATTTCTATATTCTTATATTGAAGGTGAATCTACATCAATAAATGGTATTATAAAATCCTATCAAAATGAATCAACATGGTTATTAATGAATACAACTCTTGTACTTATTATTAAACATGATATTAATCATACTGATGTACATCATTTAAAATTAAATCTTAGTCAATCATCATTTCCAATTAATTTTACTATGAAAAATTTAACTGAAATTAAACATAGTGATGAATATCTTTTATCATTACTTATTTTTGGTTATCCTCATCGATTATTATGGGAAAGTATTCTATTTCGACAATATTTGATAATTAATACAAAAAATTTTCTTACATTTATTGTTCAAGATGTTTGTAAATAATATTTCTTTATTAGTTTCTATTGTTTATCTTATTCTATTCTATGTTTTTTTTTAAATAGCAAATCTACTTCAATGTTTATCTGAAGGATATCCATGTGTAAATGTACAAAGTCAACCTACTGCTTTCATATCTATATGCTGTAGTAATACGAGATGTGAACGGTCCAATAATAATCAATTACAAGAATATACTTGTGGACGCAGACCTCCAGGTTAAAATCGTTTCTTTTTTTTTTGCAATTATAGATATACATTTATTAACTTTGTTCTTATAGTTATTATAATCATAAATATTACATTTACTTTACCCGAGGGTATAGTACCTCAATTGGGACCAGTTGATCAAATTTCATTGGAAATGATAAGAAAACAGGTGAGCTGATTACGAAATTAATCAATCCAATTTAGTAAAGTTGATAAACATCGAAAATGTTGAATACAAAATGAGATTGTTGGAAATTTTTCAATACATCATTGCCTATGTCAAATAGAAGAAAATATAGACTTTTGTACTGTTGTTGAGTACAAGAATAATAAAAGAATGTAGATATATGAAGAGAAAATGATAGCCACACTTGAATTCTCGTACTTTTTTTTTAGTACAAATTATAAATTTTTTCGACTTTTTGTCTTTTGATTTTTTTTCCCATAAACTTCGATTGTATTGAAAGTTCATTTTGCCTTCTAATAGATTCAAGCAATTTCAGCTCCAGGTGATTTAATAAAAATAATCAAGGCTGTTTTCGTTCGAATTCGACATAAACATCGGTATGTTTTTATAATTCATTATTTCTATAAGAACTATATGGAAAATGATTTTATCTATATTAAATAACATATACGAGCACTGTTATTTGTAAATATTTGTTTTTTTATTTTAGTCGAAAGCGTTTCATAATATTGCCTAATAAGTATATACTTATCGTTGAAGCAACAATAACTACTCCTGTAGTATGTCGACGTAATCGACAGAATTGTCAAACACAAACCATTAATAATATAAAAAATAGAAAAATGCCGATGGTCATTAATCGAAATGATGACTCGACAATACTGGTAGAATTTGACAAACCTATAGTCAATATTATTAATATGTCGGGTGGAGAATCAACTACTACAGGTAATAA
>CAJNOP010000105.1:593180-611742 GCA_905250075.1 Rotaria sp. Silwood1
GAACGTCATCTGACTTTCATATTACGGTTACAAGTAAATCTCTATAAAACTATGAAAAATATACAAGGACTCAGATCCACGGCTCACTGATGAAAACTATTGGCAGTTTTAATGAAATTTTTACAGAAAACAAGGTATTTCTAACAAACGTAAAGCAAAGAGTTTAAGCCCGAATTTGTGCCTATGAATAGATTGAACAGTCATTAGGTAGTCCTGAAAATTTCAACGAAAGTGAACATGTCCTTCTCAATACATTCAATATACAAAAAAAATAGTGATTTATCAGTTGAGTATCGAGTAATCGAATCTTCCTGAAAACTGAATCTCTCATGAAAGGCTGACTTGTTTTTGTTGAAGCTTTCAGGACTATCTAATGACTGTTAAATCTGCTTATACAGAGAAAAATTATAGTCAAAACTCGTCGTTCTACTCATGGTGATAATGTGAAGTCGAACGACATCCTACAGTTGGGATAGATTCCCTTGCTGGTTCCAGTAGTATAGTTTGACTAAAAGGAGCACATAGTCTAATACTTGACAATTAAAGATGATCAAAAAGGAATGTTGTATTCATCTTCTGAATCAATCAAAACACTATTATTTAAGCCTTTTTTTAGATTCAATTCGAATAGATTTTGACATAGTTTTTTCTAAGATAGAACTAAACCAAACTTAACAGGACTATGACGGATACCACTGAAAAAGAAGTTACGGGTACTAAAAAAAAAATCCTTGACCCCACACATTTCTATTTGGGATATTACCAGAAGCTTCGTCTTTTTTACAATAAATAATTTTTTTATTTCTTCGAATACATCTCAAAATTTTTCCTTAATTACACATCGATATTTCTTAATTTGAAGAATGATGGCTTCTGAAATAGAATTCTAATCTTTTGACAAGTACCTATCTTGTTTGAAGATGATTTCAGCTTTGAACTTTTTTAATAAATAAACTCCTTACAAAAGTCTACTATGAAATTAAAATGAATTTTCTTACTATCCACATATGCTGAAGTTGAAGTTTCCCCATCTGAACCACTCTCAACTATAAAGAAGAATTAAATAAAAAATTATATTTATAAATCTATACGAGAGAATAGAAATTGTTTGGTATGGTTGAGATTTTAGCTATATTTGCTTATTAACTTTTATTTTCGTTGATTGCTTTGAACAAACTATTTTATATGTTACTGGTCTCTGAGCGTCCTACACTCACAGTGCAGAATTGCTACCAGTAATGATAAACGGTTGGACTTACATTAGAATATTTCTGTTCAGACAAATTACATATACTGGTGATTCATTATTCTTATGCCTGACGAACACTTAAATAATGCGCACAAAACTAATATAGAATTTGTAGGCTTATGAAATTTTCTGTCTATTGATAGATGTTAAGAGAGAAAGAGAAAACTTATGGAAATACATAGTGAAGACGAAGCTTTCAACACAATTCCTAGGAAATAAAAATATTAAACATGATGAAACTACTTTAACCACTGTAAGAACCCTAGTCTCTTATATGACAGACCGACAATTAACATGTCGGGAAATTCGCTAGATCGTTAAAGTTATATCGATATTTCTGTTACAGTTTGTCAATAAGTTAAACGAATATCAGCATGTTTGTCGCAATCTTTTAAGCAAACTCAGTTATGAGGCTCATATGGTAAAAATAAATCGTATTTTATAAAGAGATACACTCAAAACAAAGGAAATTTTCTGAGATTGAAAAAAGAAAAAAAATTTCCAGATAATCTATTTCATACAGCTTGATGTGCTCTGTTGAATCATATATTTATCCTATTTGTGTCTTTCTCTTTCGATGTCTAACCGTCCTGCACCATTTTTCGACAAATAAAACTATATAGAAAAGTTTCTTCCGAATGACTTTTCTAAAAGTAGGTTTTTCTCTTCAGACAAGAATATTTCAACTTAGAAAGTAAACCTTGTGATGTTATACCCCCTCATTCGACAGCTCTGCCTCTAAAATCAATAAACATTTCATGTCAAACAGTTTTCTTAACGTTATTTTTGAAGTATTCTTAGAGTAATCTCCACGTAAGAATTGATGAGAATCGTCGACAAGTGAACCAAAATTTTACGATTTCAGCCGTCGATGGCGAAGATATCTATACTGGAACTATCATGAACAATGGAAGTTTTTCGGCGTCTCAATATTATTTTGGATTGAACTATTCAATCAGAAAAGTCTCAACAAAGCTCTTTTCGAACTCTAAGGAGAAAAATTAATGTTATCATCGTAAATCTTTTGTATTAAGACTTATCGACTTTAGGTTGTTGCTTGCGATCAGAATTGACAAAGTATCACACACAAGGATTGAAGTTGATGTACTTTTTATCCAGTAGCATACGATGCGTTTACACTAAAGTAAGTCAAAATCTCTACAAGTATGAAGGATACTGTCGAGAAAATTCTGCTATGTAATAGAAAAATAGAACATAAGGCAATGAATTACTTAGAAATTGTTTCGATCTACTTTTAGTTGTTCGTGTCAATCATACCAAAAAATTTGTAATTCATTCGTATGCATTAGTATCGAATTCTTTCATATTTTTCAAATAAAAACTCCATTTCTTATCGAACATCTAAATTTATTTCATATTCTCTCACTTACCATTATTTGTATAAATTGATAGTATTATAATGAATAAAAAAGGAATAAAACGCTTATTAAAAAAACTCCAATCCATTTTATTACCAAATTTCACTTCCGTTTATTACTATTACTATTTTGTTTCTAGAATATAAGTAATAGAAAATAAGTTGACGATAAAATAAGAAAAAACAAATTTTTCTCATTTGTCTGCTTGACTTTTTTTGTTGTTTTTGTTTCTTGTATTCCTATATTGAATATTGAATTGAAATAAAAACATATGTGAAGCGAAAGCCAATTTCTTTATTGTTTTTTAAAAATTTAATTAAAGACAAAAAATACGAAAGAATATTCACGTATTTAGTAGCTGAAGAAAACAGATTTAGGCAGCAATCAATGACAGACAAACATTCCTACACAATATTGTACTGATTTAGAAAAACACTCGTAATTTATATCATAAGTGTTTCTTATAACTAACATTTCGCAAATTGAAACTGCATTTTTCTTTTTGATAAATAGATCGAAATAATATAGTAGTGGATAAAAAGTTTAGCTTAGTTGTATTTTTGAATTTTCTTTTGATTGTTAGTAGCTAGTCAGAATTTGTTAAAATATTTGAGTAGCTGAAAGAATTCTGTGATAAGTTTGTGGCTTTAAAAACATCAATAGAGCAGCTTGTATGAAAATGTCTGAAAAACCAAGATCCTCAAAACCAATTTTCTGGCATCTATTAGAAGCTTTTTGGCAACGATTGTATTTGATAGAGGAAAGAATTCGTAAAACATAGTGAAATCATTGAAATTTTTCATTAAAATAAAAGAAAAAAAATACTTGTTAAATCTTCTGCAAATGGAAGGCAGTTAGATGAAAAGAGCAAAAACATATCATTTTGCTCAGAATTATTTTCTTCATCAAATGGATACCAGAAAACTGTTTTTGGAGATTCTTTATTTTCTAGATATCCTCATCCAAATAGTTACGCTATTACCATTGAAAGGAAAACTCTAAAATAGAACTGTTCTAAACTTTCGCTCGTTACTGTATATTATAGAATAGACGTTGTCTTGTTCATATTTATTGAAGTTTTGCTAAAACCTGTCTAAATCAATGTTTATTCGTTTTTTTCCAGTCGCAAATAATTTAATATGTTTCAAATATCATTGTGAATGTGTTTTTATTTTATTTATGTTTTTTTTTTAGAAATTTTATTACTTAGTCTTATTTCTTTTCTTCGCAACAACAAAAAAGATGTTCTCAAATCATTTCAATCTATTTCTTTTCTTAATTCTACTCTGTACTATGATAATTATCAATCCAATTGCTTGTATATCAATGAAAGAATATGGCTCAACAGTTGATGAAAATAGTGAATCATTGAAGCCTATTGAAAATTTAGATGACGATAGAAACAATTTAGATGTTAAACAAGAAGACAAACAAGATACTTCCGATGATTATGATGATCATGAAGATATGAATCTATATGATATTCAAAGAAATATTATTGGTGCCAATCAACAACAAAGATTTAAAATCGATTATCGTTATAAAGATCTGGAACTTTTATCTGATTAACTTTATACATATATATATATAATTATATCGAAGTTTTTTGTGTTCAATTTTGAGAATAAAACTAAATTTTAATTGATATTTAGTACTAAGTTCTAACAAAGAGAATAAATGATTATAAAATGGAGATAAAAAACAATATAATAATAATAATAATAAATTGTTTTTTTTGTCATTCTTTATACAATCGTCGTTATCGCGAAATCAGTTCATCAAGAAAAAAAAATAATCAATATCAAAAGAAAAACAAAATATGTCAAAGACAAGCATATAACATATAATCGAAAATTGAGAACGGATCATTGTCACTTGTGCAAAGTGAATATTCAATGGCAGTCAATCCATCTGCACCTTGTTGTTATAATTTGGAAGAAGGATCTTTATCAACAAGAAAAATTATAACTGTAACTAAGTAAGATTTGTATGATTTAGGAGAAAAACTATACAAAATAGATTTCATTAAAAAGACCGCCGAAAGATAGTAATAATAATAATAATAAAACAACTACATTTACTGATATTATTCAACCGATGATTGTAGAATTGGTAAGGGTATTGAATAGAGAGAAGAAAAAAAATATTATTATATATTCTAGATAGGTACTATTTTCTTCATTTTGATTGGTTTACTTGGTTCTTGTAGTGATGAAAATAAAAATAATTCTTTAATAACTGGTCTCTCTTTTGGTCTTTCGTTAATAATCTTTGTTGCTAGTCTTGGTCATATCAGGTATTATTTATTTTGTATTATATCATTTGTTTTTATTGAATTTATTTATTGTTTTTTTTTTAAGTGGTGGTCATTTTAATCCAGCTGTAACACTTGGTGTATTGATTACTGGAAATATACAATTAAAAAAAGCTTTACTTTATATGCTTATGCAATTAATTGGTGGTGTTATGGCAGCTGGTATATTTCGAGTGAGGAATTATATTTCCAAAATTGTTCGAGTTTTTTCTTTTAAATTTGTGTTTTTTCTTGTTATAGCTTCTATCACATACGTCTACATATAATCGTTGTCATGGTGGCGCTACTTTTCTTATGACAATAAAAATTTCAAAAAAATTAGATGAACTTACCATGGATCGTATTAATTGGTGGGAAGGTAAGTAAATTTCATTTTTGTTTGTATAATTATAATGTAGAATGTGATTTGAATAGGGATGTGTGTTGAATTATTACTTACATTTGTCTTTGTTACTATAATTCTCATGGTAACAATAAATAAGAAATCTAAGAGTAATTTTGCACCGATTTATAATGGAATAGCTTTATGTGTTTGTATTCTTGCATCGTTAGTATAATTTGTTGTTGTTTTTTTTCGTCTATTTAAAACTTTTTTTTTTTTAATTTTACATAGAAATATGTTAACAGGTGGTTCACTTAATCCAGCTCGTAGTTTAGGTTCAGCTATATTTGCTAATGTATGGTCTCATCATTATATCTATTGGATAGGACCATTGATTGGTGCAACTATTGCTGGTGGTTTTTATCGGTATTAAAATTATATTGTTTATAATAAATTTATTTTTTGTGTGGATGATTTTCTTTTTTTCTTATAGATTTATATGGGGTACAAATGAACATCATACTTTGGATAATAAATAATAAAATATATTCTTTGAATATTTTGCTTGCTTGCTTTGCTTAGTCTTATATACGGCTAGCTTTAATAAAGAAAGAACAAATAAAATTAATAGGAATAGTGTTATTCTTACATGTGAATATGAATATTATTTTTTTTATGATTAAACTTGATTTTATCTCGGATGATTTTAAACAGATTGATAAAAGAGAAGAAATATTTAGAGATTGGCAAGTTATGGGAAAAATATTACATAGAAGCAATATAGTTAATAAAAAAGCACATGGAAAAATCTTAATCAAGTAGATCGTTTTGTAGTCCAAACCTTTCTGAACTTATGTTCGCATCAGAATTTAAGAGAGGTCTTTTTGTCTGATGACGTATAAGACAAAACTATTTTAAAATTCATCATCTTCACAAAATGCTCACAGGAAATCGATGAAGACGATTTTCTGTTTTGATGAAATTTTGATTTTAGCATGTGCTTGAGCTAGAGAGACTTCAAATCTCCATATTGAGCAAACAAAATTGCATAGTAATTCAGTCAAATTATATAGAATTCTGTATTCCAATTTTAATAAAAATTCAAATGAAATATTTACCTTGTGAATCTATTTTTTGTCAAAAATCCTTGCAGAAATTACCTATATCATGACTATCGTGAAAATACTGGCGTACTTTTACGTCTATCACGCTGACAGCATTGATTTGAGCCGAGCCAGAGAACCTAATCGGCCTCAGTTATGAGATCATTTTTTTAATTATAGATGATGCTGCAACAATTTTTCCATAAGTAACATATATTCTGAAACTGTTTTCTTCTCGGCTAATTTGAATTCTTTCTAATAACTAATTCAAATTTTGGTAGAAAACACATTCTTCAATCGCTTATAGTTATAACCGAAACTTCTAAGCGCTACCACCGGCTCTTATCAATACCGCGATATAGGTATAAACTGCAGTATTACTTTTTAATAAATAATACATCATACACAAGCGACACTCTTCGATGAAATAGTATATTTAGATTAATGGAGGTCGATAATATAATTCAGAATGTCCGTCATGGTTCCATATTATATATATATGTATATTTATCAGTATGTGGTATGATTTGGAGTTTATATACTTTTGTCCTCGTAGATTTTTTTTCATTTCATTCGATTACTTTAACCAAGGTTTTATCGTATGTAGTAATTTTAGATTGCAACTTCATCCGTTATTCGAGAATACGAACAATAAGAAAAAGAAATGTCTACAGCTCCAACAAAAAAACAACCATTTAAAGTTGCTGATTTAAGTTTAGCTGATTGGGGTCGTAAAGAAATAATTCTAGCTGAATATGAAATGCCCGGTTTAATGCAATTACGACGAACTTATGGTCCAACACAACCATTAAAAGGTGCACGTATTGCTGGTTGTCTTCATATGACTGTTCAAACAGCTGTACTTATTGAAACATTAATTGCATTAGGAGCTGAAGTACAATACTTCAATTTTATATTTTTTTTTCAAATAATATTTTGTTTTTTTTTCATTCATAAATAGGTTCAATGGAGTAGTTGTAATATTTTTTCAACACAGGATCATGCAGCAGCTGCTATTGCTAAAGTTGGTATACCTGTTTATGCATGGAAAGGTGAAACGGATGAAGAATATATTTGGTGTATCGAACAAGTAAATATTTTATTTAAGAAAATAAAATAAAAATGTTTTTTTGTTTCTATTTTTTAGACATTATTTTTTGGTGCTGATAATAAACCATTAAATATGATTTTAGATGATGGCGGCGATTTAACTGGTATTGTTCATGATAAATATCCTGAATTAGCATCGGGTATTTTTGGCATTAGTGAAGAAACAACAACAGGTGTACATGCACTTTATAAAATGCTTAAACAAGAAAAACTTAAAATACCAGCTATTAATGTTAATGATTCAGTAACAAAATCAAAATTTGATAATTTATATGGTTGTCGTGAATCCCTTATTGATGGTATTAAACGTGCAACTGATATTATGATTGCTGGTAAAGTTGCTGTTGTTGCTGGTTATGGTGATGTTGGTAAAGGTAGTGCAAGAGCATTAAGAAATTTTGGTGCTCGTGTTATTGTTACTGAAATTGATCCAATTAATGCTTTACAAGCAGCTATGGAAGGTATATTTTTTTATCTATATATTAGGAATGTTATTTCAAAAAGAAATCGAATGATGAATGTCAATTATTCATTAATTTGATGATTATAATTTTTAGAGAATATATCCATTAGGTCAATTTTTTTTCAGAATCCTTTCTTTTAATATGGATGTAAAGATGATCTTACGAAGGAAAATTTCGATACTATAAGATTCATTTTTTAGGCTATGAAGTAACTACAATGGAAGAAGCATGTAAAATTGGTCGTATATTTGTAACAACTACTGGATGTCGAGATATAATATTATCGCGACATATGTTGGAAATGCCTGATAATGCTATTGTTTGTAATATTGGTCATTTTGATGTTGAAATTGATGTTGCTTGGCTTGTTAAAAATGCAGTCTCAAAAGAAGTTATTAAACCACAAGTAAATAAAGATACTGTATCAATAGAAATTACTTTTCTATTTTTAGGTTGATCGATTTAAATTATCAAATGGACGTTCAATTATTTTACTTGCTGAAGGTCGACTTGTTAATCTTGGTATGTTCAAAGAAATGAAAAATTAGATTATTTTTGTTTGTTTATTTATTCGATATTAGGTTGTGCTCATGGACATCCAAGTTTTGTTATGAGTAATTCATTTACAAATCAAGTTCTTGCTCAAATTGAATTATATACCAAACATGGTCAATATCCAGTTGGTGTTTATATATTACCTAAGAAGGTTAATTTTTGTTTTACATTGATAAAAATTCTTTATTTTTAAATAAATATATATTTTTTTTTTAGCTTGATGAAGAAGTTGCTGCTGCTCATCTTGATCATTTAGGTGTTCGTTTGAGTAAAATGACAAATGAACAAGCTAAATATCTAGATTTAAATGTTGATGGTCCATTCAAACCCGAACATTATCGATACTAAAATTTCTTTTATTCTAACGATGAAAGCAAATGTGATTCTGCGCCCATCGTCTTTCGTTAGAATATATTCCAGTAAAACATGTTTTTTTTGTCGTAATGTTTGTATTGAATAAAAAAGAAGATATACCATCACTATCATCATACACATACATTATTGAATGAACAGAGCTCATAACAAATGTCATAGAATAAATGAATCTTCTAGTATTTTATGAAGATCGTTTCTTTTTTTGACTTGAATTTTTTCATCAAAAGATTTCTCATTGAGTTGTTTATAAAAGTGTATAAAAAAGCTGATATGACTGATTGGATGCAGGTTTTGGTGCGGATCTGAATCTTGTATTACTCACACTCAAGACTAATAGCCATTACTGATTTGTTCAAGGTCACACCGTGGCTGGTGATAAGGAGTTTTCAACATAGTTACTTGTGGGTATGTGTCGAATAATGTAGTCACTCAGCTGTAGTGGTGCCAAATAATATACAATTGTTTACTCTCTTCCAGGAACAAAAAACCAATTGAAATAGGTACAAGCAAAAGAAGAAACGAGAAAAATACTGAAAAATTAAAACAATCATGACGTACATGTATGATTGTATTTTTTTTTTTTTTTTATTATGCTCGTGTCTGTAACACTCGGAAGTGCTTACATAATAAAAGAGAGAATTATAGATGTATAAGCGAAATGGTGTATCATTAAAGCAAAGCGTTACAATTGTGCCAACAATATGCTATACTGAGTACCAACTTCTGCACATGGGGATATATAGAGAGTAAATAAATGAAAAAGAAAAAAAAAAAAAAATAACCCAAGAGTAAAAGAAAGAGAAGAAGAAGATAGTGAGAGAAGTACTGATGATGAGTAGCAGCGGAGATACGTGAGTAGAGCGAGCAACTCGAAGGAAGACGAAAAACAAATCAAGAGAAACGAACGCGAGATAAAAAGTAATAAGAAAGAGAGCAAGAACGAAAAAAGAAAATTGCATAAGCATTACATTTAAGCGTCTTTCTGTGACATTAATTCACATCAACAAAGGACAACCATTTTAAAAGAGAAGACTCGTGTCGATCTTTCAATTGTCGAACACGACGTAAAGAAAAAAAATGCCCAAGATGATCGTTTTTTCTTTTATAAAAGTTATCCCACCCAAAAATATCTTCATAGAACAATGAAGAACCAAGATCAGTTGTGTAAATGGTCTTTAGTCTTCGTTGAATATATTTTTTAACATAAAATTCTAAGGGTTGTTCTGAGGTAATATTGAAAAGATTATGAGCAGAAACGAAGGGGCAGCGATGCACCAGCCGAAGTCCCACACGGAATTTTTGTTGCAATATATTTTGTTGAGATTCTGAGAGGATTGGAAAAAGTGGAAACAGCCAAGCGAAATGAGGGAACGTGAATGCGAAAAAACATTGCCGGAGAGCTTTACATGACATTTCGCGACCAGATTTCATCCATTTTAGTTTTCCTAGCGATCTCTGAATATTTCCTATCGCTTTTTCGATTGTTGGTTTCAACGATAGTTTATCCGTCCAGGTAAAACCTAGGTATTTGAATTCTCTAACTAATTCGATTTTGTTTCCGTCTATCGTTACATTTACTATCGGTCTTTTTACTTGTGTATGAAAAAGTTGTACTACAGTTTTCGAAACATTTAACGGTTGTTTCCACTTTTTTGAATATATAAGAACCTGATTACAAATTCGTGTACCTTCTTTTTCTAAGTATTCAATCATCGGGTCTAAGTTTCTCATAATGGGAGGACTAATTAATACACAAAGATCATCTGCAAATAGATGACATGAATGAGCTCCCAGGTAATTTGTTAGATCTGAATGAAACACTATAAATAAGTATGGACTAAGACTACTGCCCTGTGGAAGTCCTATATGTATCTTAAATATTTTCGAAGTTATTTCACCATATTCTACGTAAGCTCTTCTATCTTTTAACCAACTATCAATCATTTTCAATAAGTTGAGAGGCATACCCAGTCTATCTAGTTTACACAGAAGAGCAGCATGCCATACACGATCATAAGCCTTTTGATAATCGACATAAAGCGCTAGTGTCGGAATATTGGCTGCCATGTTATTTTTGACTTCCTGATATATTGACAGAACGCGAGTAGGTAGAAGACATTTTGGACGGAACCCCGATTGTTCTACGGGTACTAAACGATTTGTTTCAGCCCAGTGTCTAATTCTTAGTAAGAGCACTTTTTCGAACAGCTTAGAATGTGTAGCTAACAAGGATATCGGACGAGTTTGTTCACACTTTGGGATACCCGATTTCAACTTATTTAAGGTTATAATTTTAGCAATTTTCCAGTCATCGGGATAACGACACTCGTTTAACCATACATTAAAGCAATTTGCTAAGCACTCGATGTAACTTGGAGGAAGTTTTTTAATTATGAAGTTTGACACCAAATCAAAACCTGCTGACTTCTTTGGCTTTAACGTTTTAATTAATCGTGAGATTTCCCAAACACTAGTTTTTTCGACTTTATCTTTTGATACTAATAATTTATTTAGCAACTCTTTATATTCAATGTCTAACTGAGTTTCATGTACATTATAACAATCCAGAGCAGATGCTTTAAACTGTTCACTGTAATACTGATATAGTTCGTTTGTGATTTCTTGTTGAGTTGATATTATTTTAGAGCCATCCGAAAGTTTATAAAAAGGCAGCGTACGCGATTTGTGAATGCGAGATAAGTGTGTCCAAAACGCTTTATCTGATTTATCGTAAGACGTTTGAATGTTAACCAAAAAATTTTGCCATTGAGCATTTTTGTATTTAGCAACTTCAACTTTGGTCTCTCTCGTCATTGTACGTAATAGCACCCTCGCTCCCTCATTAAAAACTCCCTTATGTCTTAAATGATAATATCTATTTCTCACTTTTCGTATTTCTTTTAATTTTTCGATGATATACTTCGGTAATGATGGTTTATATTTATCTCTCTCTTTCCAATGAGTCACTCTATTTTTGACAGCCGCGATGAAACGAATATATTGCTTGTACCACTCATCAGCACTATTTTTCTTTTGTTCTCTCATCCAGAATGTTTGTAATAGCGTTATTACTGCTTCAAATGCCTTCCAATTTGTATGAGGAAAAAAACTGTTTATATCGAAAAAAATGTTCTCACACGATAACACAATCGGCCAATGATCGCTAGTGCCAAAAAACACTGTTTCGCTTGAAATAGTACTCATATTAGAGAACGACAAATCTATATTACGTAGAGAGCGCTTAGATGAGTTGGACGTTGATGGAATATAATTGAGATTATTTTCATCAATCCATTCTTTCACGTGCGCACCTCTTCTATCAGTTATTGGACTATTCCATTCCTTGACTGTTGCATTAAAGTCACCTGATAGTATGGTACCTTCTACGACATAAGGCAAGATATCATCAAGATCACGCTCTTGACTAGTGGGCCAGTAAATACCAATGATACGTACTGGCTCTGATAGACCTGTTATATCAATGACAACTGTGTTCGGAATGTTAACCTCGATGCGCGTCGCTTTCAGATGCTTCCCTACTGCTATACATACTCCTCCATTCTTGTTAGTTCCCTTTTGATAGAACGTGTTAAAATGTGGTAATCGGCTCATGTTCCATAACTCACCAACTTCAGTAAATATACCAATAGAAGCTTGAATTTGATACACTAAATCAATAGCTTCAAGCGCACGCGTACCCCAACCTTCGACATTATAACATAGGATCTTAATATGTTCTTTTTGGGTTTGTGAAGGAGCTATTCCAACATTTCCCCATTGTTCTAAGACTGTGTTCAAGGTTCTACCCGTGTACCATTCATCTAAAAGAGATAATACTAATTTCTGATCTTTAGGTGCAAAATTCCAAGTTTTCAGCCGGTGCATAGCTTCATCTATAGGACTAAATGAATAATTCTCTGAAGCAGGAAAGAAAACTTTAGCGTGTACATTAAGATCTGACGTTCTACTTATCATTCTGTGAAGATTTGTGAACTGATGCAGAGTGTTGATCAATGTTAGTATTATGCACAAACAGTTCAACTTGCTGATTTAATTGATTTAATTGGAAACCATTTATTAATCTTGAGGACGCGACATGAAGGCGCTTGTAGTATTCGCTCGTGACTTGTACCAACGATGATCTTTCAACTTTGCTAGCAGTTAACGATGCTGGTATAACATATTGCATGAAGTCTTTCATAATATTGATAGTATCTGCTAAGACTGCTTGATGTAGCTGAATATCAAGAGTAACGGTTTTTATACTTGATGATACTAGATCAACTTTATTTTCAAGCCGTTTGTTACTATCGATTAGTTTTGTCAGATTATCATTGATGGATTCAATTGTTTTATCAGTATATGATGCTCGTAAGTCATTCGACTCAACAGTTGTACGTGGTAGCGCAGTATTCCATTTTTTATTGGAATGATTATCACTTGCTGCTAATGGTGGAAAGTCTTGCTCTCGACGTTCAAATGTAGGTGCTTTCTCTTGCGGTGAGAATCGCTGTAATAGTCCTTTTTGTATGGCATCTTCGACATCTTCCTTTAATTGATCTTTATATTCTTTTAAAACTTGACATTGACTATCCAACGAATGATGATCTCCATCACATTGAGCACATTTCGGTACATTTTTACACATATGAGGAGTATTGACATTCAGACTTTCAAGACAAATACGACATTTGCTTTCTGAGCTGCATTTGTTCCTTAAATGGCCAATACGCCAACATTTCGTGCAGTACGTTAAACGATTTCCCGGATAAAACTTGGTGATCGATAACCACGAATGACCTATTGCAATTCGACCCAGTTGCAACACAGCATTATATTCACGATAATCTTTCACTTCGAATCGATAATCATCTGTTCTTCTTTGGTATGAATAATGAATACGTTTAATACGATCTGCAGAAGCAATTGTTCGCTGAATTTCATTTGAAACAAAATTTTCATCTAATTCCCTAGGTACATAACGGACGACGAGAGTGAATGAATCTGGTATATATTTTGGTTTCACGACCACAATATCAATTCCATTTATCTTTGTTGGCCATTTATCCGAACTGACGAGAGTAGCGTAATCTTCTTTATTATTAACACCTAACTTTAGCTTTTTTCCTGCCCATCCTACTAATGTAAATCTATTGATTAAAACACCATTGGTTTGCAGTTCTTTCAGTATAAGATCACTTGCATGAAGAGCTGTTGGAATACTATTACGATCCACATCCGAGGTGAATTCAATAAAGAAACATGGTAAATTAGACGATACCGCGTGCTTCAGTTGATTAAAAGAAATTCGTTTACGATTCGTATTATCTTGATTTATCTCTTGATGTTGTCTTACATCTGACGACATCGAAGACGATGGTTGCTGTGTTTGTAAATTAATTTCTGGTTGTACATTATGTGAGTGCTTATGTGCATTATTGTCAATACCCCTTCGAGGATATTTACGGAGACCTCTTCCGTTGCTGATCGAACCTCCGCTTTCATCTAGTGGATGACCGCGTTTCGGTGTTGAATTCACTGGTTGCATGAGTTGTTGTTGTTGCTGATTTGACTTTGAATAATTTTTCTGCAGGTACTTGTGTACATTTAAAGCTGCTTGCGGACACTCTGATAAAAATCTTGATATAAGTTCAACTTGAACATTTGATATAGAACCTTGTTCCAGTGTCTCATATTCCTTTCCAGACTGAAGATCCTCATTAGGATCAATATTAATTGCCTCTGCCATCAGTACTCTCGTATCGACTTAGAGAGGCAGATGCACAAAGAATGTAACGATAACAAAAAAGAAAAATGTGACTATACTTGTGTATGATTGTATTTCATGTTCTCACAAGCATAGCTTAATCACAACAGTAGTATTAGTTGAGTTGGAAATCATATCGTCCTTCAATGATCACGATCCGCAACTATTTCTCCAATAAACATTCCAAGGTATTTAACATGTTTAGAAAATTTTTATTTAAACGCATTTGCCATGAAGAAACTGGTGATATTTGATTTCCTTTGACATCAATGAATGCTCTCTACATCATGACAGATGGGAGTAGACGAACAATACAGATCTAAATTTTTTCTTATGCTTCCAATAATTTTGCTAGATCTTGTCTATAGCTCAGACTTCATTAAAAAACTTTCAAAACTTTTTCTCTGCCGTTGAGAAATACAAGAGGCATGCTATTTATTCGTAGGTGCCTCAGCTTGACGAAAGATTTTATTAGATATTCTGAGAATGGAAACGATAAATAATCTGAGAAACATTTTCAGAACAAAGAACTTTATCGGTTTCTCGTAGTTACCAGATTTTCGCAAAACGGGAAGAGGTGCTCGAATAGTGGTAGGATAGGATGGGATTTCTTAATAAAATGAGTATCCATAGATTACCCGATAGTGTCCACATGATCAAAGTATATATTACAGGAACATTCAGTCATATACTTACGAATTTCCTGTCACGATTTCGAATTACTGAACACCAGAATTATTTGACACTTAATGTGCTATATGAGTCTACTTAAATCAAGTTTTGCAGATAATTTCGCTGCTAGAGACATTTGATCAATCAATCTACCTATTATCACTGATGTCGGTGATGTAATAAAGACCGTAGATTTTTTCGTAACAAGTGTCATATAGAAAACTTTCAATGAATGCCTTGAAAAAGTCGATTGCGATGAGGTAGTCATGCTTCATGGATGGTGTGGGTGTATTTCTTTGTTCAATCTCACACTCACACCCATTTCAAAATTAACTCTCATTGAAGACATATATGAAATCGTCTCAATACACTGAGTCATCATTCATTACACAAGTGTCGTATAGCTCTATCGAAGATTTAAAAATTGATAAATACTGCTTATCGATTCTTTCAAAAATAGTGAAAGGCGCTTCGCATCGATAATGATTAATGACCATGTGGATGCTACAATGCCTGCTGTACTTGAATGAATTTTGATTATGATGGAAATCAACACTTAGTTTTTTTCATATTTTTGATTTATTCTATATTATGAATTGTTCAATAATATTTTTTCCTTTCAGATGAAAAAAAAAAGAACATGCATTGATACAATCAAATCTATTAGTGATGAAATGTAATTTACTTAGTTTTGTATGTATTGATTTTCATCATTTATACATATAAGATGTTTATTGAAAGACACAACACGAACTATTTTAGTTGAGCTTGAAATAATCAAGAAAGATTTATAGTCAGCTGATTAGTTAACAAGACTGATCTTCAACAAATTCGTTCTTTTATGGATCTTTGTTTAACTATGTTATATGTTCTGATGAAGAAAATTTTAACATACGTTTCGATTAAAAAAAAATTTCATTTCAAAACATATGCCTTTAATTTCGAACACGCTGAAAGCCTTCTCTTGTACTCGTTTTTTTTCTTCGATCTATTGACAACAAGCATTTCTTTATCGTTATATGGGTACATAAAGCAAAGGAATATCAATAGAAAAGGTTTACACGCTTCGTGCTCCTTTGCATTGAGAATCAATCTTGTTTTTTTACTAAAGTTTGCATAGGATAGAAAAAAAATGCAATATTTTAGACATTAAAATCATCTGACGAAAACCAAGTTCGTTCATGTTGTTCAATACTAAGTAAATCAAATCTTGAAATATTATATTGCAGAGTATATTTCTATGTCTAAATAGTAAAAATTATTTCTGATGAGAAATTCGATGTTTTCAATTCTGCAAATTTGTCAAATCAATTTGACAAAAAAAAAGAATTTCAAAGTAAATTAAGAAGAGCAATAGCAACTGATTTTAGTTTATATATGGACAAAAATTCAAGCGAAAAATTTTTATCAATGTAAAACTGAAAAAAGAGGCTGCATAACTGTGCACCTTGTAAATATTGCGTCAGAAAGTAAATAAAAAAAAACGTCGTGGAGCACTTTCTTTTTTTCTTTTCTTCCAAGCAGTTGGAGACGATAATGACGTATGGGAGAGAAAGAAAAACTTCTTTTCTCCCATCATTCAACAATGTTCGATAAAAAAATAATGATGTCAGATAGTTCCCAAAATATATCTCAATCAAAATACTATAAAAATGAAATTCATCATCATTTCATTATTACTTAATTGTACTGTATCAATATGGCTACAATAGACATTATTCAAACTAGAGACTTTACTGAACAATCTTGCAAACATAGTGATTGCACCCCTGTAAGTAACATAGAAAAACGGAAAACAATTCTCACTTCAAAAACAGATATTACAAAACAAGAAATTATCATTCGGAAAAAGAAATATTCATTAAATGAATCAGAAACAATACGAGAAGTCTTTCTCATTGGTCGCATTTTACACCGAGTAGTGAATCAATGGCATCTGCTGGTTGGTTTTCATGTAATGCTAATGATCGAGTTATTTGTATATATTGTAATACAATTTGTCATCAATGGACAATCAATGATGATCCAGCTGAAGTTCATAAAATACTTGCTCCACAATATCCATTTGTTCTTTCAATGTCTTCACGAAATAATTTACCCAAAATAATAAATGATAAACTTTAAAAAAATTTTCAACCATCTCATCCACAAATGGTTGAAATATCTCGTCGAGAAGCAACATTTTCTAATAGTAATTGGACAGAAAATTCACCAAGTATCGAAAGTTTCGTCCGTGCTGGCTTCTTTTGTAATGGTATTAATAATACAGTGACATGTTTTTATTGTAATGGCTCATTACATAAATGGGGTTCAAATGATAATCCTATAATTGAACATGCTCGATGGTTTCCTCATTGTACTTATGCTAAACATTTATGTGGAAATCAATTGTATAACAAAATTCAAACATCGAAAATAAAACTAAATTTATCAGAAAATAAAATTGATAAAGATCAACTTAATCGTTTAGTTAAATCAAGACTTGATTTACCTATCGTTGAACGTCTTCGTTCACAATATTCATTAGCAATAATTAAACGTTGTATTGAAGATCAATTTAAAATCAAAAATGATGATTTTCAATCAGATATTGATTTAACAATGGCTTGTTCAATTCTTCAAAAACAAATAGATATTATTCAAGGTTCTTTAGATAATATAATAATTCCATCAGAATATGAAAAATTAGATAGTTCATCACAATCATCAAAACAATCATTAGGTGAATGTTTTATATATCTTACCGAAGAGAAACAATTAGCATGTATGCCTTGTGGACATTTATGTGCTTGTGTTCCTTGTGGATATGTACTTCGTTCATGTTCAATTTGTAAACAACAAATTAAATGTTTTATGAGAATTAGTTCTTAATTTTTTGTGTACACTTTTAGTCAATTTCTTATGCAATAGTTTTCGTAGTATTTTTAAATAGATCTTTTAAATACTCAATTGTAAAAGCAACTATTGTATGATTAGCAAATTGGATTACCACTATTTTCACTTGTGTTCTGTATTTTCTCTACTCCCTAACAAAGCTTCGATTTTTTTATTAAAAAATGTTCAGATAATAAAATCTATTAATATCAAATTATAATAGCTATAGTCTAGTCGATACAAAAATTCAACGATATAATAAAATTGTCAATCATAATTATGCCAACAACCATGATATTCTTTATGTCACACAGATAGTATTACCTTGAGACGAAAGAAGAAATGAAAAAAAGAAAACAATCTCCAATATAAGAAGAA
>CAJNOP010000106.1:0-20814 GCA_905250075.1 Rotaria sp. Silwood1
ACAATATGTAGACTGATACTATCCAAAGGTAATTTTTGATTATTAAATCAATTACGAAATAATGCAGTAATTTTATTATTACCAGAAATAGTTTTTGCAGGTATTAAATTTATCATTGTTTAACTATCATAAATTTCAAATATATAATTAAGTGAATCTAACATATTTGAAATTAAGATTTACTAAATGATCGTTGAAGGTTTTGCTTGTTTAACATAAAAAATTAAACTAAGAAGACTGATTTCTTCTGCACTAAACCAACAAAATCGTACTTGATATTTAGATTTTATATATATCGATATTTGAAAGAGAACTACAGCTAATGTAAGATTTGCTGCACTACCACTACCTATGCAAAAAAAAATGAAGAACAAACATTTCTTAATTAAATATTTTCTATTGACAATGATGGTGTATCATGAATATTTACGATTGATAATAAATCAACAAGAACAATTGTTATTAATAAACCTAATCCATTTTCTTCCATAAGTAAAAATTTCAAAATAGAGATTCTATGGTTAAAATCAATCTCTTATGGTATATATATCTTCATTTTAATAAAATTTTCTAGTTTTAAAACTATTATAAGTATATAAAGTTGTAAAAAAAAAAACAAGATATGATTAGTGAATAATTATTTATCTTAAACAGAACAATTTATTAATAATTCTTTTTCTAATCTCTTGATAAAGAGAAAATAATTTCGACTAAAAAAATTCTTGATTTACAAATAAATTCTATTTTAATACGCTCATATTTCATATAATAAAACATTTACACATTAATATAATATTTTTATTATTGTAACATATTATTTCGAAGACATATAGTCATTTTCAACTCTAATATACAATTATATAGAGTAGCCAGAAAATTATCAACCAAAATAAAAGTTTGTATCTTTTCATCAAATGAGTTGATTTTTTTTTCAAATAATAATACTAGAGTCAATTTACTAGAAAATATCGAATTACTTCAACATTCTAAAATAATTTGATCATAGCACATTTATTTTTGATAATAATAGAAAGACTTATTCTTCTTAGGTGATTAGAGAAAAAAGTACTATAATATGAAATATGTCAAAAAGTTTTTTTTTTTTTTGTATATCTTTGTAGTTTTTCTGATTGACTACTGATCGAAGTAGTCTGAAAAAAAAATGCAAAGAAATTCTATATTGGAATAGATTATGCTAGAATTTCAAATGTGATCATAAGCTGTTGATTGATGAATAAAAATTTTAAAATTTTCTTCTACAATCAGAACAAAAATTGATTCATTCATTCAAAATATTCTACAGATATACAACAATCAAATCAAATAATGTCAAGATAAGATTTCATCATTCAGATTATTCTCTCATGTATAACACATCTATTATGTTCGTTTTGTCATAGAATTTTATTAGTTGATTTTAATTTATTCCAAATGTTAATAGTATTCGAAGTTTTTTTTTTTTTTCCAGAAAAAGAAAACAAAATCTACATGATTATATTAAATACAAATAAACTAAAATAATAAAGTTTATATTTTATTAATATCTTGTATATTGTTCGATATATTCATATCATACAATACGTGGTAAACAACAACAATAATTTTTATGTGAAATCCAACATCGACTACCATCACCTGTTTTACTTTCTAATGTTTTTCCACATCCACTAGGACATGAATTACCAATAAAACAAAATGGTGCAAAACCATACCATTTGCATAATGCATCGCTAGATTTTGGAATAATTATTAATAATAGAAGAAAAATAATAGTTGTTGATATTTTTAATGAAGTCATTATATAATTTTGAAAATAATCTATATATATACTTTGATTTATTTTAATATAGAAACTAAAAAGAAAAAGAAGAGGTTGCATATATATATATATATATATAATCGTTATTTTCTTTCGTCACCTTGTCATGAATACTCTAATAGTTTTGCGTCGTAGATTAATTATATAAGGCGAAAAAAAAATACAATAGATAAAATACTTTAGAAACTGATGATAGATATGTTTGCAATATATATATATATATATATTAAGCATTGATAAAAAGAAAAAAAATACTTTACTGTAGTAACAATTAGAAAGAAAATACTGTGAGAAAACAAAAACGTCATCGTATCTTTTCTTCTTATTACTTAATTAGATCGTATTTATAAATGATACTATCAATGATTTGTTTTATACAACAACAATTTTACAGGAGAGAATCAACAAGACTTTAATTTCTAATGTTTAGAAATAATCTTCTAGGACGTTTATTACCAAAAAAAAATGAAATGAAATGAAACTATATCATATTATCTTCATTATGGTTAAGTACTAGAGAAGAATGAAATTCGACAATCAAAACTATATTATTGATTTAATCACTACATCTTTTATTATGAATAATATATACAAGAGAATAACTATTTAATAACAATAGCAAAAAAAAAAACATAAGAATAATAAATGAAAATTTGTTATTTCGATTTAACAATCGTATTAATAATAGAATCAATAGTTTTTTTAGCACAACAACAATAATTTTTCATACCAAACCAACATCTTGCACCATCACCACGATTATTAGCTGTTACTTGCCAACAATCTTGTGGACATGAATTACCAATAAAACATAATGGAGATGTTCCATACCATTTACATAATGGTTCTATTGTTGATAATGATGATAATACCAATGAAAAAAGAATAATACACGAAACCAAACGTCCGTTAATCATGATGAAACAAAAAAGAAAATATGATAACGTTAGATGCAATTGATTGCTGTATATATATATGAATGTAGAGAAAAAAAGAATAGACTATTGTTGACCGATTGCTGGTCAGACATTGTATATATATATTTATCCAATCGTTGAATAGACAAGTTCATTATTAATATTCATTGGACAAACATTTTTTTTTTCATATCAGAGTTCATCTGCAATTTAGTGACACCTTTGCATATGATGATTACAGTGGCGTACGCAGAAATTTTTCAAGGGGGGCCGGCCATGGCACAAAAAATTTTTTATCACGTGAAAATATTTTTTCCTGTACCCCCCTCCAGGACTTTTTCGTCTCAAGGGGGGCCCCGACCCCCTCGCCCCCCCCTGCGTACGCCACTGGATGATTAGTACATATATTTAAATAGAATAATTAGTATGTGGATGTCACTAAACTGCAGTTATTGTACTAATAAAATCAAATTTGTTTTTTTTTTTTTTTCATTTTCAAATTTGATAATTAATATATCTTAAATAATCTATGTTATAATTGATAATCATTGCTTGAATTATCGATATTTATAATTGAAATTTTACTAATATTATTTGACTTGCAAATTAATTTGATCTACTTGAAAAATTTTTGTAATATAACTGAAATCATACATTCTAGATATGGTCGTTTTTATTTCTGTTAATCAATAATATTAAATAAGAAATTAATTCAGTCAGACTACGACTGTTACATATCTTTGAAAAACTAATTGTATAGAAGAAAAAAATCAGTACAAAATTATTATAATATTTTTTTGTATTTTGACTTAATTTTCAATATGAAATATGCTGTTTTCTTCTAGCGAAAAAGTTATTCATATGAGTTTCAACTATGTCAAACAATAATTAACATTCGAATCAGTTTAAAAAAAAACGAAGAGCCTAAGTATCAAACATTCATAGTTCGTTGAAATTTTCGAAAAAATTTTTATATATTATTGACAAATGATTTATCTAAAATCAATTTTCAAATATAAGGTCACAATGTAGTTAGATACTATTTGACTCATCAAAATCAAGAGGTAGTATATGACATACAAATAAATTCACTAACAAAAATATTTAAGAAGTTTTACAGAATTTCTGAAGAAAAATAATGAAATTTCCAAGGTAAAAAAAAAAAATCTTGATGAACAAAGCAAAAGTTATCATAGACTCAAAATTCTCATATGTTTATCTTCTATGAGATACTGAAATCACAATGACTCTAATTTTCACTTTCGTTTCTTCACAATACTATATTCAAACAAGTTTAAAATATTTTTTTTGCAAACACTCAACACTGTTTATAATGGATATTCTTTTTCGTCCTTCAAATAATAAAGTCAAAATATTGAAGATATTCTTTAAAAATGGTTTCAATTCGATCAGACATACACTAGGACAAACATTTTTTGTACTTGTTTTTCATAAAAAAAAAAAAATTTAAATTCTCTATCCTCAAAATGTTAACAATTATTTTCAATAATTTACGAATAACACTGCAACAAAACAAAACAAAAAAAAAAAACTCATTGTAGAATTTCATTCATGAGAGAAGAAGGTCTTTGATATAAAAGTATATATTGTGTTCTTTTATTTAGATTGATATTACATTAAGAAAATTATTTTCTCTTTTTATCTTAGTTGGTGTATCTCTATTTCTTTTAGTTACATTAACCATTAACTTAAACTAGAGATAAATATTTGTATGGCTTCTACAAGACGACAACAAAATTTATGTACAATATGTGGTGCAATGGCTGGTGTTTTCTTATGTCGTGGATGTAATAATAATTTTTGTTTAATTCATACAGCTGAACATCGAAATTTTCTTCAAAAATCTATGAATGATATTGATCATAATTGTGAAATTTTAAAAGATAATATTCAAGGACAAAAAGATGAAGAATATTATAGATTAATGATGGGACAAATTGAACAATGGGAACAACAATCAATAGAAAAAATTCGTCGAGTAGCTGATGATAATCGACAACAAATGTCAATTATTACACGAAATCGTACAGGTGGTCTTAAAGAAAAAATAGAAGAATTACAACGACAATTAGCAATAGCTCGTCAAGATGGAGGTTTTTATGAAAATGATTTACAAGAATGGACACGAAGACTTGATGAATTACAAAATATTATTACTCAACAAAGATCATATAAAATTGATTTAGTTAATGATTTAAATCCATTTATTTCAAAAATTGCACTAAATGATGAATCAAATGTTTCATTTCAAATGAATGTTTCATTAAATAATTATGATGAAGATGGTATTCAATATAAACCTGAAGATTATTCAAATAAATATAATCAATATGATTCAAATAAACATAATCAAGATTCATATTCATCAGGAAAACATACTCTTCGATTTAAGATTCATCAATCTGATCCAAATAATTCAGTTATATTTGGCGTTATATCAAAACAAAAATCAATTAATTCATTCGTATCTGAAAATTCAACATTTTATGGATGGACAAATAATGATCTTGTTTGTCTTGGTGGTGATTTTGAACCAAATTATCATGGCTATAGAAGTGATTTTCAAACTGGTGATATATATCAGTTAATAATTGATTGTGAACAAAAAAAAATTCGTTTGAAAAATGAACGAACTAATACTTCACATGAATTAAAGGTTGATACAATGAGATGTCCATTTCCATGGCAACCAAATGTTCGTATTATTAATAATTATTAATGAACAAGTAATAATAAACTTGAAAATATTTTATATGATTTTATTTATTATTTAATTAAATGTAATTGATTTTCTTTCTTTTTTTTGTAATATTTCTTGATAAAGAAAAAAAAAAGTGTTCGAGATTTTATTCAATGTCAATTTTTGTTAGTTGTTTGTTAAAATAATCATATAGATTCATTGCGATACTCTTTTTTTTTTTGTTCTTGTTTGTCAACTTTAACCGAACATTTTGCTTTCCTTGATATGTTATCTTTCGCTTTTTCTTCTTCTTTTTTTTTGTTCTTGATGAAAGTTAATCGTCAATATTTATTTCACAAGGATGTATAATATCTTGAACAGCAAGCAAAAAGTCTTTTCATAATTTTTTAAAAATGTTTAGATTACTAGAAAATTTTGAAGACAACATTTTAAATATATAAGACTTATGCAACTATCATAAAGAAAATTTTTTTTTTCTATCTATTATAAAATTACATCAAATTGATGTGACTTTTTTTTTTTTTTTGTATGAAAATCGTTAAAAATATATACATAAAAAATAAATAATGCTTTGATATATTAATTTATGTTTAATCGGAAGGCTTCAAATGAAAATAATTATCATGGAAGATAATCAAAAATATTTTGAAATAATGTTTGTTATTAAAACTGTATCGATAATGCTAATGAAACTATGAAGTTCTGAATAATTCAATACTGTGATGGTTTTCAATGGAATATCTATATTTATATCTTGTTTTTATTATTCATAGGACCTTAGTCGAGTACTCTGCTGAAAATTGTCCTAGAAAATGAATTAATCATGCCTTCTACTAATCATTGTAAATATGAATCAAGTAATGAAATGTGAATACTTTGTTGTTCTCCAAGTCTAGATTTCTGAAGAAAGTAAAAGTGACCTTGAAGGTACACATCAAGATAAAAAAACATGATATGCTAAGGACAATTTTTGCTGGATATTCATATACAAATAAATCTAAATATATGACGAACGTTCGCTAAAAAGTTTTAAAAAAACTTCGAAATAGTTAAAACTAAAAAGTTTCTATCAGTGCTGAGTTGTATTTTAAATTACTCACTGCACCGTTATCAAAAGTTTCTTGGGATAAGATCTGTATATTGATTTTTTTTTTGTTGTTGTTATAATACTTGTATTAAATTTCTATTGAAATGCAAGCACATATGATAATTAACTGGTCTATTTCAGAGTATCTATTGACTATACATTTCTTGTCAATAAATATGTCTTACATCATTACTCATTATAGGACTCGAAATTCAAATGATATCAAATTTTAATGCCAGGGTGAATGGTTCACGAAAATAATTTTTAAACTTTTCCTCATGTTAGTTATGAATCAGCAAAATAGTAAATAGTTATAATTTAATTATTTTTCAAAACGCTTATTTCGGACGACAAGAGAAAGACTGGTTTAATATCCTATGATAAACTATAAATCTATTAAGAAATAGTATCTTTTAAAAAAAAAAGATTCGAGGAGTTTGTTTCTCTTTCAATTTGTTTTTAGATTTTCGCGCTAGTTCAAACATAAAATAGACAGTTAATTGAATAAATAATGACTTTTCAGCTGTAGTTCATCAATAAAGTATTAAAATTTTTCAATGTTTTCAAATGTTGTCTCAACTAGAAGTCGACCACGTCATAATTGATCTTCGATCTCTTCTCGAAATTCACGAAATTATTTTCATCATCTAGCAATCGTATTGTAAGAGTTAGCTTGGCCGCCAAAAGAACAAGATTATAATTCAGCAAGAATCAATTTCGATTGAATATTAGGTACAGTATACATTTTGATGTGCATATAGAAACGAACATTTTTGTTATTCATCTCGTGTAACATTTATTCAGTTTGAAAATAAGTGTCATTCTCCGAAATCTGGTTGCTAAATTTTCTTAAGGTATTTTTTTCTATTCAAAAAAGAACCTTTTCAGATATCTGAAGATATTGAATTTTTAATATATCTATGATCGATAGCTCGTTGTAGAACCATAAATTTTTGGAAAAATGATATTTTTCTAATTTTGTCCTGAAAAAACCTATATTTAAAGATCTCACATACATTGACTTGTACAAAACAAGTTTCTGAATGTTTAGACTTCGTATCTTTGTTTTGATGAACTTTCCAAAAATATACAATTTTCCAAGAATTTTTCATAATACAAGAATATTTCGGAGAGTTCATGTCTTGAAGACGTGAAATCGAAATACTATAAGACTCTTTCTACCAATGTCAATGTCAAAGATGAATAACTGTGGATATTTTTGAAATAACTTTAATACAAAAAGAAAAAAGTCATCAAAATTTTTCGTACTATCTAGAATCGACATTATTTTGTCTTTTTACAAAATCGATGAAAATTTTCAGTCGTTTTTCTTCTTGATAACATAATGAGTTATGTTTTCAAAACTTGAATAGATAAATATTGTTTTCTATAAGCTTTTAGTCGCCTTCAACTTCGTGACATGACTTATTAACCTTGTAAGGTTGATTTCTATTTAAAACGTCGTAAAAAATCATACACTGAACATTTTTTCTTCTATTAATTATATTAGTATTATTATAGACAAAGATAGCTGACATCATTGTCAAAAACAGAGATCTCCGAAAAAAGATAAATTAACTTGTGTCAAATCGCTTCCTAGGTATTTCTTCATTTAGTTTCGACAGATCTTATCAACTTTAACAATTCTCTTTTCGGTCAGAGAGTATAGGACTTGTTATGTGCACAATCATTCAGCTCATGTCTAACTGTTATTCGTACAAGGCATGATTCCATAGTGACACTAATACAGAAACACTAATTCAAGTGAATCAGATAGAATAGGATCTTTCTTTCAATCATAATTCGACAATTATAAAATACTACTGTAATGAACTTAGTTTTTATCTCTACCAATATATAAAGTTTCTGAGAAAGTTACGATGAACTGAATTAGAGATATAAAACAAAGACAGTATTTTATTGTGTTCATTGTATTCATGAGAAGAATAACATTCCTTCAGCGTGAATCACAATGCACTCGGCCAATATCTAATCGCCCTTTTTCGAAGATAAGCAAAAGAAAATGGAACCGATCTGTAACATCAGCTATTACAGCTACTGTCAATCATTTTCTCTTGTTCTATCACGTTCTTCTCTATGTACTTTTTCTCAACTCAAAATAGAACGACATGAGGCAAGGTTATTAGCATATCCTGTAGAGTTCTGATCAAGGCATGTTTCTGACATCATTAAAATTTCATTTAATATTACAAAAGATTAACTGTATGACATAAATCTCAAGCAGAGATGATGTATTCGGAAGTGTTTACTCTCAAATCTTATACAAAACCATGACTAGTGTCTGCATAATTAATACATTTTATACTTCGACAGCGAACATTTGATATATTTTACCATTTGTGTCAATTGAATTTGAAAGTCATTACATATTCCAACTGCGTCAATCCAAAAAGATCCTCAACTGATCATTGAGTAATATAAGTAACGGTTGAAGAGAAGACAATTTATTCTTCATCATTGAAATTTACTTTTCTCATCGAACAACTGCATAAGAAACAATTTTTCACGTGACGAATCAAATACACAATGTCACCTTTGGATACAGTTATTATGTATCAAATGGCCACCATGAATCTTTACAGAATTTGTGGACCAATATTGGTCATTCTAGGAAGTATAGGTGGAGTACTCTGCTTGTGTGTGTTCGGACAGAAATCAATGCGTAAAAATTCAGGTTCTATCTATTTTATTGCATTCAATATTGCCAATATTCTTGTATTATGGATTTGTCTCGTACCATTTGTTTATCGTTACATGACTGGTATCGATTTTACTATATCAAATCTAATTTATTGTCGATTACGAACATATCTATTGGATGTACTTATGGTATTACCATCATACTATCTAACTTTGGCTTCAATCGATCGAACATTAGTCACTTCTCATAAGGCATTGATACGACATCGAAGCACACGATGTTTGGCTTTCTGGACAATTAGTGGTATTACTCTTCTGTGGTTTCTTTATTATTCTCCCATTTGGTTTTTTGTCAGTATTCAATCACCTGCTCCTGGCTTTTATATCTGTTTCTTTGAACCTGGGGTGTATTCTATGTTTGTGAGCTATTCTACAATGACAATAACGGGCTTTTTACCTCCTTTTCTAATGACAATCTTTGGCATAATGACAATGAGAAATTTTCGACGATCTCGAGTTCAACCAATCACTAATGAAAATAACATTATTGCATTATCATCAAAAGATCGTCAATTAGCTATAATGTTATTATTTGATATTATTATTTCTGTTGTTTTATCATCTTTAGGATCAATTCTTTTTGTTTATACACAAAGAATTCCAAATGAAAGAAAAACTATGGAACAACAAGCTTTGGATTATTTTCTTCTAGATTTTGGTTTAAATCTTGTATTTGTACAAGCTTCTCTAACTTGTTATTCAAATTTTATTGTTTCAAAGAAATTTCGCAAAAATATTCGAAAACTCATTTGGAAACTAATGCCTCGTGTTTGTCGTCGACAGTGGATGAATCGCTGGTCAAATGTAGCATTAAATAGTCTAAATATGACTTCCACGGCTTTGACAGTTCGGCCACGCACAGTTGCTATACATTAATAAACTCTATTAATACTATTATAGACACTTTGTTTGTTGTCATGTTTCTGTATTTGAGTAAATGTTTGAATTGATATCTGTATCGATGTTATTCTAAGGTCAGCATAAGATCGAATCGTGAAAAATGTTGAGAGTATGGGACAATGTTGAAACTACTACAAAAATATGTTTCGATATATTCCAGATATTAGTTTGAAACTATCCTAGCTACCATTCTCATGTTAGTCGAGCATTAGGTTCGATCATCGTTGAGTTAGAATGTCAATCAGATCAATGTGCAACAAATCTGACGAGAAACCGAATATTTGACAATACTTTTTGTATCGATGTGCATTGCTCAATATTCTTCGGTCTTTTATTTATTCATTTTAATAAAGTTCTCAGTCATTGTTGAGATCTCATCCAATATGATTGATTTCAGATCTTTGATTTGAATTTTAATATGTCATTGGCATTATTCTTGTCAAGCAGAAATTAGACAAGATAGATGATATACTTCTTCTAGTATTAGACTATAAATCATTGTCAGTCAATCAAAAGAGATACGAATGTTTCAATTCGACGCATGAAAAAATATCAGCTAGACGTGCTATTTCTGTGGATGTGAATCAGAAATGTAACCAATAGAGTGTCCATGGTATTCAAGTACTGTCATTAAGTTTCAATTTGTTAGATTGTTAGTGGAAGGTAGTCTCGAGCTCGCTTAAGAGCAGACTACTCAATGAGATAGTGCTCTCATTTTGCCCTACTATTCAATACGATAGAGTGCATAATGACAGCAGGAGAGAAGAGAAGAGAACAAGATAAGAATAGTTTTTACTTGCTCACTTCGACTGTGTATCTTATCTGTCTACATCATACATCTGATGCATATGCTTTCACAACATCTACGTATTGTTGTATTCTTTTTTAATTATTTTTCGAATTTATTAAAATATATATGAATATGAAAGTATAATTATTTCCAAATAAAACAAATTCACTGTAAACTGATTCGTTTCTTACAAACTATTTTCTGATTGATAAAAGGATAACTTATTGTTAATTATGACACTTCGAAGTACAGCATAGAATTTACCAAACATATCTTTCGTAAAGTACTTTAATATCAGCACACTATCAATTAAATTGTATTAGCTATTTTTCCCTAGATAGTAAGTATTATTGTCAAGTTTTTATTTATATAAGTAAACAAAAAAGTAGTAATCCGACGTTATAGTTTTAGCCAACACACAATAATTTAACTAATTTCCGATCTCTAATACTCATCACACAGATTTTTCTTTCGGATGACTTCAGATCCATTCATTTTATCATGTTCAAATCATCCATACACTGTAATATCATTTTATGAATGTTTTCTTTTGATATATCGCAATAAAAAGTGGCTAAATGTAGTGTCAAATCTAATGATCATGCACATCATGTGATTCAACCATCTTTGAGAATTATCGAGTCATCATATAATAAATTGAAATGAACTCATGGATCTCATAAATATTAGGTTTAAAACACGTAGGCATTGTCGTATAGCAGCATATCTAAAATAAATGCTCATGAACCTATACTACAAGATTTATCGTATTTTAAGACTATAAAAGTGTAAAGAAAAATTAAAATCATTGAGAAAGAAGGATGTGAGCATTTTTGAATAATTTTGAAGCAAACAGAAACCAGTAATCAGAGTTTTTTTGCACTATGTAGAGTCAATGCTACTCTATCTGTTTACAAAATCAATGGAAAATTTCAGTCGTTTTTCTTCTTGAATACATAATATATTTTGAATATTCAATGTATGATTTTTGATGACATTTTTAATGAAAAAAATCTTTCGAAGGCTCATAAATCATGTCGCGAAGTTGAAAATAACTAAAAACATATAGAAGAAAATTATTTCTTAACTGTTCAAATCTGGAAAGCATTTGGGGAATATCCTTTCAGTAAAACTTTGGAACACAAATAGTTATCGATCTTGACCTTGAGTAAATGAATAAAGGAGAAGTTAGAATATTTGCTCATTATATTATAGTTTGAAAATCATCGACTATGTAAAAAGACAAAGCAACATCGACTCTAAATAGCATGAAAAAATCTAATGATTTCTTTCTTTTTGTTTTAAAGTTATTCAAAAAATGCCTGTGGTCATTTAACTCTGAAATGGACATTAATTACTAAGTACGTATATATAAGACCTTTAAATGGAAGTATTCCCAAGAATCTTTTGAAGATAGACATATTAAAAATTCAATAACTTAACCATGTTTTAATATGAACTTATATTTTTTTTCAGGGTTTACATTAGAATAATACGTAGCAGTGGTAGGCAAAAAACAATAGTAGAAATTAGAAAAAACCCATCTGGAGATATTCTCTCGTTAGGTGTTTTTGAATCAATCGAATATTTGACGAAAACAGAAACGTATATGTAAGTCTGGTACCTAGAAAAAGATATCAGTCTGCTACGTAAAATCATTATCATTAGAAAAATATACACAAAAGAAGAGAAATATCAATCAAAAATATTGATATTTTGAAATAAAATCATTCGATTATTTTGTTGCGAACAATAAAATCTACTCTCAATATGTTTCACTAAATTAAGAAAAAATCGACTTACTGAGATCAATTTAAATTAAAAAAAAAACTTGTTGAAATTGGACTATTTACCTATGCAAACGGGTACAAACCTGTTACAAATCAACTTTATAGACGTCCTTTTCATTCAACATAGATATCAAATAATTAAATATTTTTAAACATACTAACGCTTGCATTCCTTTCTTTTAGTAACCATCTAACTTCACCTGAGTATCGATATTATCTTCAACAAATTAAGATAAAAAAGTCTCAAAGTATCATATTACACCTACACACTTTTAACACATTTTGTCCTTTTACTTAGATTGATATTAAACTAAGATAACTATTATTCACCTTGTGCATGTATACTTATCCTTTTTTTTTATTTGATATAGTTGACTATTTTACATAAAACTTTAATGGCTTCTTTAAGACGACAAAATGTCTCTTGTGCAACATGTGGCAAAACAGCAGGTATATTCACATGTCGAGGATGTTCAGAAAATTTTTGTTTACCTCATACAAATGAACATAGAGAATTGCTTGAAAAACAAATGAATGAAATTATTCTCATTCATAATCAATTAAAACAAGCTGTAACAGGACAAACAACTGAACAATTTCATCAATCACTTTTACAACAAATCGAACGATGGGAACAACAATCAATAGAAAAAATTCATCGATTAGCTGATGATACTCGACAACAATTATCAACTATTGTACAAGATCGTACAGAAAATATTAAAGAAAAAATAGCACAAATTACACAACAATTAAATAAAGCACGTTATGATGGTGAATTTTTTGAAAGTGAGATAAAAGAATGGTCAGAAAAACTTAATAAATTTCAACAACTTCTTACTAAACAACAAAAAGTTAAAATTCAACATGATAAAAATTCAACACCATTTATTTCAAAAATTTCACTTCATGATTTATCTACTGATAATTTTGTAGTACCAATAAATGAAATTCAATATGAAACAAATTATGATAATAATAGTACTGACGATCAATATGAAGATTATTTATATTTTAAAGAAAAAAATGAATATTCAACAGGTGAACATTCAATTCGATTTAAGATTGATCAATATGAATTAAATAGTTCAATTTTATTTGGAATTACATCAAAAAATATATTTGACGGAACAAATCCATATGAAAATTCAACACTTTATGGATGGACAGGAAATAATATTGTTTATCGAGCTGGTAATCCACAACCTAATTATCATGGATATAAAAGTGATATTAAAACAGGTGATATATTTATGCTTACTATGAATTGTGATCGAGAAATGATAAGTTTAACTAATGAACGAACAGGTCGAAAATATGATTTAGAAGTTGACATAATAAAATGTCCATTTCCATGGCAACCAAATGTTCGTTTTTTTAATATTTCGGAATGAATATTAATTTATTTTATTTTTGCAAACTACTTCCATATGACTTTATTTAGAAAATTTTTTTTGTTATTTACTTAAATAACAAAATTGAAAAATATAACTTTTAATAATATTTTTAAATTTTTTTCTTTTTTTGTACTACTTCGCATGATAATAAAGATAAAAAAAAAATTTGTTTTGTATTGAAATTTAATTTGTATTATTTAAAGAATTGGTATTAAGCATATGGAAATATTATTGTAATGATCTAGTACGTATAGGAAATATTTTCAAAATTCAAATGAAAAATAAACACGAAAATTTATTGAATAAATCAAACGATTTACATGACTTCCTCATTATTTGATGTTATGAAAACTCTATAACGTTAATGGATAAAATATTCGATAGAGTTCATCTTAATTGTAAAAAGTCTATTGAGATTTGATGATGTTAATTCAATAAGATGCTTACTAATACTTAGGCTTAGTCAAAAATCAGAATCGACAAAAAGAAAATAACATGATTTTCAAGAAAACTCGATGTAATAAATTTTCTTTTTTTTTAAGTACCGATAAAATCATGAAAATTTTATATCAATTGATTAAAATGATAAAAAAGTATTTACGTTTCATTTTCATTCGGATACTCTGTACGTTATAACTAATTATTCATAGAAACAATATATATGATAAAACCTTCGTTTTTCTTTCTTCATTCTTTTATCAATCTATTAGAAAACAATCCTAAGTATAACATGAGAGAAATTAACGAGTCTATTCATTTGTCAAGAGCATCAAAAAAAAACATTTGTATTAGATACATAATCGAATATTGATAAGATTTGGACAAACAAATCGATGAATTGAGTTAGTCTATCTCATGAAGAAAGCATCATCTGAGATGATTATTTTTTGTCTCATGGTCTAACGAGTGTTGTCAATCAGGTAAAGAAATAGAGTCGTTTTTTAGCCATAAATTTAACAATTGTTAGACTTTCAGTGGAAATGTTTGAATTTTTTTAATAAATTAATTCAAATCTGGTCGTAAATTCAGAAATAAAACCGAATTTTCAGTATCATTCGTCTTTCTTTCTAGCAAAATATCGAGTAAAAATACTCTTTATTAATAAGTTCTTGTGAAAATCGTCGAGTTTACCATTTATTGTTCAAATTCAACCAGAAAGTCATACTAGACATTTTTTTTGTTGAACTTCCAGTCTCTTATACTTATCAAAGCATTTAGCAAATCTACGTGTAACATGAGATAAAATATAAATACCTTTCTTCATCAATGAAAGAATTTTTATAATTAGAGTATCTTGCAAAAGGAAAAAGAAAATTAACTTTATCCAATTACAATTAAAAACACTACTAAAAATATCAACAAGAAAAATTATCAAAAAAAGAAAAAACCAAATTAATAATAATGATCAAATTGAAATAGGTTACAATAATAATAATAATTCAAATATTCGAAATGCAAATTCATATTTAAAACTAATTTAGATTATCAATATCAATTGATGTAGTAGCAATATTATCATCATTAGAACCTTTAATATTGAATCAGATATAGTAAGAAAATATTTTAATTGACTAGTAACTAGTATTTTTACAACAAGCATTGATGATGATGATGCATCATCAAGTCTATTATCGTTAATATTATTGGAATAATAATAATGAATTATGATATATATGATGAAGTTTGTTCATAAATAAATCAAATAGGATCTAAGATGCTTAATTTCATATTTGATTCTATCGAAAGATCTCGTTTAGTTTCATACATTATCTTTAATATATGCAGACACATATCCAAAATAAAAGCAACAACTGTTATAGGTCATATCACATTATCATAATCCTCGATTCATTTTTTCTTTTCTCTTCTCATCTCATATGTTGTTATCGTTTGTTTCTTTATTCTATTTATTCTCTTTCTAAAATACGTATATATATGTTACAGTCAAAATTGGAATTCTAATTTTGACCAGACAAAATCAGAATTTTGTTTTCATGAACTGTGAAACTGAGAAAAAAAGCAACACTACGAATACGAGTAAAATCAAAAATGATGGTGAAGACGAGAGACAGGTCTGAGTCTATATCCTGAGGTTGCGAGTGAAATTAGAGTGAATAATCGTGTAAAATGTTAGTCTTACTCAAAAATTCATCCTTACTAAGATATTTGTCACCATCACAAGGCTACCCGCGACGATCTTACTTAAAACCTTCTTCCTGACTCTCATCACCATCCTTGACCTCATTCGTGTTTTAGGTATTGATTTTTGCTTAGTCTTATAATTCATCAAAATAAAATTCTAATTTTGTCCAGTCAAAATTTGGATTCCAATTTTGACCGTAACATATATATATATGAGATCATGTGGGAAGATGTAAATTTATTTTTCTTCTAATAAAATAGAAATAAAGTTTATCGTTGACGAATTAACAAGTGGTGATAAACGAAGGGATGTAAGCATGAATTGACTATAAAAGACATTAGATTGCTCTTGCACGAGTTGACATGAACTTTACATTTTTTTTCTCTTTGATAAGTGTCAGATAAAGCTATACTTTTCATATCGCAGTAATCTGTATACATACATTATCAAATATTTACCTAACTTGATCATATAAAGTTCTGTCTCTATAATTTTTAGTTCTATAAAGAGAAGTATATCAGCATCATCGAGGCATTTTTCGTGTTTTCAGCAATAGTATTATGAAAAATATTCTTTATTTTTTGACATTCACCCTACTTTTTGGTTCAATGCAAAGTCAATATAATAAAGTAAGTTAAATCATCTGTTCAAATTTGTTTCAACATCTGAGAAAACAATAAAAGAAATCTGTTGAAAGTTATTGTAATGAAGAAATAGGCAGTAATCATCTTCAGAATGTCTTGAATGAAATAGCTTCTTGTCTCGAATTTCTTTCAAATTGATGTCCACTACATGAAGTAAACGAGTCCTCGGTGCTACAATCATTTTAGAAATTGACATGCAACACAAATAAGAGCGAAGAAGTGATGTTAAAACTCTAAGTGATATAACCACTCTGATGAAAATCACAGTGCGAATTCACATGATAGAAAAATCTGTCTTGCTATTGTAAAAACATAGAATATCGTCTTCAGAAAAATAAGAATAATTTGATCGAAACGAGATACGAAAAGAAGACAAAATCTAGTTGTTTCTTACAGCATGTGAGAGAGTTGTTCTGGAACTATTTTTTCATTAATCTATCTTCATGCATTGCGAGAAATGCATTCGAGTTTCGACATTGAACTGAAATACCATTTGTTGTAAAATATTAAAGAAAAGTTTGTTCATTTGCGTTTCAACTTAGATTTCTATGTACGAGACTGTTCCTATATAAAAACCTGTTATCGTAACCATTCATTAGTCACTGATCTTCGTCGAGACTAGCAGCTTCGATCGATGCCAGTATTCTGATTGTTCACGAATAGAATTTAATTTTTCTCTGAGGAATACACTTATTATCAGTTACGTTTTTCTTACAATGGTCAGAAGAAATCGTTGGCTGTTGTGGCTACTTGCAAATATAAAGTCAATTAGATTGATAATTATGTTGTTGATTTGTTCAGTCGGAAAGTTTCACAATATTTTTTAAAGTGAGTAATTATTATTTATTTTAATTCGGTAAATATATTTAACAATAAATACTAAAGAAAAGAATATCAAATATATCATATTTTATTATGAAGACGTTTCGACAACAACTGTTAACTTCGTCAGTCAAAATAAAATGAAGTTTCATGAAAAAAGAACAATTACATATATAGTATGAGGACTTTGTTATAATTAGACGAGAGAAACAGACAAAAAAAAACGAAATAATAAGATAATAAAACGTTTTATTATTTTATTACTTCTTTTTTTTCTTCTTCTTTGTTCTTTTTTCATGGAACTTCATTTTATTTTGACTGACGAAGTCAACAGTTGTTATCGAAACGTCTCAATAATAAAATATGATATATTCGGTATTCTTTTCTTTATTATTTTTTTTGAAGTGTTTTCTGGAATTTTGAAAAGAAATCTATTGAATCCAATATTTATGTTGTACTTCTTTTTTTCAGTCGTTTCGCCAAACTCATGATGCTTCCAGTCGTCTTCAACCGCCACCTCCTTTTAACGATTCCTATCAAATCATTGTTCTAACCGGCGGGCAAGTTTATGGGATTCCGGCTGAAACCAATACAGAAACAAAAGATTTATGCATGCCTCAAAGAAAAGACGTAGTCATTGCAGGTGGTAAAATATTGAGCATGATGGAACCATCGAAAACGGCTGCATTCATTAATTCCATGCGAGATAGCCAGTTGACTATTCTCCCTATTTCTGTCCAGGATCAAATTGTTATGCCAGGACTCATCGATGTACATGTTCATGCCATCGGAGGTGGTGGAGAACAAGGTTTGTTGATTGACTTGATATTGTCATATTTTTTGAAACAGTACAGATTCGGAACTCAAAAACAAAATTCTGAAATCGTAATACTATCGTAGGAATAATTAAGGCTTATTATTATTGCCAATGGATACGTTCTATAGTTAGAGTCATGTTTGACTTTGGCTTTTTGAAAGATACCAACGACTTCTGGCGTTTATTTTCTTTTCAGGTCCGTATTCTCGAACTCCTGAGAGCCGTTTATCTCAATTGATAAGAGGTGGATTAACAACAATTGTTGGAATACTAGGAACCGATGGTATTACGAGAAGGTTAGTCTAGTGAAGATCTTGCTTTCTGATTGCTTTGCAGTCATGATGCTCGATGCATGTATGACACTAATTCAATAAAATCATAATTCATGGTATTGCATACTCTAAGAAATTGTAAAAGTATTTAATTTTATCAATGACATGTTTTAGAAGAGATCAACAACGTATTGTCTAATCAAGCATCAGGAAAGAATTTGTTTCATCTAAGTCATCATATAAAAATTTCTTTTAATGAGACATGTTCTTCAACGTATATAATTATCTAGTGAATGCTAAGAAATGTTATCATTCGTCTAGAGGATATTTCGGATGCCATGATAATGTCTTATCTTATTTTCTGATCGTTGCTGCATAGAACAAAATAAAAATATGTGACATATTCAAGGCTCGTGATCATCCAATCAGAGATTTCGTCTTCAACATAGCTTCATAAGGCAGTCTTTAAGTTTTGAAAGATTTTGGAAGAATTTCAAGACTATATAATATTATACTATTGTCTTTTGTTTTAGTCTATCAGCGTTATTACAAAAAATGAAAGTAAGTTCTTTATATCAATAACTCTCAATATTAGAAAGAGTTGAAATCGATCAAAGAAATTTCTCTATATACAAGATGTCTTTTTTGAGTAAAATAAAAATATTCATACCGATAGCATTAGCACAATTCTGTTTAGTATGACGAAAGTTGTGAGCAGCACGATTTCCATAACCAGGATCGAACACTTCTTTTTTTTCTTAGTTTTTGAATCATTCTTGTGTTCCAGAGTCTGGAACATGATGGTCTTTCGACCTGGATGTGGACTGGTAGTTATCGTATTCCAATCGTTACACTCACTGGATCACTTGAAAAAGATTTACTCTTCATTGATAAAGTCTTAGGAGCTGGTGAGTTAGCGCTCAGTGATCATAGATCAAGTTGGCCATCAAAATCTGAACTTGAACAACTACTTAGTGATGCACGAGTCGCTGGAATGCTTAGTGGAAAACCAGGTGTAATTCACTTTCATATGGGTTCAGCTCCAACAAAAATCGATTTGCTTTGGCAAATTTTAAAAGAAACAGTCATTCCAATTCAACACATGTATTTGACTCATGTTTCATCACGTGGAGATGCTCTGATTGAAGAAGCCAGAAAATGGATCAAAGCCGGTGGCATGTGTGATTTTACTGCTGATGCCGAAACGCTCAATGAAACAGAAACAATCAATACGTTGAATAAGTTTCGAGCAGAGAACTTACCATTGAAACAAATTACAGTATCCAGTGATGCTTACGGGTATGAATACCAATTTATGCTAGAGTATATGTTATTATGACAGAGAATGCAAATTTGCTTGTATTCATTAGAAATAAGTGTTATCTTAACTTTCCTCTTGTTTTCGATACGATATGAATCGACTGTAAAGGTAAAAGAGTGAACTTTTCAAAGCATGTTGTACATACATCTGACTCTCTGGAGAATGTTTAAGTTTTTTCCAATAATTTCTTAAGTGCATCTTGAAGTAATAGAAAATTTAATGGTATGCTCTAGGCAATATGAATTGGTTTACTAGTTCATAGCTGAACTTGAACTTAATCTTGAAAACAAAACTTGATTTCTCATTTAGATCATTGCCTGAATACGATTCTTCGGGTCGCTTAGTGTCCTATAGCATGGGTCTTCCAGATGTAACTTTGAAAACAATACAAAATTTAGTATTGAAATATTCATGGCCTATCGAAGAAGCGATCCAATTTTCAACATCAAATCCAGCAACATACCTCAATTTGAAAGGCAAAGGCTTTTTGGCTGAAGGTTATGATGCCGATGTTCTTGTTCTGAATCAAACGGACTTGACACCGTTGTATGTCATCGGAAGAGGACAAATATTGAAAACACCAACATGGGTAAAACATGACATGTTCGAAGATATTAATGAATAAGTATCAACGCTCCGTAATTAATATAAA
>CAJNOP010000106.1:20914-80095 GCA_905250075.1 Rotaria sp. Silwood1
CATACTCTCAACATTTTTCACGATTCGATCTTATGCTGACCTTAGAATAACATCGATACAGATATCAATTCAAACATTTACTCAAATACAGAAACATGACAACAAACAAAGTGTCTATAATAGTATTAATAGAGTTTATTAATGTATAGCAACTGTGCGTGGCCAAACTGTCAAAGCCGTGGAAGTCATATTTAGACTATTTAATGCTACATTTGACCAGCGATTCATCCACTGTCGACGACAAACACGAGGCATTAGTTTCCAAATGAGTTTTCGAATATTTTTGCGAAATTTCTTTGAAACAATAAAATTTGAATAACAAGTTAGAGAAGCTTGTACAAATACAAGATTTAAACCAAAATCTAGAAGAAAATAATCCAAAGCTTGTTGTTCCATAGTTTTTCTTTCATTTGGAATTCTTTGTGTATAAACAAAAAGGATTGATCCTAAAGATGATAAAACGACAGAAATAATAATATCAAATAATAACATTATAGCTAATTGACGATCTTTTGATGATAATGCAATAATGTTATTTTCATTAGTGATTGGTTGAACTCGAGATCGTCGAAAATTTCTCATTGTCATTATGCCAAAGATTGTCATTAGAAAAGGAGGCAAAAAGCCAGTTATTGTCATTGTAGAATAGCTCACAAACATAGAATACATCCCAGGTTCAAAGAAACAGATATAAAAGCCAGGAACAGGTGATTGAATACTGACAAGAAACCAAATGGGAGAATAATAAAGAAACCACAGAAGAGTAATACCACTAATTGTCCAGAAAGCCAAACGTCGTGTGCTTCGATGTCGTATCAATGCCTTATGAGAAGTGACTAATGTTCGATCGATTGAAGCCAAAGTTAGATAGTATGATGGTAATACTATAAGCACATCCAATAGATATATTCGTAATCGACAATAAATTAGATTTGATATAGTAAAATCGATACCAGTCATGTAACGATAAACAAATGGTACGAGACAAATCCATAATACAAGAATATTGGCAATATTGAATGCAATAAAATAGATAGAACCTGAATTTTTACGCATTGATTTCTGTCCGAACACACACAAGCAGAGTACTCCACCTATACTTCCTAGAATGACCAATATTGGTCCACAAATTCTATAAAGATTCATGGTGGCCATTTGATACATAATAACTGTATCCAAAGGTGACATTGTGTATTTGATTCGTCGCGTCAACAATCGTTGCTTATGCACTTGTTTGTGGAGAAAAAAAAATTTCAATCATTACGTACATTACTCAAAGACAAGTTGAGGATTTTTTTGGATCAATGCAGTTGGAATATATAATGACTTCCAAATTCAATTGGTACCGATAATAAAAAATACCAAAATGTTCGCTGTCGAAGTATAAAGTGTAATAATCATGCAGACACTAGTTATTCTTTTATATAAGACTTTAGAATCGACACTTCCAAATAGATTATCTGTGCTTGAGATGTACGTCATACAGTTAATCTTTTCTAATATCAAATGAAATTTTAATGATGTCAGAAATATGCCTTGATCAGAACTCTGTAGGACATATTAATAATCTTGCCTCATATCGATGTACTTTGAGATGAAAAAAAAGGCACATAGAGATGAACATGATGGAACAAGAGAAAATAATTGATAGTAGCTGTAACAGCTGGTGTTACAGATCGGTTCGACTTTCTTTTGCTTATCGTCAAAAGATAACGACCAGATATTGACCGATTGCTTGGCGACACAAGCTGGACGAGTGCCATTTTTCTCATGAATACAATGAACTCAATAAAATACTGTCTTTGTTTTATATCTCTAACTCAGTTCAGGGTTACTTTCACAGTAGCTTTATAATTGCATCGACTTTTTTTCTCATAATTATATCATTAACTTTTAGTTGATTCTTTTTTTGAGTTTCATCAGGTAAAAATCTTCCTATCATCTGGAAGCTGTCTATTTGGAACGAAAAGCTCAATTAGACTATTTATTATAGGGTTTCTCGCTCAATATTCTTATTAGTAGAGATAAAACCTAAGATAATTGCTGTAGTATTCTATAATTGTCGAAGTATTACTGAGAGAAAGATCCTATTCTATTCGATTCACTTGGATTAGTGTTGTTCTTGTATTAGCGTCACTATGGAATCATTCCTTATGCCAGAGGTGGACAAGTACGGGTTTTCTCGAGTACGAGTTCCACAAAAATTGTACTCGAGTATGCATACGAGTACTTCGAGTATTTTACCCAGCTCTGCCTTATGAGAATAATATTCAGGCATGAGATGAATGATGATGCACATAACAAGTCCTATACCCTTAACTGAAAAGAGAATTGTTAGAGTTGATAAGATCTGTCGAAAAGAAATGAAGAAATACCTTGGAAGTGACATGACATGAGTTAATATATTTTTTTCGTGGAACTCTGTTTTTGACAATGATGTCAGCTATCTTTATCTATAATAATACTAATAAAACAAATAGAAGAAGAATGAATGTCTCGTTTTATCTTTGTTTGTCGGCTTTGAACCATTTGTTGGATGAGACACTCTGAAATATCGAAGAACATATGACTGTAATTTTTTTTCCTGTTCGACTAAAACAGTCGCAGTCTTAACTTAATCACGCTAGAAAACGGCTGATGTTTATTAGAAAACTTCATAAGAATGTGAGATCTCAATGATTCTTTCGAGTATTACGGATCTGAACGGTTTACATGTGTCACATTATCGTATTGTTTATTACCGTTCTGCAATGCACTTGTAAACGTGAAGAAAAACCGAAGATATACACATTGGAAATCTGTATGATAGTTAATGTCAATTTCTTTAAAGATCCTTACATATCTTTCTTTTATATCGATCGAGACGAATGAAAAATTTTATTCAACTTACTTGTCAGTGCCTTAAACTCGTACTCTTTCCTTTTTCTCCTTCTACTAGAATGTTTCTGTCTAGTTCATGTCGACCAAACAATAAACTAATCAGATGAGGTTGCATGCATATATCTGTTCCTAACACAGTTGTCATGATTCGCATCACAATCATGGAGAATATGTGGGTATTCGTGTTGCTTCTGATTTGAACGACAACACATCTATTTTTGCCATCCTGGATCGTTCCATAGATCTTAGACTAGAATAAATGGGAATTATGCTTACACTAGATGTTTTTTCACATTCTGTGTGCTTTGTAGTAAGATTCTATGACTAAGAGCCTGCTCTGAATACAAGCCGACTCAAAAGTGTGAGAGAACAACGTTCTTATATCATACCATAAATAACACAGATGTTTGTCGAATGTTATTCGATACTAATGTCATATAAATGGCAACAATGGTCAGCCCTGAACGAGTATAAGTATTGACTTGTACTCGAGATTTTAGACAAGAAAAGACTGATTTGATTGGTAGAATAATGTCAATTATGCATCCATTTGCATCAAAAACCAATAGATTTTTTTTTCTCATAGCGTCTATTTTGCTGAAGTGCATCGGTGCTTTTGGCTCTACATAACACTCAGAGACGCTCATTTCTCTTTGTTTTTTTGCGTCTCAAATTTAATCGAGTTGCTTTTTCAATAATTCTCGATCCCGATATTCCTTAGCTTTTTATTCTACCAAAAGATATTATAACCGAATTTTTTCAGATCTAGTTGAAGTCTTATTTTTTTTCTAGAAATCTTTCTAAATCCTTCAATCTTCTCTGCTAAAACGTAGATGTCGAAGATTCAATAAACATCTGTTTGTCTTGAAATTGAAAATTTCCAAGAGTCGTCAGCATTCCAAAGAGAATAGCCCCATACCATGTATTATTAAAGTCAGAGTTGTACTAGATCGAGAAAAACTAGGTATCTAATCTCGAGCAATGATTCTTTTTGTAATTTACGAGACTATCTAATCCTCAATTTGGCCAATGAAAAAAAAAAGATTAAGGATTCAGTGGTGACAACTGAATTCTGCCTTTAGAAACGTCAACATGACGCTATCTTTCGAAGGCTATATGATATGTTCTTAGGGGAAAGTGTTCAGACGATTATTTTATTAAGCCTAATTAGGTTGCTCGTTTTTGAAAAATCATCATTTCTCGAAAAAAATTTTCTCATTTTTTTTTTTTTTAGTCGAATAATGTCTTCATTGTATTTTCGATAACAATGTGAAATATTTTGCTATTTATTCTATATACCACTAGAAAAAAGTTATAGCAAGTTTGTTGAATATATTGTCACTATACAAATATAAATTATATCTTACTACATTAAGTGTCAAGTTGATATTAAGGAAAAATCAGTTGATGAATAACGACTTTAGACTGAATTAAAGTTGAAGATTTGACGCTATCTAACTCACGTCTATCGGATAACAAATATCTCTCTGTTTCTTATGAACGAATTACTCATTGAAAAATATATGCATTTGAGTAATTCCATGGGATATATACCATTTTTTCGAAGATGTGCCAGTTTACAAGTCGTACATCTTTTTGTTAGAAACAAAAAGATATCTATTATTAATAGTGTATTTATTAATCTAAAGACGGTGTGAAAAGTTGGTAGAGCGCAGTAAGTCGGGATTTTGACCTGTCAGCTTTGAGATTGTGTCACAATACAACGAACATGTATGTTGAGAGAATATTTTCTCGGTTTCTATTACACAAAATACAACTTATCATAGGAAATTACCTATCCTTGTACCTTACATATTGATAAGCTCTCGAAACTTATAAAGCCGTATTCATCTCTTTCACGTTCTAGGCACTTTTCATGCTGTCTTCGGGCGAACCAGAAAAATGAAACTCAAATTCGAGACTTTTTTCAGAAAAGTTGTATAAACCCGGTGGAATTACTCATATATATATATATACAATTTAATGATATTTGAATATATCTATTTCTGTAACTACGTGTTAGATAAAAACAAAATAGTCTCGAATTAGAAAACAAGTATCCATCCTTCTACCTCTATGAACTGACTATTTTGTGAAAAAAATTCCTACATATTGAATACGAAATATTTATCTCTTTATCGCCGCAGAGCTTGTTTTACTTCTTGAATAATATACTTAATAGTTAAAAAATGTAGTGCATATATTTTAATAAGAGGTGTTTTCCTATTCTTATGAATTGCCTGTTAGATAAAAAATAGAATTCTGTGAAACAATAAATCTTTTTCTAATACTAAAATGGACTATATAATAAACAAATACAATTATATTTCTTGATCTAGCTACCTCTACCCTTAATTGTTACTAACTGGATGCATTAAAAAAAGCATATAAGAAAAAAAGTAATCTATCCCTCTATCCTTACACACTGACAGTCGAATAGAAAAGAAAAAAGATAAATGTCAAACTCAAAACGAAGATAAGTAAACGCATATTAAAAAGAAGTATGCATGACCTTATTGTGACGAATCGACTATGTTGAATAGAAAACACCATATCTGTTATGTCAGATGTATTTAGCTTGCATTGCTACGAATTAACTCTTTGGAAAGAGAAAAAAATAGACTCTTGTTAAATATTAAATACGATGCTTATGTTTTCCGTCTTTATGAGGTTAATGGAAGTCGTACCACGAATGTTGCACTGCTACTTGTTTCCATAATGCTTGTCAATCTTATCTGTGGTAATCATTCCGATTTGAGAAATGAAATGTTTTTCAACCGTTATGTTGCTCAAGAAGAGTTACTTAATAGAGATTGAGTCATAATAATTTTTATTCGAAGTAACTTTAGACTTCAATATTGATCGAAATATGTCTTTATATATTTTGATAAAATATTTCCAGTAGTATATAGTTGTGTAATTATGCTGAAATTTTTTCTACGATGGATATTTGTACTTACATGTTGATGTGAAGCAGACAGGGATATGACAAAGAGAACAAAGTTGGAGAAAGTGCAAGAAAATTTTTGAGAACAGAAAAGGTACATATGCGATTTTGAAACGTAGTGGGTGCTGAATATTCTCTTTCAATTTCAAGATCTTTTTCCTTAACAAAAAATACGATTTTGGCTGGAAAAACTGCAATTTTTTTTTTAAATTTTTCTGCAAATCATAACTGCTATGGATACCAGTTTTTGGGATTTAGGTTTTTTCCTAGCCAATTGATTCTCCATTATAATCAAAATTACAAAAAATATCTAGGACTAAAAACATTAGTTGAAGTGAAAGCACTATTTTTCGTATATGAATAAATCGAACAAAGAAAAAGAAAGAATAATACCTGTGGTGTTAAATTACATATCTAATAAGAGCGAACTTTCAATGGAACACTACATATAACGTGATATGAAAAAAAATTTGAGAAAAAATTTTTCAGTTCATAAATGGTCAAAAATTCAAACTTTTTTAGTTATAATGGGCGAATTTTTATTGAAATAACTTTTCAACCACTTTTTTACTTAAGTGCAACAAAACTGTACGGACAAACAATAGAGATTCGTTTATGAAGCTAAATGATTCCCACATCATTGATCTGTATGGTGGTGATATGCATACGATCAATGTTGTAAGTCGTTTAATTTAAATAAAGAGGAGCTGATGTTATCGGGAATTTACCTGTCATCGGACCTTAGATAAAACGATGAATTACATAATATGTATCATAATAGATGATGTATGATGGAAGTAATTACAACTACAGCGTTGCAATATGTAGTAATATAAGCAATTACGCTAAATGACAGCATGCATTTGTCAATATAGTGCTTAGGCATTCTTTTTCGACGCTGAATTACACATAGCCGCAAGTTCTACAAAAATAGTTGCTTGTACGTAGACTTTGTTTATTGGTTATTGATTTATTGTTATCTTCTAATGCAGGAACTTGATAACTACTGTGATAATTGTTTTTTATCAAGTGAACTTGCACGTTGTTTGCAGTAAATGCGCAGCACAGTATAATAAACTGTGTAATAAAGCTTGATTGATTGCCATCGATCACTAAAACACAAGAACAGCTTAAATCATAAGATTTATATTCTGAATAATTTAAGCAAAATTCGACAAAAACACATAGAATTGAAAAATACTAAAAAAAATGTGAATATTCTGATAATATTCGAATACAAAACATAGAGGAACTATCATAAAATATTAATTGGTCTGTTGATTCTATCACTACTGACATATTATTCCTGCTGTTATTTATCGTTATCCTTCGATAGCAAACATATCACTAAATACGTAGCATCGGTCATAAGTGCAAACACTTCCTGACTCGTTACTCATAATTACTCGAGCAAGTCACTGTATAATAGTATGAATCACTCAATGTTTATATTACCCGTTGTCAGAGCTCTTTCATATTAAAATACTTTAACTATAATCTTTTCTACATCCGCAAGACCCTAAGGAACGATTTCTGCTTGGTAAACAATACACATTCTACGAAATATCAGCACAACTGTAAGTAGAAAATCATTGTACACGTTTTATTGGCAGATATATACAAACAATGCTTGCTCAGACTCACATTGATCGTCTCCAACAACAGTTTTAAATCCCGATGGTGAAGCTTGAAAAAGACTCGTGTTGACCTCGTGAAATGTAGAGTGACACGTAATCATTCTGATTGCATCGAACTCAATATCTCATAAAACATGCTGGTGTTCATCGAAGAAACTATTTTCATAGGCCATAATGAAAAAATACTGCATCGCTTTTCGGAATCCCGAATCATGACAAAGGAAAACTTCTGTCACATTGATCATCATATTTGATGTAGCAATTGTAATAAAGTACAAAAATAAATACTCTCGAAAAGTTAGACCAAGTAAAATGAGAATACATTCGTTCGGTTTCTGACGTGATGAAGAGAATGTTCTCGACGTCGGTAGAACTATCTTTAGAAACTTCAATACATTCATCACAAGTACTACGGATCTTTCTCAGCAAGATTCAGAGGCTATCAATCAAGAAAAATAAAAAGGATAAACAAATTTCAAATATTATTGATATATATGTCATCAAATTTCGCATGCAAGTTTCTGTGTCGTTAACCGAATGATAAATCTTTTCATTTTAGACATGTAATAGTAGTTTTTGATTTTGCATCGGTAGGAGCGTTATTGAGTATATACGTTTTTCAAACTCGACAACATTAAGAGCACAAGAGAATTCTTTCTATATTCGATCAACGAAAGAAAGTAGTGATTGTCTTTGAACCATTAAAAAGTTACTCCTGCACTTCATCCGTTCTAGTGACTACAAGCACTGCATAGGCTAACATCAGCATTGGTTTAAAGACTTCAGAATATCGCCTAGATTCTTTTTTTTCAATAAGAAAAGTTTGATAAACTTAAAGTAATGCTCAATTGAGAGTAGTTGTTTTTAATGCTGAAGAAGAACGCATTCACTTGCTCTCAATCTTCATAGGTAGAAGAAATACACAAGAAGAAAAGTAAAGCATGTGACCATGTGTAATGATTATTGTTGCCAGTTTTCTTTGCATAAGAGAACATACAGAAGAATAAGAAATGTGGAGACTCTTGATCGAACTTAATGGTAATCCTGTTTATAATTTGGATAGTGTTGGTGTTTTTCGAGTGTATCAAAGTTTATGCTTAGAGTTTTCGATACAAATAAAATTCCAAACACATATTACAACGATCAAAAAAAGAAATCATGTAGAGTGCACAAATAGAAAACGAAGCCTTGAGACGTGTTTAATGCTTCTTCCAAGTTGATATTTTTGATTTATATCAATAGTCAAAAATATTTTCGACGCAGTAGAAATTTTATTTTGAATTTCTTTTTTTAAAATTTTTTTCAAAAAAGATGCAGATTGAAACGTCAACTCCGATTGCGTTTATTCATTCTGATTGTTTGATGTGAATGAATCACACAACGTCTTTTTTTGCGTTCTTGTTTATACCTTCATGAAAAACATTTGTTCTTGCATCATCATCCAGTAAGTTGCAGTTGTGAAGGACACAATTACACTGTTATCACACCGTGTAGTTGTTCTCATTTCGTGTTTTTCTTCTTTAAACAAGACTACTGTAGTATTAAGGTGATGACGGATTCTTTCCCTGATAACGCTCCATCGACTGAAGCGACCAAAACCTTACCATTGATGGTAGAATCGAATCAACATACCATCATAACTGATTCTTTCCCATCAATCAAACTCAATAGCCAACTTTGCACTACACCCAAGAATCATTCAACAGAGCAAAATACAAATGGCACAGATCGTTCGTTTGACTCATCAGTCGATCCACAGCAGACTAACGTTCGATGCGAAGTACAGAACAACATTCACGTAGCTCCAAGAAATTCACCAAATGGTACGACGGATATTGAGACTCAAATGCAATATCCATTCTCGAACAAAAATGTTATCAATGCATTGGAGCATTGCAAAACATATGTAAGCAAGGCTGGTACTGCAAACAATGAAGTGTCGACAGTAGCTTGTACTTCTCAGGTAAAAAGAAAAACTACATGTATATCATGCTGTCAAATAAATTAAATTATCCGATTTATCTGTCTCTTTGTATAGTTAGATATTTCTCACGGAAATATATTGTCCATACATCTAAATATCGTAGTAATGATATATTAATTTTCTCCTGTGCAATGTTAACAATATTTTTTTGAAACGCGTTGATATTCACCATTATATACGAGAGTAGGAATTAGAAGCAATTCAAGATGTAAAAAGATAAGGACATAGACCAGAAGAAAACCTATCGAATACGCTTCCTCTTGTCTCTTATTCTTAGTAAAATACTGAACATTTGCTAGAAAATAGTTTAAGACCGATAACACAGAGAACGTACATACGAAACATGGGTTCTGAATAGCTGTTGTAGCATTTCTCATTTTATGAGTCAATTGTTGGAACAAAAATGATTATATCACAATTCGAGGGCAATACTCTAAATATCACTGATATACAATGGAGAAGTCGAACTTTTCTGTTTAATAGGAATTTTTGTCTTGAATGTTTTTTCAGCATTATTGGAAGAAAAAAAAACCGTTATGTCTTTCTTTTCTAAACATATTATTTTTAGTCTGACTCCCAAGCAGCTAGCACCTTCAACGAACACAATGCCAAAGAGTGCATACTATGTTTCAAGTTGATTCCTGAGGCTGACTATGTGACCCACGTGGAAGCATGCTTGCCCGAAACGCCGGACAATCCCACCACAAGCAGATTCGTTCAACGCAAACAAGAATCTTGTCTCAATTGGTGAGTAACCTTTCGAATAATTGACAGTCATATTTTTATGCTATTTGTCGCTGAAAGTCAAGTGATTGTGTGGGATTATTTCTTCAGTTGTTCTATCAAAACAAGATTATCAAACACAGATGGTGGGCGAATCACAGCAACTTGATGAATTCGACTTGTTCCAATATAAAGCTAGAGAGTCTACAAAGGTCTGAGTTTCAGCTAGGCAGAAATACGACTAACATGAGATTGAAACTCCAACAATTGTTTGTAAAAATTACAAGACTAGTCCGAGTTAATCTTCTTGGCAAAGTCTTCAAAACTATTCGAGAATTTTCATGAAGCCGTGCATTAATAGTTTTTCATTGCTGCCATCGTCGACTTCTCTGTCAAGTGACACGAGATATATCGAATAGTGCACTTCTAATCTGAAGTCTAATCTCATTATTTTTGTGAGAGCCAGTCTTCGAAGGTAAATCTAGATCCATTTATGTTTATGACAAGTTCACATTTTTATCGCAGAAGTACTGAAGGAGAGAGCATAAGACCCGTGTTTCTTTCTCAAGAACGAAAACATTCGCAGAAGGCTACTAACAAAAATTTTCGGCAACAGATTTTCTCTTTTCCCAAAGTTAGCCTTCCTCATATCATTTCTGGATGCACGTCTACTTTTTGCCCGTGACAGAAACTCTTCTGTCAACTAAGACAGTTAATAAGCAGGTGCTTTTTTTTGAAAGTTCTTGCTCAGTGAATCCAGGTGATGGTTCAGGTTTTGTCATCCCGTGTCGATCATATCATATTCATTGCTTCCGATGCTTATACAATTCAATGAACCAGTTTATTGCTTTGCAATCGATTCCTGTGTGTCATTCAATTTTATGTGACTATCAACTCTCACGCCATGACCTCGCATGTATTCCTCTGACTCAACATATGTTCCGACAACTGTTAGCTCTTGTCAAGACTCAACAACGTCCACAGTGTCCTCGATGTCACTTTTATATCGATCTCCAACAGATTGTCGATCTTTACCAACATGTGGAGTCTTGTCATCCAGAAAATATGGTTCCTTGCGAACACTGTTACTGTCCACAGGATCTCACTGTATACGATGAGCATAGTCGACAGTGTCGTAATGATCGAACAGGACGCCAACAAAAGATAATTGAATTTATTTTACCTCGCACTAAGTATCCATTTAGTGCACGACAGATTGGCTTCTTTATTGAAAATCAGAAGAAAACTAATCCGGTTATCAATCCACTTTCCATTGTTGAAGAACTGGCCGAGTACGGTGAGTTATTTCTTTATCTTTTGATTAGGACTATAGTTTAGTCGTTTGATCATTGCAGACGACGTCTTTCCAATGGAGCTCCCCACTCGTGACTGCGATGTTTGCATGGAATCGTGTTTATTAGATGATATTTTTGTATTTGGCTGTGATGATAGTCACAAGTTGTGCTACAAATGTTACGAAGCATCTTGTCGAGTCAAGATGAACAATAATGAGATTCTCACTTGTGGTATTTGTCCTTATCAGCTTCACTATGGTGAACTGAATCAATTACGAGTATCACCGGATCAACGAGATCTCTTTGTTGAGTATCAGGTACAGAAAACCTTCGATCGTTATGCAGGCGGCGGTCGAGGCGTGATCAAATGTCCAAAGCAAAGTTGTATGTGGGCCTTCGAGCCCAATGATCCAAATGAACGTTTTCGAGTCATCTGTCAACTGTGTGCAAATGAATTTTGTTCACTGTGTAATCAGCAATATCATTATCGAACAGGTTGTCAACAGTTAACTGTGATCACGGAACGATGGTTCTTCTGGTGTAACTCAGGTACAGTATCAGACGTACTCGGATTTTATTGACTTGTTTTGTTATTGTTCATTGCTTTATTTGTGTTTCAAGAGCGTGCTCGCTATTTAGCTAAGCGAGCAAGACAAGATGCTACATATGCAGTTCGATTAGCTGAGCACGAAAAACAACATGCTGCCAACAGACAACGAAATGAAGAATTACGTCACCGTTATGATACAGCAGTAGCAGATGAAAAATACAAAGCAGAGCATTGTCGTCATTGTCCACATTGTCATCGAGTTGTTGAGCGTATAGAAGGATGCGCATCAATGATATGTGGACAAGATTATCATGGCGGCAATACTCAATCAGGTTGTGGAAAAAGCTTCACATGGGACCAGGCGAAAAAATATAGATCAGCAACCGTTCGAAGACCTGAACAACTCATGAATGATCTACCACCTCCTGAGAGCCCAGTTGTAGTACATGAAAATATCAAGTAAGCAAGAAAAATATTATTCATCGATTGATTATCTCTGACAATGAAAACTATTTGTAGGTGCGATGGTTGTCATGAGACAGTACGTGGTATTCGATTCGATTGTGTACATTGTCCATCGCTGATCTTTTGCGAGAAATGTGAACAAAATTGTACACTCGCTCATTCAGACGAGAATCGGCGTGCCGGGCAGCAACAACATGTCTTTCGATTGATAATGACACCATTTGATGAGGCGATGTATTTGTGATCGAATAATTTTTGTTTTGAAGAAAACAAATTTAAATTGCGAGTGCTATAAATGAAACAGATCTTATGTATTACTAAAACGAATTCGTAAGATTGATTTTTGTCTTTTCATATTGATTGTTAGACATCATCATATATACATATTCATATATCTGGCATAGACACAACAGTTACAGTCATTGACACAATTAAATGTTCTTACATTATATTCAAGAACAAAATTTTCACTCATTCAGTTACATCGATTAGCATTTCATCAATCATGAAATAGAAAGCAATAATTATTTTGTAAGACCGAAATGTCAGAAACATCAACTGAGCAATATCGACTGCAAGCAAATCAGTGCTAGTGTTCATGCCTTGTCTTACACCAATAGGTGTTATGATGTTTGCCTCAATGAATTCGATTTCCTTTGTACAAAATAATGTCGTATCAGACACATCTGAAATGTTATATAAAAAGTTTGTGTACAGAAATAATTGTTCCCATAGTACATGTTGACTTATGAAAAGTTATTCGTTCTTGTTGACTCTCAAATATAAATGTCTGTTCAATATGCCAAACTAGTATACACTCTCAAAGTAAATGGTTTCTGGCATCTAACTAGTCGTCCAGTTCAACATAAAATACTGAACAGATTGGAAGCTATGCATTGTGTCATTTCTTTAAATAAAGCATAGATTTTCTTGCAAGTGAATTTAGAAAGAAAACAATGATTAAATTACAAGCATAAGATTTTCAATGCTTGAAATTAGGTTTGATCATGTTAAGCTCAAATACAAAACAAAAGGAAAAACTACTTTTCAAACTCATATTATAGTTTTACGCATCACAAAACCTAAGCAAAAAATGATGGCAACTGCACTGTTGTAATAATATTGGTTGCATAATGTGTTCGGTTCTTATCTCTTTTGATACTTCTGTGGCAGACACAACGTAAAACAATCGTTTCAAGTCACGAACATTAAAGAGAAATTTATGAAAACGAATGGGAAATGAAGAAAGTTATAGAGCTATTTTGATTTGCTAGAATCTATGAAAAAGCATTGCACAAAAATAGTGTGAAAAAAAAATCAAATATTGCAATATGATTCAATTGAGAAAGGTCGATGGGATACATGTAATAGGTATTTCGAATTTAATGAAAGAACATGAGACGATATTCCAGTTACAAGGATCAAACTGTTCATAGTTATTGATCAGACGTCGATAAACGTATCTTCTCTGTCGTGCAAAAAATGCTTCATCAATACTCAAAGGAAACTTTGAATAGTCCATTTATTGAAGAATTCTGCTAAATTTTCATCTATTGTTCGAAAAATACTGGATACATCAATAATAGTAGTTGAATCATCAAAAGAAAAAAAAGACGGCTATGTTCCTCAGACCTGTTCAAAACTTATGTTTGAAACTACTTTTTTATACTTGAAATAATCCTATAAAGACTCAAAACTGACAGTGTAAACCTTATTCAAGTCAAAGGTGAGTGGACTTTTCAGTGTGGAATGTTCGTATGGCTGCTTAGAAAACTCACATCCACATGCTCACTTTAGTGACGCAAAAGCAACACCACTCTTTTTTTTCACATATTAAATAAAGAGAAAGAGACAGAAATGCAGCTGTTCATCGTTAGAAAGACGTCATGCCATTTAGTGTTTTTACTATAATATTACAAAGCGTTCACTTGATTTTTCAGTGTCACTTAACAGAATCTTGAAATGATCAACTTAAAATCGACTCTCGTTTGCATCAGTGAAAATCACCGTTTTCTCTTCAAAGTTGAACGTTGCCACCATAGAACACGTCATGATAATTGATTTCTTTACATTTTTTCCTCATTTCTGCCAACTCAACATCATGCGACAGTTTGAAGCGAAGAACGAGAACGCAGCTTATCATTTATTCATTCCCTTTCAAGAATGCTTTTAATAATAGTTAATTATATTCTTTTCCGAGTCGATTCAAGAATAGTTTGCGTTGCATAAAAAATACGCTCTACCAACGGCATATTATTTTCAACAAATTAACATTACTTACTCAAAGAGAAAAGGTAAAACGCGATCACTTCGAATGAATTGAACATAACTTTAACAAGTAGATAGTTGCTGACGATCACTGAACGTTTTTACGTACTATATGAGCAGTATGTTATAGTTACTTTTTGTTAAATCAGGTGACATCTCATTTTGAATAATCCTTTCATATCTTTCTTAAACTAGTCAACTATGATTTTCACGTCGATTGTTTGAGCTCTTGCTAATCATGGTCAATAATATTGAATGAGCACATGTGATATCCAGTTGAATAATTACAGTTCTCACACGATCGTATGTTGGATATATTCTGAGTTTCTGCTAGCTTGTATAGAATAAATCTACGAGATCTAAATATACATGAGTTAATGTCCACTTTTTGAAGTATTGATCTCACGGCAAACACAACGAATGGAAAATCGGATTGAATCTTTGAGTTTTTATTATTGAAAACCCGTGTTGTGATTCTCTTATCAAAAACTTTCAGCATTCTGATGTGTAACGCTTCATCAGTAATTCTGTTTGATAAAAGCGAGCAAGAACATGATCTCTGTTTCAAAATTCCTCAGGTACTCTCGATGCAGTTCATATTATCCCAATAGTCTATTATTGACCTTGATACTTTTGCGCAAACACTTCAGCTTCTTTTTTTACATACACACAGGAAATGGCAATCAACTTAGCGAATCTAAGTGATCTTATTTTTAATGGCTTAGTACGATGTGTTGAATCGAACGAGAAAAATGATATTTCAACAAGCGGAACAAAAATGCTTCACATACCAACCAGTAAGCAGTTGAATGACAGTATTGCACGACTACTCAACTGCTTATTTCCATTCGAACACACTCATGAGAAGATTCGATACGAATTGCAAACATCAACAAATAATGTGATGTTCATACTCTCTTTACAATCGACCGTGCCTAACAAACTTGATCGACACAAATTACTGTGCGATATAATGCAAGGCAATTTTGAAGTATTGACAAAAAATACCGTGAAATCCCTCGAAAAACTTGCAAAGATTCAACATGAAAGTGATTGTTCTATTGAGAAATGTAATTTATCCTATGATGAATATGTGACAAACTTTCTACATAAGCATACACCAGAAGTCATGGACTTAGTACAACTCAAGAATCATTTATTTATTGTTGTCAAGACAGATGGTCAAGTTTGTGGTATCGAACAGATCATAGAACCTATTCTAAAGTACGCTTATTTTCACTTTTGCAAATTCAAGCCGAACGATCCTATTTTAAAAACCGACATAGACAAAATTTTGGATCGTTTAATTCATCTACTATATTGTGCTCTCTTCGTCTTATGGTCTAAAGCACATGGAAAAATGATCGAAGAGGATCTTTGGAATTATTGGTATCGCTTTGTTTTAGCAGCAGGTCTTGTATGTGTTCTGCTAGATGCCTATTATCGACGTGCTACCAAGAAGGTAAACAAGTTTTTTCACACTATAATATCATTCTTTTTCTCAATATAGAGTGGTATTCTACATATTCTCTCCAAGATAGTTAAGACCAAACTGTTCTCAGATGTCGTTGTTACTATTGATCAAGGACAGTTGCAAGAGATTTCATCAGAAGACCTGGCAATAAGACATGGAGATTACGACTCCCATGATGATTCTCGTAAGAATGTAGAAATTGAGAAAGTTTTTGCTCAAGCTGTACAAGTCATTGGCGAGAAGCTGAAGACAATTGGTGAAGAATATAAAATTGAAACACTTGTTGGACAAGAAAACCTTAAACAGGGGTCTACGAATGAGGATGAAAACGAAGCAACGTTATTTGTCAACGAACAACAACAAAGTATGTCGAGTTGAACTATTTGAATTGTAATGTATAATTGTTTCTTGGACGATTTTTCTATAGATTTTCCCATGAAAATAGTTTTCTATTGATTAAAAACATTTATCTATTTAAAAACGTATACAAATAAAAAAGTTCATTCTTTATGACTGAATGAATTTATATTAAAAGAAAGTCGCAATAGAAGCTTCCCATTTTTATAAAAGACTTAGTCAAGAATGTAAATTGTCTTTCTGCTAATGTATTATTGAAACAGAGTTTTTGAAATAGTAGACGCAACAGTGCAATGATTTTTCAGTTTTTCTTTTAGAAACCAAAGTGAATTCAATTACAAATAAGCTATACATTATCAAATGTGCCTTGGGATTTCAAATCAACAAAGATAATGATGACTCTCGATATGATAGTATCGCTCGTTTAACTGTATTACATGTGTTCGACTTAGATATACGTGATGTTGCTGAAATAATATCTGAACAAAATGAAATAGACTGGCCTGACAAACGTATTAATAAATTATTGATCATGACACTTTTACGTAGCGCCGAAAATGATAACGATAAAAATACGGAAGCGACATCCGTTGCAAATACCACTGAACACAAAAGAAACGAATGGACTATAGACGATGATGTGGCTGGTGTGAATGCATTACACAAATTCAATCTAGCTTTGGTTGATCTTAGGCGTTACTTTCATTATGACAATGATCTATGTCACGTTTTACAATGTAACTCAAATACCAGTACAATACCAAATATTAGTTCCTTGAACTCCACAGATTTTCCGACATTTTGTAACAAAAAGCATTGGATGATAATTGAACGTAATCAAGAGGCAAAAAAAGCTCTCGAACTCTATCATAATCATCGCGGTGGCTGGGAAATATTCGATGCTCTTTCGACGAAATTGGTTCGCTTAGGATTCGGCAAGAAAGGTACAGGACGAATTGTTGCTGCAACAGATGATAAAAACACTATTAGAGTTCTTTTACATGTTGGTAATCACCATACTTATATGATTTATCGGAGCAAAGCTCATGCAGGTGTTGTTGCAGCGTACAATGGTTCTGAGGAAAAGCGACAAGACCCAAATCTCACATTCGTCGACTATTTGAGACTAGGACCAAATATATTCAATTTAAACACTCGCTTCGCAAACAACTGAATAGGGACGCAGTTTCTTTAAACCTTGTTTGAAGAAAATAATGTTGTATTGTGAATGAAATAGCCAAAAATAAAATGCTCTTAAAGATTAGCATTACTAATACCAATGTATCATTGGTTTGGTACACAATCCACATTGCCAAACATTCATCTCTCGTGTGATAAGTGCTGATTTTGCCATTCTTTTCATTCACCAAAATCAATATGAAAACATCGATTGAGTAGTTTGACTTTTTCCAAAGACTCTATACACTGCACTAACTGATCATTGAAGTTATATATTCTGTCAACATAAAGACTAGCATTGATAGTGCTCAAATGGAGCTATTCAGAAATATTGATTAAAATCTATTGGTATATTGACAAAAGATTGATACTGATTTTTATGTGAAAACTTAGGATTTTCGAAACAGAAATTTTCATTTTGATAAATGATAGAAATGGTTCATCCTTACATAAATCCAAAGAAAACTTTGATGTCTTTGTTTTCAAGTTTAGGAAAGTACTTCTGGAATATCCATGATTTTCTGTTGTATCTTCAAGATATTTATACAAAATAGATTCATCTTTACTTCTCAAAACTTTGTTTTCGAGTGTAAAGTCTAATAAACAATAACATCTACAGTTACAATCTGCAAGAAATTTTTAATATAGTGGCCAGGTACGAGAAGAGGTAGTAAAAGAACAAAATTTTCTGTTAGAGGCAATAGTGCAATTATCGATGCATGTACCCTTGCATAAATAATAATAGAAAATTATAATATTGTCATAATCACTAAATGTATACAAGGTGGAAATGAATGTAATAGATTTCTGAATGAATCGGCGTATTATTTTTTTTTGTTTGCAAGACATGATAATGAATTATAGTCCTCAATTAAATCCTATCCACCAGTCGTTGTTTTAATTGAGCCTATGGATAGGTGGTTGTGAACGTAGATAGATGGATATGGGTGGAAAATCGTAATTTTTCATGTGACTCTCATAGTGGTACGGTCATCGATGAACTACTTGAGTTCTATCAGCAGTTAATTTTTTTAATACTACTAGATCTTTCTAGTAAGGTTTTAAATTTATTACAGTTGCAACTTAAATTTATGAGAATAATGATAAAATGAAGCAGAAGAAAAATATACATTTATTTACGTATTTTCACATTTTCAAACATTAACAAAAAGAGCCCAACAAAACAATCAAATTCGAGCTATGCAATAACATACGAATGTTTCAATAAGGACAGTTTTGATAATAGCATAAGAAAATAATCAATAGTAGAAGATCATACATCTCTACAAAACATTTTGACCCTCAAAAAACCTTTAATATGACAAATTGTAAGTCGGCTGGATAATGCAAAGTGTCACAAAGTCTTGTTTTTCATTGAATTGAATACATGAAAACATTGTTTATTAATTGAATTCAACTTTCAAGTTCAATGTAACTAAACATTTGTTAAAGGATGCAGCAGTGTGCATGATGTTAAGAACATCACTCACACCTTAACAGTATCAGAAAGAAAGTAGTATCTTTGTCGACTCCGCACAGTCATACACTATCGATATACTGCTTAGTATTTTCAAGGGCATTTTGTTAATATTTTAGCAACTATAATATATTTGATTATCCTATACAGCAGAATTATACGCATAAGTGACTCGGTCGATATAACAAACGTTAAATTCAAAGAGTTCATTGTTTATTCACTGTCCATTATACGACAAATATAGATTACATAGTCATTTTACTGATTCGTCATAACATATATATTCGTATGCAATATGAAGAAAACTAATATGTTGAGAGAGAATAAACGTAAAGGAAATAGAACAGTAACAAATGAAAGCTATCAATTACATATTTATGCAGTTGCCTTTATTTAATTCAAAATTATTACATAAATTTGATGAAATAAAGAACATTCAGTTTTATTACTGTTGATTTATCAATTGATAGATATTGTCAAAAAAAAAATGAAATCTATAGGATAACTTAGGTATGGAACATTATCTATAAATAATGTACCATTTATTAGTGTATTCCACTAACAACATGTATGAGAAATAGCTATTATCATAGCGAGTTTCCGATGAATTTTCATCTTTCTTTACATCATCAAAAGGCAACAGAAAGAAAATGAACTCATAACAGTTTGATTCACAAATACATTTTTTGCGTTCTTGTATTAATCATCGGTTTCTGGTGACGCAATGGCGAAACACATAAAGAATAACTTTATTATTTCTTTTCTTTCATTTTACGACGAAGAAATAAAACTCATGGCATCATCATCGCCATCAAAAGCTGTTTGTGCGCCATGCGGCAAAAATGGTGTGGGTATTTTTAAATGTGAAGGATGTACACGAGTATTTTGTCGAAAACATTCCATTGAACATAGAGACAATCTTAGTCGTCAATTAGACAATATCGTTCTCGAACATGATATTTTACAGCAGACTATTGTTGAGTATGAACATAAAAAAAAACCATTGCCATCCTCTTATTGAACAAATTAACAAATGGGAAACAGATGCAATAAAAAAGGTTCGGGAAACAGCTGAAGAAGCACGACAACAAGTTAACAAATTGATCAATACACAAACAGGTAAATTAATATGAAATAAATCATTTTTGTTGATTAATATTCATAAAATTAAGAAAAAGTGTCAAAGAAATTGAATGATCTTGCTGAACGATTACGAAAAGCTCGTATAGATGATGATTATGTTGAAACTGATCTTCAAATATGGACAATTAAACTTGATAAATGGAAACGTTATATTTCTGCTGTTTCTTATTCGATTCATATTAATGAGGATCCAACTAATGTACTTATTGCTAAAATGTATATCTCCTCTACAATACAACAATTAGACTTCGAACAACGATTTGGTGAAGTTTTTGGCGATATTAATATTGAAGATAACGGTCGTGTGATTAAACACGGTACTAGCGAATGTGGTAATGCATACGCACGCACTATAGGCAAGTATTCACAAGGAAAACATAAAGTTCAATTCATCATTAACAAAAAAAACTGCACTGTATGTGATATATTTTAATATCGTCTCAAAATCTTTCCGTATATTGGGAGGATCGTCTAAAAAGGATTATTTTGCCTACGGTTGGCAAACTGACGATTGCATAAACAATCCTGACATTGATCATAAAATTAGAAATCACTCAAGAGATTTACAAGGCGAAACAATATTAAAGCTAGAGCTGTTAATCGATTGTGATAATCGAAAAATCAGTTATTTCAATGAACAAACTAACTATACACATGAAATGAATGTAAACATCAATAAATGTCCATTTCCATGGCAAATTGAATTTTATTTGTTCGATATTGATGATCGTGTAGAAATTTTGTCTTCTAGTCATGAGTTCTAAAGTATATTATAACTATAAAGTTTTGTTAATATGATTTGTTAACGCTAAACTTAGAAAATATTTACTGACTTCAGTTAATTTTTCTGAAAAAAAGCTTCACTCTAAATTATAGTCTAATGATAAACTCTATACTATGCAAAAACTACAATGATCAATCGATTGACATTTAATAGATGCTTCTTTATTTAAAATACAAACTTCTTCAATACACTTAATAGCATGGCTAATCAATTTCGATTTTTTTTAATCAGATTTAAATATAAAAAAACATTTTATTATTCCATTGTTTTTTAGCTAAACTAATCCAAAATGAAGTTTTGAAACTGATCTGAATTTCTTTGTTCATTACATATTAAAAATCTTTATTGATTAATTGTATATCAACTGTTTGGAGATATGAACATTTCATTACTACGATGTTTTCTATAATTCTTTAGTTTTAGATAATTATATAAACTAGAATTAGACTATTTTCTTTTGTTTGAGCTTCTAATGAAATGTTCTACTCAGAATTTGTTAAGAAAAATTTTGAAAAAATATCAAAATCTATTTTGCAGATGTGGTCGAATCAAGGCATTCATTGTTTTTCTCTTTTAATTAAACGTTTGATTCAAGACACATCTAGAAAGATGCGGGGAGGGGTTGGATGAAGAGAAGACTTCCATGTCTGCACCCATCTCCGGATGTTTATGAACAATGTAATGGATGCACTTCTATCATGGTTGTATCTTGGGATAGGAACAACAAAAGCATCTGAAACTGTCATAATAAACTATTCTCAGTTATGCTTATTTCTATGTAAAGATTCAAATCGAAAGTTCAAAATTAGTTTTTCTGAAAAGAACAACGGCATTGTATCGAGAAATACTACAAGTTTGCCACAGGATGAGAATGACGAAATTCATAATTTTTACTGCAGCGGTCCTCTTACTATAGGTTGAGTAGTATAGAAGTAGTATTTTGAAAAAAATTCGACTAAAAGCTTTCGGAAGAGAAATATTCAATTTTATTCTTTGATTATCGAAAATTTTTCAGTTGACTTTTTCTCAATCTATGATGATTAATTTTTATTGGGTTTAGTTACATTCTATAAAATTTTGCTGTTTTCTCGACACAAAACTTTCCCAATTTGCAAAAAAAAGAACAATTTGAAAATTTTGGTCAATCATTCACAGTATCGAATTATTCGCCTCTAACATTCTTCAAATGAGTTTTATAAAAAAAAAAAAAGATTGATCTTCTTCTCTCTGATTAAGCTTTATCAGACAGAAAAAAACCATTAGAATCTTTACATTCGTCACTATAAAGTAAAGAATATACTGATGCAAAAGGATAGATCCTTTCATTCTAATCAATTATCTAACTCCTATATTGACATTGTTACATCCCTAGTGTTTCTTTCCCGATCAAGCATAGTTTGTTTATCCAAGGATTCAAATCTTAATATACTATAAAACCATGTATTTCTATTCATGAAACAATGTTTTATGTCTCTTTTTTTTGTATACACAATCCAAACAATGCCTCGACAAAAAAAAAATAACTTATCAAATAAGTCTTTCTATAAAATTTTATTATTTAACTTATTAGCCCAAAGTTTGTCCCCCCAAAATAAATAATATATTTACTATATACATGTATTTTTGGAAGACCGTTGATTTTTATTAACATAAAACAGAAAACTTAAAATCACATTCTATTGTTAAATTTCATAGTCATATCATAACAATTTTCTCCTGCTTATTGATATAAAGATCATCACTCTTCCAAAAATCAATTCACAAATTAATAGTTACATTATTCGTTTTGAAGGCAAATTTTGCAAATGGTGAGTCCAAGAACACATTTCAATTTTTCAAGTAATCGTTGGTATTGTATATGAAAAAAAAACAACCAACCATAACATTCATAGAAATTCTTAGTTGTGCCAAGTAATAAGAACTGAATCTTTTAAATAAAATAAAAAAAAGCAAATTTCAAGAATCTGATTTATTGTGTTTCATTCGTTCTATAGTAAAAAAAAAAGAAGCGCTTTTCAATCTTAGTATTTTTTTCCTAAATGATTTATACGAAAAGAATATTTCTATTTTTAGTTCAATGTTGATGGAATTTTATATATTTCTAATAAAAGATTTCCAGGTAATTTGCCAATTGTTTTTTGTCTTTGTCCATGTGTTGATCGTTCTTCAGCTTGATCAATTCTATTTAATTCTGTAATATCAATTTCTTTTGGTAATTTATTTGGTGTACGTATAATAACTACATGTGATCGATCAGCTAATAATCTTAAATTAAGAATATAACCATTTTGTTCATGTAAATTAATTTTATTAACTTGACCATCAGATTCAATTATACATAAACAATCATCTGATGGCCAATGTGATTTACATAACCATGTACAATTACGTAATGATGTTATTATATCAAGTGAACATGGTTCATTTGAATTAATACGTTTAAGACGATGAAATTTTGATGTATCATTTATAGAATATAAATCAATAACATGACGATTATCATTTAATTCAACATTAATAGCAAGAATTAATTGTGGACTAAGCGCAAATGATGAAAGTAAATCAGAATTATTATAACCAAGTGATGAACGTGTTAATGTATTAATTAAAGGAATTGATGTTAATGAAACTAATCGATGATAACGAATAGATATACCTAAACCAAGATTTAAAATAAGATGAGATGACCAACAAGCCATACGCCAAAATGGTGGACTACCTTATAAATTAAAATAAATAAATATATATATTGTTTTCGTTTTTTAAATATAAAAATTTCCTATGAGAAAAATAACCTTTTTCATGTGTAAGATTAAGATTAATTAAATTATTTTCATTATCAAATGTTGTTAAACGTTTTGATGTAAGAATAAGAAAACAATCAAGTTTTGTACTCCATTGAATATCATGTACTTGTTCATGAGGTAATAATTTTGTTGATAATATATTTGTTGTTGTTGTTTCAATCAATTGACAACCATTATCTAGATCAATATTAAATAATCGAAGTCTACCATCATCACTTAAAAGTATAGAATTTATTTTTGATGATAATGATACATCAAATATTGCATCATAACATGTTGAAAGTGTATGACGATGTATTAATTGAGATGATATTAAACTTGATGATATTAAATTATCATTTGATGTAGACAACCAATAAGATGATAGGATATTACCCATTTCGATTTCGTATGACTACTACTATGTTTGATACTTATAGAAAGAATGAAGAGAACGTGATCGAAAACGAACAAATAAAAAAAAAAGAAAAAAGAAATAACAATATTGTAAATAAACAAACATGGTTATACTTTCATTCATTTATGTTTGTATTAAAATTTTAAATATCTAGATCTTATATAGTTGAATCAAAATCGAGCATATTGTAATTTAAAATAGAGATTTATTTGTATTTTTTCAAATGTTAATAAAAATTATTTTAAAATTTTGATAGATGAAGATTTTTCTTTGATTTTAAATTTCATTTACAAAAAGAGAAGTTTATGTTTTATTTTCTATTTAAATCAATATGGATACAATATCTATCAGTAAGAGAATTGATTCATTATTATTATTGAATGAATTAAGATTTATATGAATTTAAAATGACCTCTATAATCATTTTGAATTCGATAAAAATTTTTCTTTTCTAAATAAATATTAAATTTTATTAAATCAACTAATTATTTATTTAATATTCGTAATCTTAATAAAACCATATATTGTATTTTATTCTTATATTTATTTCAATAGAATCTGCAATAAATAACTTAAATATGAAATCAATGTATCACATGTATAATATTTCTAAAAAATTCATCTTTTCTTTTTAATTCCAATGAATATGAAATTTATTTATATTTTCCCAAATAGACTTGTTTATTTAACGAATAAAATTAAGAGAATATTTTAAAAACACAAAAAGTACAAAAAAAAACAAGAGTCATCGACATAAAAAGACACGTGTTCGTATGTATGTAAGAGAAAGGTAGACAACAATATGTAAAGACGTAAGCCTTTTTAATTTTTTTTTTTCTCCATATCTTCTTCTGTGTCACAAGAGAAGAAAAAAAAATATAAATCAACTGAAGAACAGTACGTACTCTTTTTCTTTTTTTTTTTTTATGATATTTTTCATCAAACAAAAAGAAAAAAAAAATATGACTTATAAATATATAAATGAAGATCAAATTGATGTCGAACTTAAATGTACAATATGTGATGAACCATTTCAATCACCTATGAATTGTACAACATGTGGAAATACATATTGTGAAAAATGTATATTACAATGGATGCAACAACAAACATCATGTCCTTCATGTCGACAAATAGGAAATCGTTTTCAACCTGTTATTAGTCGAGTTGTTATTAATCAATTAAATCGTTTATTAGTTGAATGTACATTATGTCAACAAATAAATATTCAACGATCAAATTTTAATGATCATATTTCTTGTACATGTCCAAAACAAACTATTAATTGTATTAATAAATGTGGATGGAAAGGTTTTCGAGAAAATTATCAAAAACATTTAATTCAATGTCGACGAAAACAAGTATTTGGATTTTTTATTTTACGTTGGTGGAAGACAATATTTATTCTAATTTTATCAATTCTTCTTTATTTTATGTTTCGATAAGATGAAAAATAAAAATAAAAACATTAGAATACATTATTATTATTTTTTTGCTGAACAGTAAATGAGTTTTAGAAGAATTTAATTTTCAGAAATAGAATTGGTTATTCGAAATATTCTAACAAATTTTTGTATTATGTAAAATTCATATATATTTTTCAAAGAAAAGAAAAATGAGTAGAAGTTGAAGTTTTCTATCTTCTAACAATTCGAATCAAATGTTTAATGATAAGTACATTTTGTTAATAATTAAAACTCTAGGTCAATACTTTCAATTCGAGCGTTTATAGTTATTTATAGAAGTTAAAATGATAGATCGAATAGAACTTTACTGATACATTTTATTGATTATAATCAATTTATGATTAACTTCGATAATATTTTGTTTGAGTTGAATATATTAACTAATAAATTCTACAATCTATATGATATAGTAAAAATTCATTCGAATAATTTTCTCTTATTATTATTTAATTAGATGTTTTTTCTTGTTTCTGAATATACATATATTATTATTATTATTGATGTACGTTTTTTCTTTTTTCTTTGTCAATTGTCTATCATATTTACTTTTCTATTATATACAATTAGAGGTGTAAACAGGCTTGCCAAATCTCCTGATTTTTAGGTTTTTTCCTACTTGGCTGTTAGCGATACTGTGAACCAATAAGAGAGTTAAAAGAAAAAAAGAGAACTATTGCAGTATTTAATAGTTATAGTAATGAATAAGAAAATACTTGCTTTTATTTCATTTTTCTCTAAAAAAAAATCATCAATTACATGACCTAATTGTATACAAAGTACTTGTTGTACTAGAGATAGCAGAAAAGTACATGTTATTGTCTAGAAAACAAGATCTTGAAAATCAGACAAGAGACCAGTAGACAAAATTTTAAATGACAAGACAAGATGTCTCTCATCTGGAAAGAATTTTGCATTTCTTAGAAATCATGTTGGATCTTTTTTTAGCTCAGAATAGGACAATATTTTGAATAACTTAGCAAGATTCATGCTTTTCATTTTCATTATTGGTATAGAGTTGCTATAGACTTATAAGCACTGCTATTTTGTTGTCAAAGTTTGATAGGAATTACAAACATGAAAAGAATGAATAGATCTATAATACAACAACAAAAAAAAGTCAAAGAATCAATAACACAGAAGCAGAAGTAACAGCTATTTCGATAAAATGTTCATTTAATAGATCATAAAAGGCTTAAAAGAAAAACAACTTCATTTGTTAAAAGTTAACTTATCTTGTTTTTATAGCATATTGACGACATAAAACACTCATTACAAAAATGAGCAAAGAAGCATGTGTAAGCGATTCATATAATGATGTAAGAAACGAAGAATGATTGTTTTTTTTGCAACTCTGGTAAGAGTCTTTCTATCGTTCTATTAATTTATATAAATACTTTTGCTTGAACTTCACAATGAAAAAAAATTTTGCCTAATAGATCAGAATAAAAAAAAGAATCTGGAAAGAATGGAGATAAGAATATTAACTGGTCAAGTATATATATTAGATGTAAGTAAAAAAAAATATTTTCATGATTATTCTATACAGCAAAAAAAAAAATTACTTGTGATAGAATTCAAGTGAAAATAATATCATTTGTATTAAATTATTGATCATCAACTTGATATAAAAGAGCTTATGTGAGCAAAAATTCGAATTTTCTACGAGAAAATCACCTAATGTTCTCTTAACTTCAAATAGAAAACCTTCTGATTTATAAAAGAAATTCTCCTAGTAAACTCCTGTTTTTTGATAAAAAACTCCTGATTTCCGAAATTTCAATTTGACAAGCCTGAGTGTAAGCCGTACAGCTCAGCCGCCGCCGTTGATATCGATACATATGCAATCGGTCATTTTTTTGTCGGTTGTCAAAGTCGCCGCCACTATATAAAAATAATTTGACCATTAAAATCGCCACCACTGTTTGACTATTCGGCTTACACCTCTATATAAAATAAACTCAATGCTCTCTATCTTTCTTGCTTTTGTTCGAAAATAATATTCAATAGAGTAAGTATTTTCATAAATCATTATCTTTATGATAAATATCATCAGAATTTGATTATCTATAAATTTTATTCATTTTTTTTTCTTGCTAATATGAAATGGTTATAATTTTAAAAAAAAAACATGTTTTATTTCGTTTAAAATAACAAGCAATTTTAATAAACAAATCATTTCTTCTGCCTTTCTTTAACTTGGTTTTTATGTTTTAATTTAAAACATTATTACAAGGATAATCCATTTTGATATGATATTGTATATAAATCAAAATCATTAGTAATAGACATTAATATAAAGTTATATTCATATTAATGGGTGTAATATATAATACTATTGCTATCAGTAACACAACTGTGAGATATATTCAATCACTGGATGAATATTTTATCTGTAAATTAGTTACAACTACAACCAAAAAGATCATAAAGCTAGGTTGGAATCGATATAAGTTATAATCTGGTCTAATAAAAATTGTTGAATTATATAGGTATACATATTGATCCATTGATTTCCGTTTCAATATCCATAGAAAAATAAAACTTCGTTGAAAGATAATAATTATTTTCGTCATTAATAAATGCTATTTAAAAACAAAAACATAATTAAACAGCGATCGTCAATGCATATCAGTAATAAAAGTATTGTTACAAAAAAATATGTAAATGAAACTGTAAATTAAGAAGTGTAAGCTGATAAACTGTTGAAATTAAAAATCACAAAAATTTATCATTTATGAGTAATATTTTAGATAAATATTGAAGAAGATAATCGATATAAGCGTTCATCATAGATTCCCAATAACAGTACGAGCACTAAAATAAAAGCAAATTATGCAAAATTTTTTTGTTTTTTAAATAAAATGTACTTTTTGATATGTTTTCTTTAATTGTAAGTTGAATCGAAAACCAGTTCAATTATTATTCTGATCGTTAATTTCATTGACAAACTTCCTAAGAAAACAAAATTTTAAATTTCATTTTTGTTTTTTGAAATGATTTGATTGCTATGTATCAATCATCTATAAGAACTCATATCCTATCATTTTAAGATAATGATTTAACTTTCGTATTTTTCTCATTTGTTTATAATATAATCAAGTTTGAAAATAATAGGTGAGTTTCGCATTTATGCATCGAAGAAAAATGTAATTCCTATTGAAAATTTATTAAATAATAGGAAATATGATTGTCAACTCAAAGATCATGTATAGATGAAATTTTGAAATATAAATGTTAAACATTTTGCATCTGACAGAATGAAAATACGAATATATTAACAAAAACAATATTTTTTTTTTAATTGAATCTTGTTTAAATCTCATCTTGAATGCAATCAGTTTCATAGAAAATACATAAATAAATAAATATAATTCTTACTTCTGGTGATTTTCACATAAATTATTAATATAGAAAACGCTGGCATATATATTTTATTGAAAAGTTGATAGCGTGAGTATTTGTTGAAATAACTCTTCCTCTCCAATGATGTAATTAACTTGTTTGGTTGGTTTTATTTCATTAGTGTTAAGTTCACTTCAAACAACTGGAAGATAAAAATGTACAAATTATAAATAGCAATCGGTTCATTGTTCGTGTTCTAAATCCAAATTTGAATATGTTGATTAACAGAAAAAAAAAACTGTTGTTTTTCCTTGAATATATCTTGAGTATTATTGAAAAGTAAACAAATGTTAATAATTCAAAATTCATATCAAGAGGCATTGAGTTTATGTCAAATATAAACAGAATATATTATTCATAAATCATGATGTAATTACGGCAAAATAGAATTTGTTTGATGATTTTTAGATGATGGTTGATAACGGTGAATGATTGTATGTATGCTGATACTTTATTTTAAAAAACTATGAATATGAGCGTTGTCTTTTTTTTTTCTTCATATTCAATCAAGCGTAGCCAATGATGTCGATAATGATAAAAGTAAAGAAAAAAAGAAAAAAAAAAGACTGCACATATCGTGATGATTATATAAATGAAAGAAACTGTAAAGAAAATGAAATTGTTTTTTTCTTATGAATAAAAAATTATTTAATTCGAGTGGAATAATGACAGTTTGTATTTCAAGAGATAAAACTTTGATATAAACTTGTTTTTGTTATCATTTACAAAAAATAAAAATCAAATTTTAAAATATATTATTGTTTATAATAATTTATAGACTAAAGCTATATAATAAAAAAGTAATAGAGTATTTTGAAGAACAGAAAATTTTAATAATTTATTTATTGTCTCGATTAAATTCATTCTTGAAATAGAAGACTTCGCCTTGGAGAAACATGGACCACATGTAATAGAATATTTTCTTGTTGCCACGATTTGCATCTAAAAAATCTTATATAACAAAGATCAACATGATTTCTGAACTTCTAAAATTCTAGAAATATTTTGTCAAATTCCAAAAAGGATTTTTATTAATAATTATAAAAATAAATAAGATACAATAGAAAATTCTTCTGAATTTCCTATACTTCAAAATATCATCCATCTACTGAACATATCACGAAAATAACAATATGGAATGTTCTGTTTTTATTTTGTAAAATATTGTTCCGTTAGTTTTTGGACATAACTTGCAAAGAAAAGGATAGACATTGTAAATATCGAAGTCTATCAAACACACTATAGTGACTACCATTTAACAAGATTTATTGTCCAATTTTTTTCGTACAATATAAAACGCTTAAAAGAATCCAAATAATCTTTAAAAAACTGGATATGTGTTTCAAATATTCAAAGAAAAAATTTTTAGAAAATGCACAAATTTTGTTTTTTCAGTAGATAAAATGCAAAATTATATAAAATGATAAAGAAAACAATTGTTCTTCAAAGTGAAATGTCGTCGATGGCTGTTTTTTTTTCTGAGATACAGTTTTTTAATTGGAGACCCGCAATGATTTTATTGGCTTCCATAAAATGATTGTATCTTATCTAAAAAAAAATATCGTCGAAAGTTCGAAGACATTTTAACTTGTAGAGAATCATATTCTTGATCGTTCTATGTAGATTGAATAAAACTATATTTGAGCATTCTATATACTTAAAAACTAGATTTTTCATTTTTCTCGAGACTTTTTGTCTTTGGATATTTGAGAAACATTTTTATATTCTTGTTGAAAACACATTTCTCAACTGGATTCACTAGCTGAATTCTTTTTTTTGTGTATAAGGTTAGTGGAAAAAAAATTGAAAATCAATCTTTCTTGAACGATTTTGTCAATCATTGGTATGTTAGAAAAATGAGTACGAGAAAATATCAATTGAAACTCATGTCACTTCGATAGAAATATAATATTTCATCTTTAAATTCATTGTTATTAATCGTCACGTATTAAGTTCTACATTTGAATTCATTTATTTTTTTCAAACAAACGTTGATTAAACTTTATTGAAAAAAGAAAATTACAACAAGCAAAATAATACACGATAAGGATTCGTGCTAATTTTGTTTAAGGTAGAAAAAATTTATAGGCTGACAAAAAACAAGAAAAAAACAAGCTGACGTTTAATTAATAAAAAAACGAATGCCAGTCAGGGTTTTGTGAATTAATGGTTTTTCACAAAATCAAATAAATACCTTTTCAATTTGTTATGTTAACTCAATCGCTGGATAAGTTTTATTTTATTGCATTTGTATTTAACATAGTAGAATAAACTTTATGTCATGACAGTGTGCAACAACAAAAAAAAGAAAGAAGTCAAAGGACAAAAACAAAATCTGCTGGTTTGATAAATGAGTAATATATATAACGAAAATGTAGACCTACAATATTATCTGAATGATAATCAATGGTAATCATTGGTGTCTGAATTGATGATCTTGTATCTAATTGACGAAATGCATAATGCCTATGAAAAAATAAAAAAATATATGATCAATGATGAATCAAGTCAATGTATTAATACATTTCTTAATTGTTACAATAATGATATTCGTAAGAAATAGAATAGATATATTTTATCAATGGTTTTTTTTAAACATCGTCCTCTCAATCATCCTATTTTTCAGAACAACCGACAGTTCTGCATCCGATCTGCAGGATAATTTTTTTTCGTTGTATTTTTGACAAGGAAAAAAAATTTTGTCTATATAATTTTAATTAGTATAAACAGATAGATAAGGAAAAATGTTCGTCTTTGAGTAAATGTCAATACAGCTAAGCTAAATAATCTTTCTATTGACGTTCTAATACCCATTTCAAACAAAAAAGACGGACGGGAATTTTTTGTAGAACTTTTGAGCTAGAGAGCTGCGGTTTTCACCATTGAAAAGAGGAGATGAAGATGCATCGAACCATATATCAAAACATTTTCCTAATTACTTTCCTAGCAGTTTTAGTCAAACATTTTCAAAAAAATTGCTTTTTTTCTCATACGTTAAAAAAAAGTGATTTTTCGTTAAAAAAAACTACAAAAACTTAAAATTTTCAATTATTTTATTGATGAAATTGGGTAGTAAATTGCACCTCAATGGCTAAGATATCTTACTGGTAGTGGTTAGGAATAGAATTTTTATATAGTTTTGTAGTTCTTCATCTGGTGGTCTTAATACCCTCCTGAAATCCAATAAATTAATATCGTGACTATGAGAAGCATGCTGTTTTTCTAGAAGCTTTATATAAAACTGTTAGGAAAGTAGTTGGAAAAATGTTTTTATATACGGTTCGACGCGTCTTCATCTCCTCTTTCCAATGGTGAAAACAGCAGCTCTCTAGCTCAAAAGTTATTCAAAAAAAAAATATCCATCCGCCTTTTTTTTAAATGAGTATTAGTCATTCGTATGGCATTCATTCTTCTAATTACTATTGATAAATAATAGAAGATTACGATGATTTTTTCACCACTAGACTAAAACTTCATTCGAACACTGACTTGAATATACTGCGGCGTACTCTACTTTAGATGTCAATAGTTTATTATTGTTTTTTTCATTATTCTATTGATTTTTATCTGTAACTAGTACAATACGAATGATGAATAATACTTGACAGATATTAACTAATATATTTGAGCTAGTTATAATTCATAAACAAGAAAATCTTTTCTCTTATCAAATGAATATATTTTTCAATTGACATAGTCATAGAATATTTATATTATATATACATTTAATAAATGTTCAGCAAAAATTCATACAAATTCGTATGATTAAAAATCATAGTTACTTCATAAATTAAATAAATTTTGAAGCACATTAAAAAGTTTTCTTCATTCTGTTTTGTTAGTATATTACTATTATTTCATAGAATAAAGAATATAAGTTGATAGTTAGAATTTTTTAAAGAACTTTTCGATATTTTATCTGTCTAGGGGCAAGTCATTATTCTATTTCAATTCGTTTAGAACTCTGATATTCATTTGACTGTTTGTTTTTATTTTTATAATGATCTCTCAAGGAATTTTTCTACTTACGAATAGCTTTAATCACAACCAGAATATTTCTGAAAAACAATATATTGAATTGTAGTTCTATAATTTTGTTTGAAAAAAATCAAAATTTGGACGTCATTTACTTTTGCAGTGAGCGCATTATGTATACATAATGTAAGAGAAGTTAATAATGATAAAATAAACAAACGGCTTCATGATATGCATCCAAAATAACAAAAAAAATTTCAATTACGAGACTGGCATATATGAGAGAACTAAATAAAACAAGATTTCAAAACAAAAATAACAAAAACCTCTTATCTAACTTAATTGATATTCAGGCGGTAAATCAAAATTGAATATTTGGGTTTACATATATTGACACCAATTGTCAATAATTATTTATATAAAATTTCAGAAAATAAAATTTGAACATTCTTTAATATATTTCATGAATTTTGTACCACTTTGTAAAAATAAAAAAGCGAACACATATTATTCAAGATTTTCATCTTTTGAGTTTATTGTCATTCGAATTCAAATATAATATTGTGATTGAAACGCAAAAAGAAAATATTGATTGCTAAAAAACTGAGTAGTGGAATATATCTAAAAACTATTCGAACATAAAAAATCAAATAATTCTAAAAATCAAATATCTACGATATACATACGTATCATTGTTTAGGTCATTCATACGACAATTGTAGGTTTTTTTATGGATACAGCTCAATATTTTCTATTTGATATGTATATATATATAGTTTGATTAGTTTCAAACTACTGTATTAATCATCTAATTTTGGTATATCATGAGGTTTGTTTACTCAACACTTTGTTTTTTATACACAAATCTCTTATGAATAATACAACATCATAATAGTACACAAAAAAAAACGATTTCAAATAATTATTTTAGTGTTATAAAGAAATAACTGGCTGCAGCTGTATATACATTCGATCAATATTTAAATGGCTATATGAATCAATGATTATGATAATGCATGGTTGAGAGAATACTGTACAAGGAGTATTTGAACAGAACGAAAAAAAAAACGATCTATGCTTGTAATAGTCATCAAAGCTATGTATATATTTTTTTTTCTTTTTTTTTTTTGTTTCATAAAGACACCTAAGGAGACGCATATTATTATTTATAATCTTTGTCTATCTATGTGTATGAAGCATAGATGATTATTTACATTGATTGATAATAATACATAGAAAATATATGATGAACAGTGATGAATAAGAATGAATTTTTATAATCGATTTTATATTTGCAATATGCATGCATTGATATAAATGTCAAGGAAAAGATAGACACGGTTCACTTGAATAAAACAAAATATAAAGAAAAGAAATCAAACGAGTATATCATATGTAGTCGTGAAAGTATTCGTATATTTTATTTGTCTTAGGTCGTTTAAGAAGAATAAATCATAAACAAATGAATTGTATCTTTTTTTTTAGTGTAGAAAAAAACATTGTAACAAAAAAATAATCAAACATGGGTTCATATATACAAACTATAATTAACGTATCTGTCTATAATAAAACATCAGGAATCTTATATTAAAATTCGTATTTTTGATGAGTAATAATGGATAAAGGTTTTCAGATTATTTGGAGAATTTAAAAGATTTTTCAGATTGAAATAATGTAGAAGAGCTACAATTGAATGACTATCAAGAATATCAATAACTCTTCGTGAAGCTTGTTAGTACAGCGTTTATGAGTCAAAAATGTGAAACTCACAAAAAGAATTGATCTCTCTTATTTACTTCTACATTGCAAACAGAAAGTTTTTTCATGTTCATATTCTGTCTTTTTTTTAATTTAACATTAGTAGTTTTCTCTCCATCGATTTAATTCGATCACAAGCTAAATAGTAAAAATATCATGCTTTTATGACTTGTTTTTTTTTGTCTCTTCTTTGAAAGAAACGATTTTATTGTCGAAAATATCTTGAAATGCGTTTGTTCTTCTGTTTCTTCATATGCAATCATTGGTAATATTAACGATCAAATAATTATGATGGTGTTTAAATCATTATTTCTCTTTTTAATTTCAGCAACTCTTTCCTTAGACTCGATTTGACTTTTGAAAGCAAATATAATCTTTCTTTTTCTTTTTTAATGTTTTGAACTCTTCTGATTTTTTGTTTATTTGAATCGAATAGAATTAATTGAGCAAACTGGTAAAGAAATCACTATAGATTTCGAACTAAATATAAATTGAAAAGTCTTACATTTAAATATGAGTTAGCTTGACGATAATAAAACAATAATGTTTTATTATTCTTTAATTCAAAAAAAAAAATCCAAGTGAGTATAGTGTTCATATGGTTAGCTAAAAAATAATGCAACGTAATTTACTGTTGATAAATAATTGTTTTATTAAGACCTCCCCTCCCTCGAAATTTGATCTCAGGCTAGGAACGTTCGAATGGCATGAAATTTTCAGAATATATTGGGACTAATGAATCATGATTATGATAAAATTTTCAGCTCTGTATCGTAACGTTTGACAGAGATAACGACCAAACAACGGTCTAAAAACAGCTAATTTCGTCTCCAAAATTTCTCTGTGGTCTTCAGTGTATACATTTAATTTTTTTTTTGTTTGTTTGAAAGAGCATGACAGAATGCAATGCCTATGAGAGCTCTTTTTTTCTTAAACTCTTACTTTTTAAGGAAAAAAAAAGGATCAAAAGTTCAATGACTCAAAAAATCTCTCCAAAAATGGCGCTCTACTTATATAAAGGTTTGCATATATAATAAAAGCAAAGCTTAATGAAAAAAAAATTAGCTCTCATAGGTACTGCAGTTTTACACGCTCTTTCAAACAAAAAAAAAACCTATTAGCTATAATGCAGCTACTTGGAAAAATCTTGGAGATGCGATCGAAAACCTATAAAATGAGAAAGATCGAAAAATATTTTCGGTTTTTTTCAAAAACAGCTTTTTTTCGAATAGGAGATAAAGGAAACCTTTAAAAATTTTTGTCGTTTATGAGAGATCCAATGACGGGCTATCTTCTCCAGTGTTCATTTTAATTTCGTTGATTTTGACGAAAAGTGACTTTTTGAAAAGGGGAGCGGGGGCTTAGCAGAATTGGAGATAAGTAGAAATCCATCAAGAGACATTGAATGTTACTTCGATTGAATAATAATATGCCGTCATCATACAGCAAAGTATGTTCTTTTGTAGAAAAATAATATTGATAATGTGGATAGAATTTCATTTGTAGGTGAATTGCAATTTAATAATGTTTGCACCCATTTCTACTTTAATAATCATTCAATCAAATAGAATGAGAAAAAGCGATGCTCAATGCAACAACAGCCATAAACTTGATCGAATGTTTATGATCATCGATTGAATCTAATTATTTTACCAAACTTAGTCTTATTGAAATAAATTCTTTGGTTATACTAAAGAGAAGAACTTTTAATGAAAACCTAGATGTAAAATATAATATAGCTATTTATAAGGAAAAGAAAATATTAATTGTACTATATTACATTCACGAATATAAGCTACAAGAAAAACTAAGTTGTAATTATTTGTTCATCATCATTAACTTTCGTCCTTTCATCTCTGCATCAATTTTGCACTATCAATCATATACGTTTTTCTTGATCTTTTTTAATTTTGAAAAGTTCTTTCGTATTGTTGGCCTTTTTAGGAATATTTTGTGTTTTGTAAGTAATTAAATGCGATACCAGATGCCACTATGAGTTAATAGATGACATAATAAGACGATGTAACGCGAACATGAATGAAGATTCATCAATATATTGAATAAATAAGAAATAAGAAAGACAAGCTGATAATTAATTATAAATCAACGTGAGAGAGAAAAACAACACAATAATGTGAAGAAGTGAGTACATATTGACTGAAACAATCGAGAACTATCACCGTCATAGATGATTGTAACAGGTAAGAAAAGTTAACACGATGAACAATTAATGAGATATGTATGGTATTAATTAAAATCGATGACCTTCATATAGAGTGCAAAAAAAAGTAAATTTTTGAATAGAATATCTGAACAAATAAATATTTTGAGTGATTCTTATGTAATTCATGTTTTTAAACGAATTATTCAAAGAAGAGAAACATTTTATCAATCGAAGATTGTAATAAATGAACTAAAAAAAAAAGCTTTCATGACATTTTTTCAAAATTACAGTTCTCTGTTTATGTTCTTAGATTGTTTTTTATCCTATACGTAGAATTTTTGATGAAATATAAATAATAAAATTGCTACCTAGAGCAAGATGAAAAAAGGTGACTTACTGCATTTTATTAGATTTTTAACAAATAGAAAATGCCATTTAAATAGAAAACATTTTAGAAACATATTAAACACTTTTTTTTTGTTTCTATTGAATCTTTATGAATAAACAAGTGTTCTATTCTTTCGTTCAAGAGAAGCATAGTAAATTGCAATGATTTAAATAAAGATTTATTAATTTACATTTTGCAACATCATATTCATATATGCTTTTCTTGAAAGTGACAATATCAAGAATATTTCTGGATATTTTCTTATTCTTTTTAACAATGGAAACATGGAAAGTTGTAGCTCTTGTTCAAATTGCTTTATTTACAATAATTTTATTTTTTACTCTTATTTATTCAATATCAATTTTATTTATTCATCATCGAAATAATATATTAATATTGAATATATGTATAACAGCAACTATTACTTGTATTTATTTTATAATTTATTTTATTTTATATATTTTTAATCAAAATCTTCTATTTACTGAACATTGGTGTCATATTTTATTGTATGCATATAATATATCGAGTATTGGAATACCATTTTCTTTTGTTGCTATATCTGTTCATCGATATTTTTCCATCATCTATCATACAAAACGATTTTTTAAAACAAAACAATGGATAATAATTTGTATTTCAAGTCAATGGATAACTGAACTCATTATTTCATTACCATTTCTTCTTAGAAAAGGACAGGTAGGAATATTTGAAATATTTTATAATAGAACTTTCATGAGAATATTAATGTTTATAAATGATTAAGGTTTCTATAAGAAAATTATTTTGATTTTATTACTGTATGAAACATATCTATATGAGATGAATAAAAAATTAAAGTTTCATGCAATAAAAAATGAGAAATTTTTTCATTCATAGACTATAAAAAAGTTTGATGTAACAAACATTCTCGTAAAAAGTACAATATTTAATGACGTTTTTATTCAGTCTTGTTTTTTTTTACAGGCTATTTTTGTCCTTCCTCTGCGTCTCTTTTATGTTCATTTATAGATCATGACTTTTGTTTTAACTTTCCCAACGGTACAAAATGTTTATGATGAGAGTCGAAGCAATTAACAGATCATTGTATTAGAACACATTCTGCCAAGTTCTGTATAGTCGTTGGTAATTTCTTCATAAGAGTCCATTTTTAAAAAAGCCTTCCCTAGATGAACTTTTTTTTCCTTGCTCTTGACTAGAGCAGGCCTCAAGACTTGTCCATAGCGCATGACTTTCTTTCCATAGATATACACTTGGACGCTTGCATGAATTATGTGTATATTTCAAGTAATTCATGCGTTTGGCGCATGCAAATCGTACCCATGAGCATCGTTGGAACAATTAACTAAAATAAAATAGTAGCAGCATCCTTACCATTCAGGATGTTTGATGCATATTGCTGTTGCAGATTTTTCTTTAGGGATGCATATTGAACTGTATATATTATTTTAAATTGAATGCTTTTAGAAATCGGATCATTTTTGAACGTAAGTTTGCATAAGAAAAAAAAGTAAAGCACGCAAAACATAATGAAAAATTAATTTCAGATATCATAAGTATTCTTTTCATGATTTTGTCAGATGATGGGATCTCTTTGAACATTAATATCTGAAGCTTGTGGTAGAGACGGTTTGTGTTATTATTTTGTGTGGCTCGTAATGTTTTATACTCATTATTTCGTTTATGCTCATGTTTAGAGGTGCGAAGTAACCTTTACGTTATCAGTTACCTGGTAATGTAACTGTCTGATAACGCTAACTTCCCATTCCTACGTCTTATACACTCAACACGTAAAGCAGCTAATGACTAGTAACATCTACTTCGAAGAGATGACTAAAGCCTCAGAAAAAGACATCTTCAATATCCAAGCACATGGCACGCGCATGAACAAGAACTCAAACGTATGAGTAAGAATGTTAAGCAATAGAATAAGAAAGTCAAGCGCTTGAGCTCTCAAATAGACTTCAAGTCTTGCTTCAAGACTTGTCCATAGCGCATGACTTTCTTGCTTCAGATTTTCAAGTATCTCATGCGCATACCACAAGAAGTTCACCTAGGGTTGCTATTATCATATAAAAAAAAACACTTTTTAGTAGATAGATATACATTTTTTTGACAGTTTTTTGAGGGACTGAACTCATCATCATTTTTCTCCATTTAGAAAGTAAGAATTTAAAACACAACGGTTCTTGTAAACACTACAGTCAGACATGAGACTTCTTATAAAAAAATAAAAAATAAATGTATCGAATGAAAGCGTGTAGAAAATTTTCGACATTCGTTTGTTGAATATCTCTCAAAAGCATTATGATTTGAAGCTGAAACTTTTTGCATCACCTTTCCACTACAGTTCTAACATATCCTGAAAACTCAGTTCGTTTCTGAAAAAATATACACTGATTCCATCTCTGATAGACATATCTTAGACTGAAAACAATCAAAAGTTATGATTTCGTATTTCAGACAAGTTTCGAGTCCTTTACTAATAACGTTTATCATTATAGTATTGTACTGGCGTTTCTCTAATGGCAATTTATACATGGATTATGGCAGTATTATTACCTTTACTTTTCAATGTTACTTTGAATTTTCATATTTTTTTATATGTTCGATCGTCTTCACGTCGAAATGCAGCAAATATTAAACGTAGACCAATTCAAAATAATCGAAAAAGATTAACAAAGAATACTCGTCGAGATACTCGTTTATTATTACATATAATAGTGATGTTTTTTTTGTTTATTATTGGATGGGGTCCTGTTTATACAATATCATGTTTAAGATTGATAGTTAAACTTCATCCTCTCATTTTTCCGTTTTCAATCATTATTGGAGAACTTTGTTTGATGGGCATTATTATTGATTTATTTATATACAATCATCAATTAAGACATCGTTTAGTCAATAAGACTAGGTTATGTTTCAAAAGATTATTATAAATTTTATTAATAGAAAAATGACGATTGTAAATAAATTCTATCGATAAAAAATCTATTTTTGAGAGAAATATTTTCAAAAAATTATTATTAAAATAAGATTCTAACATAAAACAGCAAAATATATTCTTGTTCATATATCTTCAATTGTATTTGTCTTGTTTTTCGTCTTTCAATTCTTTAAATACCGACTATCAACATGAGGATCTAAAGTCAATCTTCTAATGACAATTAACAAAAAAAATAATGTAAAATTAAAATACCTCACAGTATGATACATCTAATTTTTCAAAAGACATTTCCTATTTCCTACTAATCAATTCAAATGGACTATTGTAATAACCTAGGTAAACATGAATACTACTAATAACTGTCGATGAATTCAAACGATTGAACAAGATTTTTGAACGAATATAGTGCGAATAGGGTGTGGGTGTGGGGTGGGTGTGGGTGTGGGTGGGTGTGGGCATTAGTGTGAAGAGCATATCCGCACCCCACCCACGCACACTCACACCCACACCCACCCATACCCACACCCTCAAACATTGCCGACCAAGGCACTGTTGAGTTACATTAGCATTACCCTCAAAACATCACACTAGATCAGCAAAGTCGATTTCTCAGTGAAAAGTAATTCGAATCTTAGGATTCTCTTATGTCTACTTTGTCGTCGTCAATCTGTAATCCTGACTTGCGCAAGTATCAATCTTCAAGGATTGCAATCCTCATGATTTATGACTCAAGAGTGTTAGTTAACACCAATTTAGTCAGCATCCGTTATTTTCTAATGAAAATAACGCACTACTCACCCAATTGGTTACTATGACTTGTGATCAACGGCATCATATTTGTTTGCAGTTCAGTATATTCAAATGTCGATAACCACTCAATCATTTCCATGAGAAAATTTTTCTCACATTCATCTCCATAACAAGCATATTCGAAAGTATTGATCACAGGAGCATTGTCAGCGTCAATAAACTGTAGCACTGTCTCAAGGCTAATCTGTTCCAGACCTAATGTACTGTTCTGGATATGCTCGGCAAATGATAGAGTTAATAATTTTTGCTGATAATCGAGCACGATTTGAACGTAACAATAACCACCGCTGACGTCGAACGTATTCGTTAAACTGTCAATTTGTTCCCCAAAGCCTTCGAAGTCGAACTCATCCAATGACTCTTGAAGAGGCTCTTCCGTAGAAATGCACCGAAGTTCAAAACCCGTTGTAGAACTAAGAAATAAGATGAGCAGAGCTAAATGTTTCATCCAGCGAGAAGAGATAGCAGAGAAATGATTCGATGAAATGGAAGAAAATCAGCCTCGACTGACATAAAATACTACATTAGCCGGAAAGAAAATAAAGATTTGTCAATCTATTCATTGTCACGTCGATCCATTTCCAGACGTCATGTAGAAAAAATAATGATATTTACTAAGTGTCGTATTGATCAAACCTGAAAATCATACTTATTCGCAAGGGAAAGAATTGATACTATCAAACAGTACCGTGAGAAACACGATCTTATTCGAAGCATTGTTGCTGAACTGGCAAAGATTTCACTAGTATACTCAAGGGGGAAACGGCAGACGTTGTACTTGAAGGTAATTTACACTACTTAAACGCACTTCGAGCTACTCTAAAGTACTTTTCTGTAATTTTAAAGTACTCTTTGTAATTTTAAAGTGTTTTTCAAAGTACTCTCATATAATTTTAAAGTACTTTGATGTACTTCAAGTCTGCCATTTCCCTCTTGAATATACTCCTGAGGATAAATGAATTCGATCTCGTTGATCTCTATATGCACAAAGGGACAATCAGTAAAAAGCTAGGTCTTTTTCCTTGATACATCGATTTGAATGACTATCGATTTCTTGGGTTTGGGTAGGTGTGGGTGTGGGTGTGAGTGTGGGGGTGGGGGTGGGGATGGGAGTGGGTGTGAGTGTACGCGGGTGGGGTGAAGATATGCTATTCACACTAATGCCCACACCCAACCATACCCACATTGACAAGATGACAGGAGATGCCACGTATATGAGGTTGTCACCCGTCAAAAACTGCAAAATCGTATCTGAGAAACAATATTTTACAGATACGTTCGACTAATGCCGAGGACCACAATATTCAGCAACTTACTATGCTTGGATGAGGATGTAAGTGGGAATGTGCAGTCGTCGATCAGTAAATTGGCTCCAGCTCCTTCAAAGTCTTATGAAAAAACAGGATTTACTATATACCATTCGACGCACGTCAAAAAGCTCTACAACATGGTATGTTTGTTTTTTTCACATCTACATAGGTTACCTTATCCCATAGGCTCTTTTAATAACGTTCTACGAACTTTTGGTTAACACTAAGTAACGTAAAAGTTACCGTTACCCGGTAACGGTAACGGTAACTTCCCATTCCTACTTTTGTTTACTTTTTTTTGCGACATGAACTGCTAGCTTGTCGTATGGCATATGATTATAAAGATGTCGACTAGTACTCAATAATTAGAAGAAAAAAAAATCATCGTACAATAAGAAATATTTACATTTGTTGTCACTTTCGTCAAAATGAAACTACCAACAAAACGAAAAACAAAAAGATAAGTGATTTGATTCGTTTGCAAGATGAAGGAATCATTCACTGTGTTAATATCATATCAACCATTTACGTAGCAAAAGTTTAGGGTTATATAAGTACTCCTTTATAATGTAGAAATTTATAATTGCACGGATAAAAATGATAACAACTGTTCCCTATTTTCTCCACCTTTTATTCTCTCTTAGTTGTTGCCTCGTCTTTTCTTTTATATTTTATACTGTTTATATTTATTTTTCTCTTTCTTGCTTTGCATACAAAGCGTATAACATGCTTTAGAGTTGCATCGTGAAGATATGAAGTATATAAGAACATACCAATATCGATACTTGAAATATAACTATTCATTTAATTTCATATTACACCCAATTGTTTTGTTGTTTTCGCTGGGTTTCTTTCTTGTTTGAAATAAAGTTGCATTCTGCTTGAAAATTGTGTTTCCTTTTAAAGTTAATGAAAATTGAAACTCAAATGAGACTTGGTGTTGCTTCGAATGTGGATATGAGTCTGTACTTTTGGATACCTTAGTATGCTAGTGATGGATGAACAAAATACGCAACATGCACCGAAATATTTACGATTGCGTGTGAGTGGGTGTGAACTTCCGTGTGGGCTGTGGTTGTGCTTATTGTCTTTCCTCATACCCACACCGCACATCCATACCCTCTTTAAAACCATGTTATGAAATTTTTTTTAAAATTTATTTTCATTTTAATTATTTTTATCTCAAATAACTGAAAAAACTTCGATTTTAGAATCTGTCTGACTTGAGATAGTTCGATCTCAATCAGACTGCTTGATGGCAGTTCTCCCTCGATCATTGATCGAGATTAGCATACTTTTGTGAATGATTAACACTCAAAAAATAGTTTTTAAAAAAACTTATTTTTAAAATGCATGTTTTGTATGCCCAGTGGTGTTGTTTATATACGACTTTGTATGCATAAAAAGACGATGAATGACTATTCAGCATGTGAACACTAATGATGTTGTTCTTTTACTCAAGATCTTGTGAGAAGATAATGGTAAACGATATCTTTTACATAATCTTGACAAGTCATTAGATACAGATATATTTGATACAACTAAAATATTCACACACAAAATATCTTTTCAATATCTTATCAAGATCTTGCTTACAAGATGTTTCACTAGGGGAATCTATTGTTGTCTGTCAACTTTATCAATAGTTGACTAGCGAATATACTCTTATGTTTATTTTATTTTATTACATGATAAAAAGTTTAACCGATCAAAACTTGCGTAGTCAAATTTTTAGACAGTAAGTTATAGATAAATAAGCCCATGCAATAGAATAATTTCAAATAAATTTATCCATTAATAAATATATTCTTTTAATGACTCTATGAAATTTATCAATTATATTTCGAGATTATATTCTAAGGTTAATATAACATCAGAGATAAGTGTTTGTATATCTTGTTGTAGTACGTTATTTATGAAATTCTTTTGAAAATGTTATCGATTTTGTGTAAATATGTTTCAATCAGATTATAATACTCAACAAACTCGAACAGAAAAATAGTAAATAATGATACCTACCGAACCTTGAAATATTTATCAGATTAATAAAATTATATCATCAAATTCATTTACAGTCATGACTAGAGATATTGAACTGTATGAAAATTACGAATAGTTAAAGTAAAATAAAATGAACTAAGAAATGACTCAGGCGTTGAGTAAATCTAAAGAATTTCAATAGACAAATGCTGCGAAAATAAAAATAACAAAAAACTAATCATAGCGGTGAAAATATTAGTGTCAAAAGCTTACAGTTTCATTCTGCTGTTTCTTTATTCTTAAATATATTTCTTCATCATGCAAAGTAAATTTGAATATAAATTTAAACAAGAACCTTAGACATCAAATTACTATTGTTTCGAGTTTTATCTTCAAGAATTATGTCGTCGTTTGGAAAATATCTTGTAAGACTTTCTCTTTATATGGGTAAATCCTTTACTTTTCAAGTTTCTTCTTTTATCAATTTGTTAAGTAGATTAATGCAGCAAATGTTTTAAAAATGAAATAAAACCAATTAATTCATTTGAATCATTGCATGTTGTTTGAAACGAAGCTAAGTTTTGTAACATTAAAGTCAGAGACGACGTGGGTGTGGCTATGGCTGTAGGAGAGTCAGGATGTACGTGTGAGAAGAAGAAAGACAGTCTCACACCCACACTCTGCTTTGTCGATGTTTGCTACGTAAAAGTAATGTGACGAAAGGCTTCATACTGAATAAATAATCATAAATCATGATGAATAAACAATGATAGAAGCTCGCAAAAGGAATAAGAAACCTGTGAATAGACGCTGCTGTAAATCCGAATCAACGAGCAAAAACTTCATATCTTTCGTAACATTAAGTTTTAATTTGGATGGCTTTTCTCCCTATATGAACACTCATGCTGATGGATGATTTTTTTTGTACGACTTACTGCTACTGTGTGGATTAAATTTAGAATAGTTATAATTGATCAACTTTTGGAAAAATAGTTTTAACTTTCACACTGCGTAATTTGTAACCCGACCCGTATGACGATGTTAAATGGAAAGTTTTGTCGATCAACGGGCTATTCGGCGGGTTAGAACTTCTCTGACCCGTCATGGGCAGCCCGCAGATCAACCTAGGATGTGAGTGTGGGTGTAGGTGGACGTTGTTGATATCACCAGACTGTACTCACACCCACCCTTTCCTCCACCCAAAAAACTCAAATCAAAATTTCGAAAAACTGACTTCAGATTCGGATTCCACAGCCTCGATTTGCTTTTGTCAACCTTTATAGAAAATAACCTTAAGCGGACGTTTTTTTTATCTCGATGCAAACACACATACACACAGTCAATTTTTTTTGATATGATCCTCCCTACATTCGACAGAATAAAAATCTATAAAAATGTTCTTTGTAGCAGTCTTATACTCAATATTCTCTCTAGTGATAAATCGTTATTTAATCATTGGTTTCAGCAATTGCGTGAAAATTAACAATAATCAAAGAACTATTGAAAGATTCACAGAAACAAGAATCAAGTATAGTTGCTATACTGTCTTTTAAATAATCATAAAGATTTAAAAGAAAAAAAAAAGATTAGTTTAGACATAAATGCTACTTGTGTGATATGAATTTCTAAATGACTCAAAATGCTTACACATAGATCAAGTATTTTGAAATTATCTTTACATCCATATATCAAATATCTCGAACTTTTTAACATGCGCCGTGACCTTTTTCACAAGAATATTAATAAGAAATCCTGTTGAGTTATTTTGATGATTGTTTTCATGAGGATAAATTTTAAGCACAAGTACGATGGCGAAATATCTCATTATTCTAAAAGAAATTAAAATGGGTGGTATTTTCATTATCTTCTATATGAGAAAATTACTTATAATTCACCTGTTTGTCTTCTTCCTGATGATGTATAAACACTAACCAAGCTAATTTGTTTGAATTTTTGCATTCAACAATGAACTGTGCTATAATAAATCCTATTCATTAATATATTTAAAATTTTCGATTCTATTCTTCCATTTTTATAATGAGTAATCAGAGAATCAGAAATTTCTTCACTTTGGACCTTTGTACACAACATTATCACAGGTCAAAGAACTCATTCATGAAAAATTATTAACAATTTTCACACTGCATGTTAAAAACACTTATTTAAGGTATTATGATTTATTGACGATAAGATATATATATCAAATAATTAATGTTATTTTATTTTCATTACTTTCAGAATAATGAAACATTCTAATATGGTGGGTTTATTATCATGTTGACTAACTCAATAAGATTGGCAATTTTAATCAGTGATTAAATCAAATTGAACACGTTCTATTCACATTTATTTATATAAAATTTATCGTTGATATAAGATATATTTTTAGAACAAATACGTTCTTGATTAGAATTATTTTGCCATGAATTTCGTCGTAGTCGAGGCGTTTCATATCCGACTAATGTGAAGATGACAAATTAACTTTCTTCTTGAAAATGATTATTTTCAACTGTCATCCTTGTAGTTCTACTATTTAATTAATGTTTCTACTGCTTCCTTTCTTTCAGTTGATTAATTTATTAAAAAGTGCAACTATATTCTGAACGTGTTCGAACATCCTCTAACTATTTTTTTTCTTTCTTTTCTGATTACGTTCATATTATCGGATCACGATTTATCATTAAACTCAACAGAATTATCAGAACAACTCGATGATTTATCGTGTTTCAGCGAAAGAGTATTAGTTTTGATAAATCGTGATTAATTGCCGAGTTTTCAACGACTTCGAAAACATGAATGAGAATGCGTTACTATGTATATTATCTTTAATTATTTTTTAAAAACTAGATGTCATAGTGTCATAGTCTAATACTAATAATATTTTAAATAAAAACACTGAAAAATTAGATTGTAAACTGATTGGTTTTTTACTTGTTCTTCTAAATAAATGCAGTTAGTTATAAAAGAAGAATATGTTAGATTGTCATAGATGGAATATTGTTCTTTAGAACATTATCTTTTATTTAACAATAGATGAATTTGTTGATGGATAATTCTTTGTAAATTCATTTCATATATTTATCATAATGACATATAATGAAGTGACTTTTTTTTCTCAAATACGTCACATTTATGTCGTTTAATCTTAGAAAATTTAATAGAATGTAATATGATGAATTCAAAAACAACAATAGTAAAAAGAAAACGATGCAATAACAGTAACAAAGGCATATAGTCGATAATATTTAATATTTTTATTTAAAACATGTTTCATAATGTATTGATTATACGAAGAAATAATAAAATGTTAAGGTCATCTCTTTTTATCGAAAACAAACGTCAATATTTTCATGTAGATATTCTACAACAATAAATTTTTTTCTATCATTCTAGATTTTAAAGTTAAGTTAAGAAGACAATGTCAGCAGTAATGATGCTTGCTCGTCAATTATCAGATTTGGCAACTAAATTTGTGATTAATTATTGACATATTAGAAAATCTAATTAAAATAATTATCTTCTTGCATCGTTGGTTTACATTCAAATATTTTGTGGATACGTCTGTTGCTCAAATAATTCTTCTCAATAGTTTTGGTATAATCAGAATAGTAGCATATATAATCAGTCAGGATCTTATTCAAACAGTGATTTCTCTTTGTAATTTGTGATTAGTCTTGCACTAATGCGTCAATTCTATGTTTGATTCCAATCGATTGTAACAATAGAAGTTGAACATAAATGACAATTTAGTTTAACACTTGTTGTTCTTTGACTTATTATTGTTACTATTATTTTTTTCGATTCTATTTAGCATTCCTATACCTATTGGTTATCAAATGTCACAACTACATTTGAATTATTTTGATGCTATACAACTCAGTATATCATTATGATAGTGTTCAGTATATTTAATTTTTATAAGGTACGTGATCGTCGTCGTATTCAGATAGTTTCAACAAAAACTATACGATTGACACGAGAAGCAACATCTACTTTACCTCAGAATATCAACCATCATCGACGTGAAATGCAATTTATTATATTATCTCTTTTAAAAGTTATTTTCTATGACATCTACTAGTTTTCCTCTTTTTTCAGTTATAAAATGTTCACAAAAGAAAAAGACTTCGAATCCAAATATTGCCATTATTGTTCTTATTTGTTTTTAATATACTTATACTGCGGTATATTATAAATAGTTCTTCATTAATTTTCATTATATGTATTTTGATTTAGCTCACTTTTCTTCTTTATACATTGATATTGAAAGCATTTCGTCAAGAATTTCTTCTTACATGTATACAAATCTTTAAGAATATACAACGATGTTTTTTGCTAACTAAAACAAGATGAATTAAATGTTTGATGTTGTTTATTTCTACAAACAAATTGATTTCTAATAATTATTAAGAAGCATAATTCTATTTAAACGTGCATTGTTTGATTGTTAACAAGTTATTTTTCCTTAGAAGAAATTGTATTTCTACTATATGTATTTGATACAATCAATAATGTTAAGAAAATCTAAAACAGATCCGTGTAAGATACTTCTGTGATTCTTGTCATCGTCTTCACTTTTATTCTTAGACTTTTACAGATATTTCTGGTGGATGAACGGACTCATATCCACTAATTCACAACAAACATAATTGTATAAATCGAAGTCAATATTTTACTTAAAAATAAAATTTGAATGAAATTGTAGGATGAGAGTGCAGAGAAGACCATTAACATCATGCTCACGCTCATACACTCTCATATTAAAAATTATTAATCAAGTTTTAACCATCATCGATAGCTTTTATTCTATATTAATAAGACAATAGAGATATCACGAAACTAAACAATATATAAATATGTGAAATAGATAATTGACAGATGTGCAAACAAATAATTTTAAAGGATCAATAATGAATGAAAAAAATAGTTCATCTGTATTGTTGTTGATAAAAGTTCATTATGATTCATTTCGATAGACTTGAGAAACGATCGATTTATCATCTCGACATGATGGATTGATTCGATTAGTTCGGGACATTTGAAGTTGTTCTGTTGGTTGATGAAAACTTATCCATCGTCTCGGAAAGATCAATGTAAATAGTTCACGACGGAAACTTGGTGCTGCCAATGTGTAAACATAAAACGTTAACTAAAATCGCATATTATAAAAAAAATATCTATATACAATTCACATTCTTACCGCATTGAATATAAAGGTACCAAAACTTCCCGTTGCTGTTAAAGCTAAAGTTTCTGCTGCAATACGATATGCCGATTTACTTGATGATGGTATATATTGTGTTACTGTCACATAGACAAAATTGCTGACAAATGGAAGTGCCGTTGTAATATACAAAACTACTTGTCCTATAAGCATAGCTGAGAGTTGAACATCTCTTTTGCGTACATGAACCTAGATTATATAAAGAGTAAAGTTTATTTTAAATGATAATATTTGGCTTTTTCGACCACAAAAAAAACGCCTGAAAGATTATGTGAAAATAATTTATCTATATCAAATGATTTATCTAAAGAGTTATCACGATTACGACAGATACTGTTGTAGAGATGGATCCAAGTAAAATTATATAGAACACTCACTCTTTGATGGCCAATCCGTTTTACATTCTGTTTCAATCGCCACATAAGCATGCCGCTTAATATACTCATTAACAAAGCTGGAGTTCCAAAATTGAATAAGAATAAAACTGTTGTATCAATTATTCTTCCTGTTGCCGAATTAGGAACACATTGACGTTGTTGAGGAAACGAATCATAAACTATCAATACATAGATTGATAAACAAGCACAACCGATAATTGTTATTGACACAACTTTAATTGCTACACATGCTCGACAAAATGATCGTTGTCGAACTGATTGTGAGCACAGTAAAAAACGATCTAGACATGCTAAGACAACACATGCTCGACTTGATAATTGAGAAGCAGTAAGTATATAATAACGAATTTTACAATATGCCGAATTATATGTTAGTGGATTATTGTTCGTAAACGAAGCAAGCATACTAACAAATAGACCCCATGTTAAACAAAATAAATTAGCCCATGAACTTGCATGAAAATAAATAGCACATGAATTTATGCGCATTGAAGAACGAAGAAAAATTGCAATATTTAATATACATCCAATCATACCAAGTGTAAGAAGAATTGGTTGACCAATATGTTGTATTCCAATACGAGCAGCATTTAATCTAGCTACAGCTGGATCGATAGTTGTTGTCGATATATTGTTATTCATATCAAAGTTAATTTATTATCGTACAGGTTGAACCTAGTAAAGAAATATTAATTAATCATTGACATTACTATTGATGACCTAGATTAAATTATAAAAGGTATAACTGAACTAAAAATCATCTGATAAGAGCGTGCTAGATCAAAATTTTACATCGTAACGTGTATCTGATTTGATTTTTAGATGAACGCAGACACCAACTCTAATATGTGATGAGCTGCCAGTTTATATTCTCAATGACTAGATCTTGAGAACATTAAATAAACTCTCACAAATTCGAATTTATCATTTTCTAACGATTAGTTACAATAGAATCAGGCAATATAATTTCCCTGATCTAATATATCGTACTGTGTTGTAATATTATTTTAAAGAAGAAGAAGAAATGAGATTAAAGACAACTATGCAAAATGACGAGTGTAACTAGATTAAAAATCAAATCTCTGCTCTTGAAGAAAAGAAAAGATGAATGAAAATAACGACTATTTTTAGCTATTGAAATGTCCTTGATAAGAAAAAATTAGTGCTATGTAACGGAAATCGACAGACAAAATTAATGTTATTCAACTTTGAATAAGATAACCGGTAATGAAATGAAAGAAACTAATTATAATTGAATCACTGATTTACATTTCACATTGTTTCTCTAATTAAAATTGTGTTGAAAATAGTATAAACATGTCGATTATAAAATTAATATGATAAATGATTTCATAAAATGTTTTTGCTCATAAGATGATGCCAGAAATGAATTACAAAATGATTCAAAATTTCTATGCCTTATAAGAAAGATATACTTAGGGTTATGCAAAAGTAGTGGCGGAGGTTCTTTTTTTTTGCCTTATCGAAAGCTTGAAAAAATTTTCTTTTTCATGAATAGATAGAGCGTCTTTCACTCTATCTTTCTATGCTATGTGATCACTATTAAACTAATATCATAATGATAAAATTTCGATGAGAACTATTTTTGGTTGAAAATCAGCTGGTAACATTTAGATCATAATGAATGTAGTATTTTCGCATTCCGCTTTATTATCACATAATATGTTGTATTGGAAAAACAAAGTATACCAGAAGATGCAGCGTGAAAAGCTCTACAATATAAGAAGTACCGCTTATTTTATAATTGTACATTTTGTTTTAAAAATGGACAAAACTCTGAGTTACCAAGTTTCGACGTGATGAAAACGAGACTTTTTGGTAAAAAAAACGAATTTAGTTTTTTTTCTATTTTATCTTTGCATAGTTGTTCTGTATAAATTGTAGATTTCTTCACACTGCATCTTGTAGCGTATTTTGTTTCTTAAAATAAAACATATCACGTAATAAAAAGATGAGACAGGAAAAACGGAATTCATCTTTAACCAAAGAAAAATCTCGTTTTTCGTAATGTCGAAATTTGGTAGCTCAAAGTTTTGTCCATTTTAAAAACAAAATGTACAATTATAAAATAAGCGGTACTTTTTATATTGTAGAGCTTTTCACGCTGCATCTTCTAGTATACTTTGTTTTTTCAATACAACATATTATGTGATAATAAAGTGGAATGCAAAAATACCACATTCATTATGATCTAAATGTTACCAGCTGATTTTCAACAAAAATAGTTCTTATCGAAATGTTATCATTATGATATTAGTTTAGTAGTGATCACATAGCATAGAAAGATAGAGTGAAAGACGCTCTATCTATTCATGAAAAGGAAAATTTTTTCAAGCTTTCAATAAGACAAAAAAAGAACCTCCGCCACTACTTTTGCATAACCCTAAGTAAAACCCATTCAACATATAGGTGAATATTTCCATAAAAGACTACGCTACAACGCCTTAGAACAAAGTTCGAATCTAATCTGTGCACTTCAACTAAAATGAGTTAAACAGTAAAATTCTGTATTATTTCACATGGGAAATCCACTTAGAAAAGTATTTACTTCTCTCCGAAATAATTCACATCATCCATATCTAATACTACTTATAACATACTTTTGCCATAAGATGGACAGTATGCTATGGGAAAGACTAACACACAGCTTTTTTGCAAGCACTTGTTCGAGTACTTCTGAAATTTTTAATGCTTAGTATTGATGCCGAAAACTGGCTCTAATTCTGAATCATATAGTGAAGATTGAAGATACCCAAGATCACTAATGTATGTCACTTAGGGTCTTATCTAGCGAGTCATGAAAGTAAGGCAAAATATTTACCGATCAAGCTGAAATTTATAGAAGTGGCTACTGACTATAAGAGCTATGATTGCTGAAAGTTTCATGAAAAACTGATGATGTTTTCTGTGGGAGTCGATAACAACGCAAAACGTCGCCCTTCCTTTACAAAATTATAAATAAAACTTGATTATTCTATCTTTATTCCATAAATCATCTCAATAAGAGACACGATGAAAAAAAAATGTATAGAATTAAACAAAAAATAAAATTCTAAAAACTATATGCTTTTAGGTGTTCGAAATGGTTCATATTGTCAAACAAAAATTTCTTCTTATGACTCGAGTTAAACATCAATAATCGAGAGAATAATTCAATAAATTATTATTAATCAAGTACAAATACTTGAGATTTCAAATAAATTTAATTGCCCATTAATTATATTTGTTTTTGAAATATATTAGAAAAAAAGTTAATCTTAACAGAAAAATAATAATCCTATGCTTCGAATATGAGATGATTTTAAATTGTGAATCGAATGAAATTTATATACTCTTCATTAAATTCTAAACATTTATGAACATGTTATGATTCAATATGTTCAGCTCTTCTTAGTCTATATTAAGACTCATATATTTACATCAAAACTTTTTGGAATAGCATTGGAGATGATCGAGAAATCTCTATTAAATAGCTGATTAAGAAGCTAATAAAGAATATGGAAACATTTTTAATACGAATTTTCAATGAATGGACGTTTCGGAATAAAGATTTTCAAACATGATTCTTTTTCTATTGTCACCATTCTGTAATACTAATCTTCATAGCTAACTAACTCACAAAAATATTAAAAAATTCATGAATCTGAAGTGATAATTCAAAAAGGAGATGAATTCAATATACTTTCACAGCAACATCATGAACGCTTGTAATCATTTTTATTATACATAAAACGCTTCTCTTTCATATAGTAATATTTCTGCTTGAATTATATTAAATCATATATCATCCTTTGTAAGCATTCAATCATTTTGATGATTTTATAATATTAAACTAGCTTTGCTTCGAAAGCAATTGAAATTTGTTTCATAAGATGCGTTTCAAAAAGTATAACATCACGACAACGTTTTGTTCCTGCTTTTGCTTTTTGATATTGTTTGAGATACAAACTTTCTATTTTTATTTCACATGCAAGATTCCTTGCTTAGAACTCATCAATGCATATCGTCATATGTGTAACGAACGTATCTTGTATAGAATATTTGCGATTGACTGCCGTGAATGAAAAACGAAAAATAGAGAAAATAATGGAGGATAGAACACGTATAAAGTTGCCTCTCCAGCAAGGTAAAAAGAAATAAGAGATTCGATCAGGCATGGGAATTGCGTTACACATGCACTCACAAGCTCTATCAACATACTCATTATAAAAATTTTTTTCTTCTATTTGTTGTTATTCATATTGTTGCTATATACAACCTATTAGAATAATTTCAAAAATAGAAACAAGGTATTTGATAATATGTAAGTAGAGTCCATATAATTTAGACATTAGAAATGATTGAGATAGACATGAAACCAATTCGAATGATCATTTCATACATGTTTTTTTTTCACCAGTAATCTCCTTGATTCAGGTTTCTAACTTTTCTTGTCGATCTTCTATTTATCTGTACATATTTCTGAGATAAGTAAACGATTGACTACGATTAGTTGTGAGTGTAGATATCAGTGATTACGGTATTTAGTATAGATCTGAATGAAAGGAAGAATCTTCTTAATATACCGAGTGGCCTATAAGTAAGGAAACGGAACAAAAAAATTGAATATCTCTATTACGATTTGACCAAGCGGGCTCATGTTTATAGCAAGGTTAGAGACCTGTTCATACATGATATCCATACGAGCAAGGCTGATGAGAATCTTTGTTAAGTATCATTAGTGACCTAAATAAAATATTTTACCTGTTCGCAAATAAGAAAAATTAAATGTAGAGGGTACCTCAAAAGTCAGTTTCCTGAAAAGAATATTGAATATTCATATTACGACACAAGCGAACGAGTTGATATTTGAACCAAAGATAGAGGCATGTTCATACTCGAAATCCATACAGACAAGATTAGTCTGAACATTTGTTAAGTATATTTGTTTCTTTTCTAATCTGTGAAAAAAGTAAAATTTTCTTGTTGAGGTCATTAATAATACTTAACAAAGATTCTCATCAACCTTGTTCGTATGGATTTAGTGTGTGAACAGGCCTCTAGCATTGCTATAAAAATGAGTACATTTGGTCAAATCGTAATAGAGATATTCAAGTTTTTTTTGTTCCGTTTCCTTATTTATGGACCACCCGATAAGTTGATTCTAATTCAGTTTCAATTTCAGCTAAAATCGAGTGTTAGAAGGAAAATTGATCAGATTTAGAATAAATCCACAACTTAAGTCTTGCAAAAGAATTCGAAAAATATTATTCAATTGAGACTAACTATAAACACTCAAGTTTCTTTCAGTCTAATCGTTTTACTTTGAGTAGTTTGTGTATTGTTAGTAATGTGTGTCCATCAACATTTTTTCCTAACACAAAAACAAATTAATCTTTTCATATGATTTCACAACAGCCTAAACATTTAAAGATTGATACTAGAATTTTTTTTTCTCTATTGTTTATGAATTCAGAAATTGAGACTCATAAATCAATAAATAGATAAAAAGTAAAAAGACTATCTCCGAAAACAAACGAAGCTTTCTTTTCCAGGAAGTTAAATGTTATTGATTATTTTTGAATATTGTAGATAAATTATAAATCAACAAAGAGTCTCGTTGAAAAACGCTCTCAATTCGTAGTTTAAACAACTTCATAACTCGTATCAAACGTCATCAAGTGAAAATCATATCAACTTGAAAAGACAATTGCTGCGGAATTTTTCATTTATAGTGAAATAATTTAGTTTAAGATTAAAAAAACTGATAATGAATCGATTTCTCGATATCGATCTTAATCATGAGAGAATTTCAACAAATTATGATTATCAAAAACGATCCTTATTTTCACTTAAATCTATCGTACCTCTTATTGTTTACTTGCATCAATAGATCAAGGAAGCTTTGAATTTTCATCCGAACACAATTTCACACATGACGAATCTGTTTCAATTTATCTTGATACTATGGAATTGGGTACTCATAGTAGTTTATATCGATTGTTGAACAAAGATCCATCTGCATTAGTTCCATGGTTTAATTATCTCAAATTATTTGAAATTGCACTCTCAATATTACCTTTGGTGTGTTACAAAAGAAACAGTTAATAAAAATTTTCTTCGAGGTAGTAAAATCATTTCGCGAAGTATAATATCTTTCTCAGGGGTGTAGGTGTGGTTATGGTTATTGGTGTGAGTGTGTGGGTGGGTGTGGGTGTGTATTACTGAAGACCCACACCCACATCCCACACCCCACCCACACGCAATGAGTGAAGCTCTTTTGAAAATTTCCGAAACGAGTTCTGAATTTGCGATACTGTCGACGTTAAAAAAATAATCTCATTACATTTTAAAACATTCGAATATCCTTTGTATATGACTTTTAGAGGCAAGCATTTTATTTCAAATAAATTATTAAATTGAGAAATTAATTTCTTTTAAATTTTAATTTAAAAAATTAGAAATTTTAAGATGAAATTTTTGTTTTGAAAAAATTAGTTTATTTTAAAATAAAAATTTCAGTTTTCATTAAATTGTACATATAAATTTACTAAATTTTATTTTCAGTAAAACTTCTATGTGGATTAATTTTAATTTATAATAAATAAACTGTGTATCGACATCTTCTCTATTGCTTGAAAAAAGTTTTAATATCAGGAAAGAGTCTTGATACGTTAAAAGAGAAACATTTTTTAATGTGATCAATGAAATAGCATAGTAGACTAAGTGGCTTAATTCAATTAATATACTTTATTCTTTATATACGACGAAGTGAACAGTCACCCGTTCAGGTATCTGGATTATAATTCATACCAATTAAATTAACAACAAAAACTATCCTTATTAAGAGGGGATATTTCAAAATAAAATAAAAAATGCGAAAATATGAGTAGAATTTTACAGTAGTTGGCAAAAACGAAATATATATGTTCAATTCAATTTCTCCCATTATTCATTTGATTCTAATGTATCATATTTAATTTTTATAATGCCACCACTACTTGTATTTGGCTCTTGTAATGCATACCAAGCAATACTTTGTTTTTCTGGTTCCAGATTTGATAAATCAATTTGAAGCTTGAAAAAAATGAGTTGAATAAAAAACTAATCTTTGTTAGTGTCTGTCTTTTTTACTTACATCACCCATATATGTTTGCTCTTTTGCAAATAAAGGTGAATTATTTTTAACAATCAAACAAAGACGTTGTTGACGTATAACAACTAATGACGCTTGCCATTCAAATCTAAATAATTATCAACAATATATAAAATTTTTCTTTATTATCTCTTACAAATCATTATAGGTTGGATTAAGCGTATCATGAATAGATTTTGTTTTCTTTTTTTCCTTTTTGAAATCAGGCATTAAATAAAGACGCACATATGGAACTGGCAAATTCTGTCGATGAACATTCATAAGTCCTCTAGAAAAAGAATTTGACTTTTTTGTATGAAATTTATTCTTTAAAGGACATTTACTTGCACGCATGTACAGTAACAGATAATGCTGAACGATGAGTAAAATAACGAATACCAATTTTTACAATGCCAAAATTTGTTGATCTGTATGATTTTCTCAAGAATAATTTAAAAATTAAAAAACAACAGAACAGTTTTATTACCTCAAGTCAGGATCATTAGCGATAATAAGACTTTTTCTGTCAGCTTTTATACGACTTTCCAATGTGGGATGATGAATAGTTGATGACTACAATTTATAACAAGAAATAAATTCACAGTTTTTATTTCGTTCATAGTTTCATAAAGATTATCGATTGACGAATGTCATAGGTGATGTAATATTAACTTCAAGATTTAAAAATAACTTATTAACGATTATGCAATTCTTTTAATTTAAAAAGAATCTAATTAAATGATACGAAATTCTTACTACAGTTCTACAAAATAATCTTTTTTTAATGCTGTGAGCTTAAATATCACAGACGATGTGACTATACTTCACATTATCATTAATAACATTTTATTTAACTATCAGGATAACAAAATTAATAGACGAAAATACTCTTTCATTACTCTTACAATGTATATAGTAATGGAAATATCATGACTATAAAATAATACAAACATAGGTGAGTGAAGAGCGTCCCACTTGTACCGTTGAGTTTTGAAAAGAAAAATGCCTTTAAGTCGAGTTCAACTCAATCGATTTTAATAATTTTTCCTTTGCTTTATTGGTCATTCACTTGTGAAAAAATCAAGTTTCTAGCTGGTTTAGTTTTCAAGAAATCATAGCAACAATATGAAATACTTAGCACAGCAGTGCCACATTTTTTTAATCAGACTTGTAGAACTCATCGCGAGCTTTCACAATATATCATTAGTCTTAGCTTTATAGAAAGTTTTATGAATGAGTAACTCAGGTTCTTTTAATTTTTGTGTAGACCGAGATTAAAATAATTGACTTCCAATTTTAAGAAATTTCATTGAATATGAAAGAAAGACGAGAGGAAAATAATTTGACAAACAAAAGATGTTTGTTTCATAAACTTTGTTAATACAAAAATATGAATAAAACATATTCGCGTTAAATGTAGGACGAGATCTTTGCTTTAAACAATCTTCGTTGAATATCAAGAGAAGAGATAAGGGAAAAGAAACTCTGACACGTAAAATTTTTATTGGCAAAGTATTTACGGGAGTAGTTTATATACTAAGTATATGGGAAAAATAGGTGTAGCGTATAGAAATTGGCTGTAATATTGTGAATCTCGATCACAACAGAGGGTAGTGTTGAGAAAATATTTATTCGATATAGCTCTATTAAATACGACACTTCATTCTCCTTCAACACAAAATTTATTTCCGAAACGTTATAATTGGTGCGCTCTTCACTCAAGTATTTATTACATGTAGAATGATTTCTTAAAGGACGGGGACGCATTTGCTCGTAAATCGGCCTGTCGGACTTTTTTCAACGGAACCCCTACTATCTTATATCAAATGAAAGATCTCATTGAGATGAACATTTTTG
>CAJNOP010000106.1:80195-97824 GCA_905250075.1 Rotaria sp. Silwood1
GATTTTTTAGAACTGAAAATTGAAATAGTTTATTTTCATTTCGACAATCTTCTAGTTAAATTCTTTAATAATTACATGTAATTGAAGACCAGATGTAATTCGTTTCGATACATTATCTTCTTCCAGTGATGTTCGAGTTAATGAATCTTGCATATTATTTGGATTAGTATCTGTTATTGATGTTGATGACGTAGCAGACGGTATTTCTGGTGATGAACTTAAATGACTGTCAGTTGAATGACCAGGAGATAAAATCTTTTTCGAAAAATAAAACAATAATCAATGATTCTTCTTCTGCTGTAAAAAAAATAGATGTCTATAAGAACGCATTTTGAGTTTTAAGATTCGATCTAATCGAATTGAGAAATTCATGGATTTCTAATCAATATGATGCAACCATAAATTTGAATGAAGTCTAACTTCAAGACCAATATTTGTTTTGATAGAAAATAATGAAAAGTTATTCAAAGATTATTATGATAATTTATTGTTTGAATTAAAATTTCATTAAAAAAAGCCGTTCATTTAAGATACTGTTTTGAATATTATAGATCGTAAACAGTTTTTCGATTGCTTAAGTTTAAAATATGAAATACCTCTATGAATTCTATATGGCGTTTAATTATTGTGTTGATGTAGTTTTTTCCAAGCTTAATTTACTCTGTGATTAATAGTACCTTTCGAATGTTGCAAAAAATTTAGTCTATTTTTGTTAAAACTCAACTTTACATTTGATCGACTGAAATTTTAATGGGTTTTTAAGAAGAATACAATGCATGTTACTTCAGTCCTATTTAATATATTGGAATCAATTACAAAAATGTGAAACAATTGATGTACATTTCAAACATTTTCTAAGACGTTTTTCTTAATCAAATATGCATCTCTTCAATCGCTTCGACGATCTGTTAAAAAAAGTAAATTGAATATAATTTTACTATCTGACCACTTGTCATCGATCTATTTATCATCAAATCACATTTCTCAAGTTAAAAGAATATTTTTTACTGTTACAATAAATCGATTAATAAATTCATTTTCTTACATATTAGCGAAGAAGTCTCGTAGGATGGAAATTCGATCAAGGAAACAAGTTGTAGAAGTGTGTTTCGAACACAGAAATATGAAATATCAATCTCTAAAATGTGAAACACTTACTCTCAATGGGAATGAATGGTTTAGGGGTTTTATTAAGTGACTCATTTCTTTTAGAACATAAAAAGTAATTTATTTTCTAAATTTTAAATAGCTCTATTAGACACAAATTAAATTAAGTGTAGAGACAATGTAATTAATATTTTTACTAAACGACGAATAGAATGTATATAGGTATTTCACAATTGAAACTTAAGCAATCGAAAAATTATTTACGATCTATTATGTTCAATATAGCAACTTAAATAAATGATATTTTTATGAGATTATAATCTGGTCAATAATTTATCTTAATCTTTTTGTTAGTTATTTTCTATGAAAACAAATTTATCCGATACAAAACTCAATTAAGTCGATCGAGATTCATTCTTATAGATCTACTTCACCCGTTTTCTACTTACAAAAAGTGACAAACGAAGAATAATTGATGTTTTTTCTAATGATTCAGATAAAATTTTCAGTGAAAATGATTGATTATCAATAGTCATTGTATCGATATCATAAATTTGTTTAATTGGCATTTCAAAATATGCAATTACTTCATTATTACTTCGTGCATCACATACATCAATTCTTAATTTTTCATGAAGTGGATTTGCACATAAAATTTGTGATAGATGTTGAAATTGTGGATTTGTACGATTTTCAAATGTTTGAGTTTTATCTTCAGTACCTTCAACTGTAACTCGACAGAATGGATTTGGTTCTCGACGCATTCTTTTTGATCGCTAATATTTGAACATAATAAAATAAAAAAAGTAAAATCTTTTTTTCTTTTCTCACAGGAAGATTAAAACATTGATCAATAAAACAAACAAGTAAAGCTTTTGATAATTTTCCTCGTTTTATCGCTACAATATTTTTTCTTTCCATCTAAAAAATATTTTAATATAGACATTTAATAGAAAATAAAAACATCTATTATGATATGTTACTTACAATTTCAAGAGCAGATTTTTGCTTTGTTAGTGAAAAATATTGTAATCTAATATTTAATGAACCTTTTTTTACATCCTGTAATGTTAACCACTGAAAAATAAAACTAAATAAATGACAATCAGTTCTATCATTTAATTACAAATAACATACAGTATTAATATCATCATTGTCAACCAATGCATTAAGACGAAATTGGGCTCTAATTGAAAACAAAAAAAGTCGAATTTTTCATCAGAAATTTAAATCTGAGTTACAGAATTGAATTCTGAGAATCGAAATTAATCCTATTGAAAGGTTTGACACTTTTCGAATCATGTTAAAACTTTTATTTAATATTTTATATCTAATTTGGAAGAATAGATCGGAAATTTAATATCATATACAGTCGGTAATAAAAAAAGTATTCGGCCACCCCCCTTTCGTCTCATACAAGGACTTTACTCAAAAAATCCTTTAAAAAGACGGACTTTTGTGAAACTTATATGTGATAGAGAACTTTGTCTGCTCTATCCAACGGTGGTATGTGAATAAAAAAACAGCATATTTCAAGATTGAAAGTGAATTTTTTTCGAAAAGCGACGAAATTTTCGAAAAAAGTCTGAGGCTGACAAATTCAGCGCTTCACTTTAATCTAAATACTGCATATTTAGTTTTGTCGAGCAGCTCATGGTGCATCGAATAGTATATAGCAAAACAAATTTTCATCAAATCTTAATATATTTAGAATTTATACACTGCTTGGAATGTGCAGCTAGTTAGCAGTGATGAAAGGTCATTTCTCATATCCAAAAAAGTTATAAATAGTACTATAAAAGGTTCTTGATTCCAGACGGTTTTATAGTTATCATGCGGGTCACAGTTAGCAATCCTCTAGTGAACACAGAATTTTGCAATGCATACTCTCTTATACAGCAAACATAACAAATATTACAAATGAGTAAGAGTGTCCGGATAGTTTTCACTCGTTGCATGTCTCTAAGAAATATATAGATTCGAAATGTGTCGAGAATCGATGAAAATTTGTTTTGCTACACACCATTCGACGTGCCGTAAGCTGCTCTACAAAACTACATATGCTGTTTTTGAATTAAGGTGAAACTCTGAATTTGTCAACCTCACTTTCAATCTCGAAACATGCTGTTTTTTTATACAAATATCACTACTGGATACAGCAGACAAAAGTTCTCTATCACATATAAATTTCACAAAACTCCGCCGTTTTAAAGGATTTTTTTGACTGACTGTATAAAGAATAGTTCTAAAATTTACGAGCAAATTCTTCTTTGTTTTATATCGTCATAAGTAAATGACTACATTCTTCGATACCTATTCACAAAGTATTATATTTATACTTCAATAGAACCACTTATGAAGTGATTTTGAGCAAGTTATTTATAACTACTTGTCTCAAATTAACTAGCGATGCTGTTCTAATTCTCTATCCTATAATTTAAAATTATTATAAAATAATTAAAAGTCTAAAGATTTATTTAAAGATTATTTACCGTCCGATAAAATCATCTTTAAGAGAATCTTTATCATATACTTCAAATTGAATAGAATCATTTGTATATTGTTCAACAACAAAGTCAAATACCTTATTTTTTGAAAATAAAAGAAAAATAGTGATATTAACAAAAAAAAACCTCAAACATACTTCATTCCATTCGGGATTTGTTGTATTATTAATTGTTTTTGTTCTATATTTAATATTACCTGGTACTTTAAATGCAATAAAAAATTATCGTTGAAACAATGCAAAAAGAAAAGAATTCTTTTCAACCTTTAACATTAACATATGGGTCGCTTTTTCCTCCAATATCTGCATCGATTAAATCTTGTGCTCTTAAAATAAAGACTCGTACAACACCCTACAAATAAGAAATTCATTCATTAATAATTAACATGAAATTCTAACAATATAACCTGGGGATTGGACCATCCTACATATCTAATTGGTATATCATCAACAAGTGAAAGAACTTGTCTATTAGGTAAAACCATCATTGATGCTATTATATCATTAATTTGAACAAGTAATAAATCACTATTAAAAAATTAATAAATATTTTATATCTTGATAATTTTAAAATTTTTGTATACTTAAGACCAGGTAAATCAACTAATGTTCCAGCATCGGTTAGTTTAAAATTAATACTCTAATAATGAAAGTATCAAGCCAAAATCAAACTTTTATTTTTTATAAAATAAATGTTTTCTACACTTACAGGTTTTCTAAGAAAAAAATATGTTACTGAACCTACTAATGGAATCGTATTAATTAAAGGACTTAAAATAATTCGAATATCACCAACAAATTGTATATCTTTAATTCCACATGCAATGCCTTTCAACTTTGTTTTAATAATTGCATCACCAGCATAACTAACAAAGAATTTAAACTGAAAAAAGAAAGATAATTATTAATTTGTATAACATACAAAACTTCAATATCCATCATAATTTGATCATGAAGATTATCTGTATAAACTTTAATACCTCCAATTCTAGGTGGCTTAAAATAAAATTTAAATATAAAAAATAAAATAAGTTTAAAAAATAAACATACAATTTCTCCAAAATCAAGTTTTTGAAATGAAAAATCTGCTAAAGCTGATGATGTTCCACGAATTAACGGAACAAGTATATCATGAAAAACAGCTTGATCAATATATTGATGTGCATATGGCCATACTTGTTTTATTATTCGATTTATCCATTCTGCTCGTTCTACGTCAGGAAAAAATACCTATAAGATACATGAATAATATTTTTTTTTGTTTGAAAAGTTTTATTTACCCATGATGGTAATTCATCTAAACATGCTTTAGTATATTGTTCTTCATTTCTATTTATTTCTTCTAACATTTTATGGCCTAATAGAAATTGAGTACGTTCACCTTTTCGAAATATATATATAAATACGATTAGTAAAATCCATGATGCATTGAAATGAAAATATCCTAAAAAAACCAAGGTCAAACAAGTGTAGTTTGGTTTATTTAAATTATTTTCTTATTAGTTTTACAACATTAAATTTATAAAAGATTGTCGAAACGTATTTATTATCTATCAGTAAGACAATATACAATTTTTTTTGTGGAGTAATTTTTCAAGTAAAGGAATTTTTTTTTTGTTTTCCAAACAAGTTAAAATTTAAAGGTTTCACTACGTTGAAGCTTACAGTTTTGAAAATAGCCGAGCATCAACTTAATTTAAATCAATTTATTGTAAACCATGATTTTCCTTAATTTATTCCGATCCAAAAAAACTATTTAGTAAGTTAGCTTTGGAAACTGATAATACATGTGAAAATTTTCTCTCGTTCTCAGAAAACTAGAAAAAAAAACAGTTTAAAATGAAAATCCTTAAAGAATGTTTTTTCACTTACCAAGTAACCAAACGAAAAAGACAAGACCAGAAATTTCCAAACATTTTTTCACTATAACAACTAAATCACCTTCTGTTGATCCAATACCCATTTTTGTTTCAGGTAATTGAATTTGACGAAATCCATGTTCAACATTTGAATTCAATGATGGTGATACCAAACTTGTTTTCAATGAATCATTATTCAACTGTTTTTTTACATGAGTCATAAGAGTTTGCATCGTACGAGAAATCTATCAAATCGAAAGAAAAGTAATTTTAGATTGTTTTTTTTTCGATTAACTACTAGCAATAACTTAACAGGTCATAGACAGCATTAAATTAAAAAGGCATAGTCGTCATACATACATACCTTTGTCGATGCACGCGTATATAATGACTGAATTTTGACGTCAGTCATTATAGGAAACTTTAATTGAACAGGAAAAAAATCATAACACTAATAGAGAACGAGATTTTATTCTTTCTCAAATGAGATTATTTAAATTTTAAATATATCGTAAAAAAAAAAGTACGGTGCGTATAATAATATTTCTCAAGTGTTGAAAACCCTACAGATGAATGCGGATGTGAGTAAAGAACACCTTTTCAGTCTATTCAAAAAACTTATCTAATTTGTGATATTCAAATATCTCAAGAGCTCAAAACTAACCAGAAATTTAAGTTTTCTTTTTTTTTCTCATATATATCCTACATTATATAACTACAATCACGATTTGTTAGTAGATTAAGCCTTCAGGAAGTACCGAGACAGTGTTGTTCGAAATATCATCTCGTTGAGTAGCACATTTCTTCTACGATATCGGATAAAATGCAGCGAGTGTTTTATATATATATAACAACGTGTTCTTTGTTACCTATGTGACTTATCTAGTTGCTTAATCAAACTAAAATTGATATGCAATGTTTTTTAATAGGTCCATGTCTTTATATATTCTCAAATGCTGTTACTAACTCGATTTTCTGATGCAAGAAATTATCTCTTTTTCAAGTTATTTGAGTATTTATCTTCGATGTTAATATTTTTAACGATTTTGTTCGAATAGTCAATGAGATTAAAAAAAATAAAAGTCTTGTCGTCAGAAGGTTAGAGTAATTTTGCATTTATGTTCTTCTTATTAAGATAAGACTTTTTGTTTCTTCTATTTACATCGAATAAAACTCCATTGGAAGTGCTACGATAAGAGTATCTATGTAATAGACGTATAAAAAAGTCTATGCAAAAAAAATGTATTTAATTTTCTTTCAGTTAAAGGTTGCAAGAGACAATCCAAAGTAGTCAAATAGAATTAGAGCTTCATGCTCTTTACAAGTATATGTGTCAAGCAAAATTGAACTAGTGATAGAGATTGCTCTTTCGAATATATTGGATATAGTTTCGCCTGGTTAAAATTAAGTCTGTGCATAATGGAAATTAAACAACAAATTAGTACATAGGCGTCGATTTTCGTCGAAATTATTTTCGTGTGCTATACGTTCATTGTCATATCGTCGTAAGTCATAACAGAACAGAAAAAAAAAGTCGTAATGTAAACGAAAAGAGTCGTAAGGGAAGCGACAGAACGAAAGAAAAGTTATAAATTAAACGGCGTAATGAACGCCAGACGTTCATTACGTGTTATGATATATATCGAAAATGAGACGAATACGAAAGAAATGATTCGAGCATAGCAGTCTATATTTTATTCGGAGTTTGCTACTTAACATAAAACAACAGTAATCAATGATTTTCTGTTCTCGAAATAATATTTTTCTCATATTGTACCTCTTAAATAATAAGGAATAAAAGGGTTTCTTCCAAGGGGGAAAAGGCGGATTTTCAGGATTTTGAATCCCAATAAAACTCCGAGAAATCTCAAAAATATTATGAGAATCCGAAAATCCCATGAGAATCCGAAAAATCCCACATAATCCTAAAAATCTCATAAAAATCCCAAAAATCTCATGAAAATCCCAAAAATCCCATGTGAATCCCAGAGTTAAGATTGAAATGATTAGGATTTTATGATTGTTTTAAAGGACAACAATACACGAATAAGTGCAATCCTACGATTATCCGACTTTTTCTTATAAAAATAGTGTTCATTCAATCTCCTCGTGTTTTAAAACTTATAGTTTGATAAAGACAGTATACCGAATAGTAGCACTATTTCATCAAAATGAAATCTAATATCAGATATGTGCTTAGGCTATTGTTGATAAATAAAATTGAACGATTAATGTATTTCTCTGCGTGTTCCATTATTTATCGAGGGTGTGGTACTCGAATAAAGACACTGGTGATGTTAATTCATCGACAAAGGTTAAAATACTAATGTTCGATACCACCAAGAGTGCTTGAGTGTTCCAGCTGGAAAATCAAGAAACGCAAAGAGTTATATTTTTCTTTAGATGCATCCTTCAAAGAGAGGATATATTTTTCTATCTCAATATTTTCAAAATTAAAATTATTTCAATGAGATGTTGATGATATTTCTCTTCATTCTGAATCTAATATTTATAAATGTCTCTTCAGAACCTTTCTTTTGACATTTCCATCTAACCGGCTGATACCCAAGCAGACAAATATTTTCAAAAATGCGTTTAAACGCATGAAAAAGTGCCATTAAAATAGAAAAAGTAGATGTTTTTTGCTCACAATCGCGGTCCCCGACTGTGAGCGAAAAACACCAATTTTCCCCCTTCTTTGTGCGTTTAGTGTTCTTTTTATGCGTTCATACGCTTTTACAATCGTGTTCTCGCTGAAAACGCGTTTAAACGCATAAAGAGGGGAAAAAATGGGTGTTTTTTGCTCACAGTCGGGGACCGCGATTGTGAGCAAAAAAACGTCTACTTTTTATATTTTAATGGCACTTTTTCATGCATTTAAACGCATTTTTGAAAATATTTGTCTGCTTGAGTATACTTTCGTTTTTGCGACGCAGATTTTTACAAAGTGGTTGAAAAAGACGCCGGATCAGTCGAAGCTAAATTACTAGAAGCTCAAGCAATTTGAAGCGTATATTCGTTTCTCAATATGGAACATGTATTTGCTATTGTTACAGTCATATGTTTACATATCTTGACTCACTTCGTTCTTTGCGGTACGTGCTTATTCGAGTCGAATTCCTTGATGCTTTATTCTCTCCTATATATTGCTCTCTCATCTCGCTTGCGAGATGGGTATCGCTTCGAATAAAGTGAACCTCTAATAGCTATTCTTTCGATTTCATGCTTGTCCCTAAACGACATTAAAAGACTTGTTTGCTTTGAAGCCGATGATCATAGTTACCCAGTAAAAACAAGTTGTCGTGGTAGTATTCGATACTTTTATCAACTTCTCTATCAAAAAAACGAAGAACGTCTTAAAGAACATACATTAAAATCTAAATGATTAAAACCATCGCCACCCGTGAACAACAATCATGTTCTTCAAGATATTTTTCAAGAGTTTTCTGAAATTATCTTACTATCAATTGTTCCTGAAGTAAATGGGAAAGGCGGATTTGCGGGGTTGCCAATCCATGAAGAGTCCCAAAAACTCCAGAAAATCTCCAAATCCATCAGCAATGTCCTGTCATAAATGAAGGAATTTCGAGCTGAAATTTTCATCGTATGTAGACCTTGCAGTCCTTAAAATATCCTAAAAGTTTCATTGCAAACAGATATTTTCTTCTCAAGATAATCAATTTCTAAGAAAAGTGGATTTTCTGACCGAGGTGTGAAATATGAGTATTTCTTGCGATCACATTATCTTCAGAAGAAAACATCAATTTGCGCTGAAACTTCTAGAATATTTTAAGAACCACGAGGCCTAAATACGGCAAAAATTCCAGCTCGAAATTCCTCTATTTGCAACAGGGCACTGGTGATGGATTTTGGGATTATCGATATCCGAAAAATCCGAAAAATCCCAAACAAATCCGAAAATTCAAAATCCGCCTTTTCCCCATTGGTTTCTTCTGTATCTTAGTTATATTTTTATTAAGATTTCGATAAAGTACATAAGAAGTAATACATTTTCAATAGCTTTTTTTGGATGGAGCCAAACTTGTCTACAGGTAACATCGTGCGAAACTAACAGGATCATAATTATATGGTCGAGTTATTACAACCAGCTGTTTTTCGAAGTGTTCATATTCATTATTTTGTTTTTTTTTCTTAAACAAAGATTGTACTTAGGGATGCGTCGAGATTCTCGGTCTCAATACACCCCTAAGTGCACTCAGTCTTTAGTGTTATATATGAGTAAATACGACTAGTCTTCATCCACAACTATTAGTAGAACATTTTTCTCTATATTTGAGTATATTCAGGTAAAGTAACACTTGACTTTTGATTAACTGCTAACAATCAGTTAGTTATGAAATGAATTTCATATATTTCTTTCATCACAATTTCTGTAATGGTTCAATACTAATCAATAATACAAAAAAAATATAAATGCTTCCATAAATATCTAAAAATAACAATAGATATTTTTTTGAACTATTTTTTTTAAAAACAATAAAATATCGACATTATCCGGTGTTAATCTCGAACGTCTGTCTGAAGTTAAGTAACCTGTTGTTGAGAACATTCGCTCTGATGGTACACTTATAGCTGTTGTACATAAATATTTGTATGCTAATTGTGATAAGATTGGATATTTTTGTTTATTACTAGACCACCATTCGAGAGGATTTTCATTCCTATGCCGTTCACTTTCACTCTCATATACTAATAATTCAGAATCATACGTATTTGATGATGATAAACAATTATTTGTTATCATTATATCAAAAATATCAATTTTTTTTTCTTTTGAACGATCAAATAAATTAGATGGAGATGTAACTGTTGTGCCACGAGATAAGTAATTAAATTCTTCTTGTAAAAGTGAATATGCAAGCTGTTTAGCTTCAAATGCTTGTAATTTATCCAACAAAGATAATGCTTCAACATGGTTTTTATAGGATAATCGTTGAAGGCATGCAAAATTTTTCCATCGGGGATCTAATGCTGTACATATCAAAATCGAAAAATACTTCATTATACAAATTTTAACTATTTATTTTTTGTATACCAATTTATTCTCATATATTTCTTTGAAACGTTCTTCAATACCAAGAGGTAAAGTATCTTTGATTTTTTTCAGAAAAGAACAGTCAGAAGTTCGTTTTTCAAGACTTGTTATCAAAGTTGTAATAACAGGTAATACAATGGATAATGTTGGTAAAGAATCAGAAGCAAGTTTTCTCGTAGCAGCCTCAAACGGCTTCAATACATTCTAACGATGAGTGAAAAAAATTTCAATATTTTATATTTCAATAATATCCTACCAATAATTGTTCCAAAAACTCCCATTCTATAACTTTTGAAATTTTAGAATTAGAAAAATGTTTCTGAAACAGTTTTTCATTTAAACATGCTTCAACAGAAACTTTTTCTTCTAGAAAACGTTGAAGCATATAAGACGTACTATTCCATCTAGTTATAACATCAAAAATTAATTGCCGTTCAACAAGACCTGTAAAGATTTGTTTCTGTCCGTTAAAAAAGAAAATCAAATATTTTTCTACCAAGTGATCGTTGATACTTGTTTAAAATCTCTTTAGCCAAATGATTATCTCTTGTAAATGAAATGATATAACGAGTCGTTGCAAGCATATTCCTCACATCATCAAGATTTCGAACATCGCTGGCTATTAAATTAATAAGATGGTCAGTGCAACCAATCCAACCTAAATTAAATCAATTAATGCTTTTGCAAGAGAGAGTGATTCATATAAAGAGTCAAGTTCACTCATTAGAATTTCCATGAGAAATTTCACTCAATCATGCAATGAAAGAAAGTATTTGATTAGAGTATCATTTTGAAAATAGTTTCATATAGTTTCGATAAAATTTTGACACAAAAGAGATGTAAATATAGAAACACATTTTTTCTTTGATTGATCTAATAATTTATCATATTAGGATAAATTAGTACATCGACCAGTGAAAATGCGTTGCGTCATTCATAGTTTTTATGTTTCAAAGTTCAGTTATTACCTCATAAAACCAGTACAAAATAATAATGTGAATAGTCTTTTTCTATTGGTGCCTAATTTAATGAGAATAATCAAGAAAAAGTACCAGCAAGTAAACTTGAATTCTTATGTGAACTCATCTTCTTTTAAAATACTAATTTATTCAAACCTTTCTGGAAATCTTTGCCAACTTTCTTCATAGTGTTGCAATTATCAGAAACCAAACAAACAATTTTATCCCCAATTGACCAATCATTGCATATTTCATTTAATCTTTCGACAATACGTTCAGCTGCATGATATCCTGAAAACTCCTTCGTATCTAATACGAAACTTTTTAGTTTATTATTTTTTATGTCAACAAAGTGAGCTGTAACTGTCATGTAAGCCTGGTTAGCGTCAGATTTCCACATATCTGTTGTGAGACAAATACCTAAAAGATAAAAAAAAAGGGTGTGGGTGTGGTTGTGGGTGTGTGGGTGTGGGTTGGTGTGGCTATGGTGTGGGTGTGGGTGTGGGGTGTGGGTGTGAGTGTGGGTGTGGGTGTGGGTGGGATGTAGGTATAAGTCTTCTATTAATTCACACCCATACCCACACCCACACCCACCCACAGCCACACCCACCCACAGCCACAACCACCCACATCCACACCCACACCCACACCCATATCCACCAACACCCAGAGATTGGCGAATGGTTTCGAACAAATTTAGGGACGAGGGAAGAAGATTCCCTGTCACCACTTCTATCCAGCTCTTACCCTGAAAGAATAACGGACACAGCAACAGAACATGCACATGGAGTCAACATGAGTAGAACTATAATAAGCGATCTGTAATTTGCGCATGATAATAGACGTGGTAATCGCGGAATGCGAATCAATTCAGGAAGAAATCCAGTACATGAAGGCAGGTGTTCTAAAAAGCAGGATTAATTGTGAACGCAGGAAAAGTGAAAACGATGGTATTGAGCGAGAAAAGAATTGACAAGTCAGTTCACATTGTAGGCGAAATTACCGAGAATGTCGGAAAATTCGAATACTTTGGAAGCTTGATATCATGATATAATAAATGCTAAGAGGACTTTAAAAAAATTTGCAAAGCAATCGGAGCTCTGCCTTTTGTAAAACATGTATGGAGCAGTAAAAAGCTTTAAGCGGAAAGCAAAGTAAGGATCCTCAGAACGTGGTTGTTCAATGTCTTGCTATATGCTTCAGAAACATGGACTTTAAAAGAAGCAGATGAGAGGAATCTGGTAGCATTCGAGATGAAGTGATACCGAAGAATACCGAGAATCATCTGGAGAGATATGAAAAGAAACACCGAAACTCGAAAGAAAATAACAGTAAATTCTAAAACATAAGCTACCCGCAACAAACGAACAGTAAATCCAGAAGAGGACGAGCATGCAAAGAGTAGCTAGATGACATTATCCAATGGTATAACAGCAAACCCATGTCTTGCTCCACCTCAGTAGAGATACACTCTAAAAAAAAATCGGTTTTTTACCGAACCCCCAAAAAAGGTTCCGGAGATTTCTAAAAGCGTCCAAAGGTGTCAAAAGTCTCAAAAAAAGGATAAAAAATCGACGAAACCTTTAAAGGTTCTTACCGTGTGCCCAGGATAAGAACCGTTTACTGCGAAACCTTTTTTAAAGTTCCGTACAGCAGAAAAAGGTTTCGTAGAAAAATACGAAACCTTTAGAGTTTCATATTAAACCTTAATAGTTTCGTACTAAACCTTCATGATTTCGTAGAGTTTAATACGAAACTCTAAAGGTTTCGTATTTTTCTACGAAACCTTTTTCTGCTGTACGGAACTTTAAGAAAGGTTTCGCAGTAAAAGGTTCTTGTCCTGGGCACACGGTAAGAATCTTTAAAGGTTTCGTAGATTTTTTATCCTTTTTTTGAGACTTTTGACACCTTTGGACGGTTTTAGAAATCTCCGAAACCTTTTATGGGGTTCGGTAAAAATCCGATTTTTTTTAGAGTGTAGAAAAGGGTGTGGATGTGGGTTGTGTCGTAGGTGTATCTAGTCTTCACCCACATGCGCAACTTTGGGTGTTTTTTGGATAATTGCCGTCGAGAATCTGAGTTTATCATTCGATCTAGCTCGTCAAATTATGCCAGGGTTAAAGTTTTGTTAAAGTGGCTAAGTGAATCAGCAGAATCATTGTCAAAAAAACTGGCCTGGACTGCTAACTTTTCATCCATGGTTTGAAGACGTCGTGTATATTTTCAATGCTGTGAGATGTTGTGAAAACAACCAGTAGAGCCATTGTAGAGCACACATTTTCTCCAACCATAATTTCATGCTCATTTTCCGATCCTCAATTCATTTGATTGATGAGTGATAGAGCTACCAAGGAAAAAAGTTAACATTTTCTCGGCCAAAAAAAAACATGTCTTTATAATATGTAATGATAAACAATTTAATTTATACGCATGAATGCACACAAGGCAAGTTTATTCACTCATGTATGTATATAAACGTCTTGATGAGTTTTTTCTCTTCCATAAAACAACGTCGATAGATTGTAGTGTCATCTTTGTCGTCAGTACGCGAAATTTCAATCAAATACATCGAGTAAACGTAAGTTTTATCGAATTGCGCTCTCATCAGCAGAAATTTCTTCTTTATCAATATTTAGCAGATTTTTCTTTCTTCCATTAGTACCAGTAAGCTTGTATACCATTATGATTTCATCATAGTAATTGTTTTTCTGCTAAGCAAGTTGTTTCGAAGTTCGGCACGAAATGAGTGGGATAGATTTATAACTATAAACTTAGTTTTTCCACGAAGCTTGTGCAGCGAATAGTTGTCAAAGATTTTATAAACGCTGATGCAGAAAAATTCATTCAAAAAGCTGTGCAGTTATTAAAAAAATATGCAATAATTGCAAAAAAAAATAATGATCAGACAAATCTACAGCAACGAGAATTTCGTTGCAACATTTCTAGCTCTGAAAAGGTGCTGCATATTTTTCAGCCACGATGAACATTCATAAGTTCAAACCAGTTTAATTCTTTTATAATTCGATAGTCCACCCAGAACACTAGAAAATAATGATACTCTATCATTAAACAGTTCCTAGGTCCTTGCTTCACATCTCTTTCACTCTTTATGTAGTATTGAACTACAGTGACAAACTATTCAGACGTGTTTCTTCAGCTTCGAAAACTGTATTCTGTGAGTATGTGTCTAGAGTCTTCAATAGAAATCCCTGAAATAGTTCCATAAATATTATTTTTCAAGGTTTTTTGAAAACATTTTTGTTTTTCATCTTATATTCTCAAGTTTCATAAAATATCGGTAACTGATCTGATTATTTTTTTTTGTGACATGAAAATAGATTTTGCTACGAGTGTGGGTAGGGTTTGAACTATGGGGTGTAGTTATTGGTGTCAATATTAGGAGCTGGCCAGCTCAGCTCATGAACCCATACAAATGAACGAAAGAAGTGTGCGACAGCTCATTTGAGCGAACTAAACGTTTTCAAACAATTCTGTTCAAATGAACTGAACTTAAAGTTAAACATAATATCCTAGGGGATACCTATACGTGCCAAGGCGCTATCCTATAGAGGTACTCGTTGATCCTCAACGCTGTCATTTATGCATGCCCTTAAATTCTCATATGCCTCTATCGGCTTATCCTAAGATCCTCAAATCATATTTTTTGGAGGACCCTTCGGTGTTCAAGTACCACTAAAGGTGTACGCTTAGAACATCAACTCGTACTATAGGGGTGCCCATGGTTTCTCAAGTGCTACCATAGGAGGGTGCTTTTATATCGGCAAGTCCTACTATAGAAGGGTAATCTTGCATCCTTAAGTCGTACCATAGGAGATACCGTTGGATGCTCAAGGGTTACTGTAGCGGGTATCCTTCCTTCTCACGGCTTGCTACAGTGGATATGCTCGAGTACTTCAGTCTTATTAGAGGAGTTACCCTGCGGTCTTTAAAATCTGCTACAGGGAGTACCATCGAATGTTAAAGGGCTACTATAGAAGGCAACCTTAGGTTCTCCAGCTTTACTGTAGGTGCGTATCCTTCAACTCCAAAGTTCAACTTTCGAAGGGTACTCTTGGCTACTGAAATACTACTGTACTAGTAGTTACCGAGGTAGTACGAAGCGCACAGATCTCTTCTTTCTTATTATACAAACAACTACTAGTCATGTTCAGGCCGAAGCTAGAATTATCGAGAATGCTCTATCGATTAATGAATATATGTTTATGACTTCGTGCTGAATACCACGGGGAAACGGAATCTTACAAGTTGATGGGTTCGTTTCTGGCTAAGCAGATTTCAAGTAGCTTGTTGTTCAATATTTTCTGGATAAGCACTAGGATAAAAAGTGTTGAGGAGCCAAGGTCACTCTTTGTAGCTACCTTTGTGCACCCAACAGCAGCCCCGGTTAGTAGGCTTTAAGCATCTTAGGGAGTCTCCTATAGTACCTCTAGAGAACTGACGGTTACCTTCTATAGCAGCTGTTGAGAACCCAGTAGTGCCTTGGTATAGCAGTCACCAAGGGCTCAAGCATGTTTCCTATAGTAACCGTTGTGGACCCAGGAGTACCCTATGTAGTGGACATTAAGTTCCAATGGTACCCCGAACACCAATTCTCATTGGCCTACGGTACTCCCTATGGTAATTCTTGGGGATCGAAGGCACCCGCTAAAGTAACTCTTGAGAGCTCAAGGATAAAGCCTATATTATTTTTTTGAGGACCCGAGTGCTTCTCCCCCATAGTATACTGGAGGAGATATGGTGATCCACCCTGGGCTGTCCCTAGGAGATCCTACCGATAGTCTGCGTAACTTTTCATGAGAATCTGTTCATAGAGCTGAACTCCTTGAAAATTTTCAGTTCACTTAAAAGAAGTCTTCGTAAAGATCGGTTCATTTGAAAACAGTCAGCTTACTTAAAAGAGCTGTTCAAATAGCTCAGTTCGTGTCAATGAGCACTTTGAACAGTTTATCGATTCTGAGCTATAGCCGAGCTTGTCGAACTCTAGTCAATACAGTTTAAGAAATTGTAATTCTATCAGGATTTAAACAGAACACTCTTTAAAATAAAGTCTGTCTAGCGGCAGCCAAAATTTCTGATAATAAAATATAAAAGTGTAAAAATGAAATAGATACATTAAATTTTACCTTATTAAATATTCGATATATCTCACTGCTATTATTTATACAAAGTTCAGCCCTTTCTAAGATTTTATTCAAAGTTCATAAAATTTTTTATCGACAATCTTCGTCACTATCTTAAAAACCTGTGGCGCCAGCAATCCTTCGTTTGCTTGATCAGTTAAATGTTCACATATTCACTCTGTTATAGGCAATATTTAAAATAACGTCAGAATCAAATCTAAGAAGGAAGGGTTGCCTACATGACTGTAAACGACGCATAGAATATTAATTTGTACAAAAGAACTTTCGATATTAAATGTTTTAACAAATTTTATTGTTAAGAAAGAGAATTTGAAAGTTTTTTTTTACTGCGTGCTAAAAGCACAGAAAGAAAAACAAAGCACGTTCTTGATCTACGCCACCCGATAATTGATCAATATTAATAGACTAACGAGAGCCCGTGCATACTGCACGGCTGTTTTTTTCCTGTAAAGTTTCACATATCTGGCTTAGCCTTGACTCGGTAATAGACAATCAGACACTTCGGACTATATATATATAGATAGACCTTATAGCCTTATACCCTCGTAGTCTTACCCTCTTATACCCTTATACTCTTGTGGTATTACCTCTTATAGCCTTATTCCCTTATCCCTTATATCCCATGCAACCTTATCTACTTATCTCTTACACCCATATCTCCTTATATTCTTTTAGCTTTATCCCTTATATCCCTGTAGCCTTAGCCTCTTATCCCCTTTACCCTTATATTCTTATCGCCTTATAGCATTATACCCTTATCCCATTACCCCTTATAGCCTCATATCCCTGTAGCCTTATCTCCTTATCTGTTAACCCCTTATAGTCTTATAGTCTTTGGGGGCCTATGGGTACTCCCATATAATAGCCCTTGGCGACATATGGGTACCCTCCTAGGATAGCCCTTGAGGACCTATGGGTACCCCCACAGGATAGCCCTTGAGGACCTATGGGTACCCCCCTAGGATAGCCCTTGAGGACCT
>CAJNOP010000106.1:117452-157864 GCA_905250075.1 Rotaria sp. Silwood1
TCCCCTCTTTTCATTGATATGTATTTAGTCCTTTTTGAACATTTGTGGAAAAAAATAACTCAATTTAAAATATCGTCCAATCAAAATTGTCCAACAGAAATTGACTACTGCTCATTGTTATATATACAGTTCCACTATAACTCGATATTTATGGATGAAATTTTCTGTGAATATACTATAGACGATGCCTGTAATTTTGACGCAAGCCACGCCTCAAAAGCTAACTTTATAAGATAGTTATACGCAAAATAAAATCGTCCAAACAATTTTGTCCACTATAGTATAATTGTAGCATGGAAACTAACACCTATAGTGCAAACCTGCATTTGAATCATTCAATATAGTTTCGTAGTGCATTATGAAAAGAAAACTTAAATTTTATTGGATCTTCGAATATTTTGTTGGATGGCAAGAAGTCTCACGGTTATTCTTGAAAGCAACTCAATTATATAGATCATGATAAATAGACCGTCTCTTGAGTGAATCAAAAATTGTTACAATGCATCATTCGTTCAGAGAATTGAGTATCAACCTCGCAGATGAGCTCCCATGAGAACATTTGTAGATAATAGAAGTCTTCTGTCATGCAACATAATTCAAAAATCAGATTTTGTTGAACTTAGTATTGCCTAATATCAGGAGTCTGCAACGGTCTTCTTTCCTGGTTCATGATCAGTTTATCATTTATTTTGTTTATGGTAACGATTGTTGACAGAAATCCAGTGACGGTGTTGCCATTTATGATCTTGTTCACTTAAGATTTGATAGTCATTATAGTGAATCAAAACCTGTAGTAAATTCGATTACATTGTGTTCATGATACTTAGTTCTTAAGGGAGCTGATTGTTCTAGATAGTCTATAAATACTTTAGAAACCAATCCATACAAAAAGAAGTTATCGAAGAAGACTAAAACATATAATGCATTATAACGCTAGGTAAAAGCTGTTTCATTCGTTGCCGATTCATTGATTAGAATCACATTATCATATATTGTCAAAATATATCTTCAACGAACAACTATTTGAAATGATCAAAGCTTTCCATTGACTTATTTATGAGATATTTCAGATATAGTTAGATATAGCACACCATTTGATACAAATTCAGGAAATGCTCATCAATTGTTTGCTCGAACATTAAAATGTAAGTGTAGATTTAAATTATGAGCCTTATGTTAACCACACGATATACAAAAATTCACATTCAAAAATTAAAATAGTTGTCAAATTTAGACTGTATGTTGAATTGAACCATGTTTTCTAATGTTCTACGAAAAGTAATAGAAACACTGATGTTCATATTGTTCTTTGCTGTTTATATTTCAGTATAACAGTGTGATGAACTCCTTACTTGAAAACAACACACTAAGTTAAAATGTGTCGCATGTGTCGTGATTTACGACACATTAAAGTACGACACGAGGAGCTCACTGCAACACGTTTTCTATTGGTTCTTTTGGAAAAGCATATTTCCATTTTTTTTTCAATTTAATTCCATTCAATTATTCCTATTCTGAAAATTCAAGTAGGTCAGATCCTGGGATCTGTCCGATCTCGAGTTGGTCCGATTTGCATCAGACCGCTTCAGGGTAGTCTTCTCTCGGTGATGGATCGAGATTAGCATTTTCTCGATAAAAAAATGTGCGAGAAATAATTTAGAAAAAAAAATTATTTGAAAAATTTATCTTTCATACATTCAGTCGTGTTGTTTATATATCGCTATGTGTGCATAACAAAACAGTGCACGAATAGTCAGCGGACAGAACGCGACAAATTTGTATACGACACATTCTAAGCACGACACATTTTTGTGCTGGAGTGCACGACACATAAATACGACACATTTAAATTTAGTGTGAATCATGTAGCAGAAAATTCCTATGAATAAGGTCAGAGAATAATAAAAATATGAATCTATAGTTTCTGCAGTTGCAGATATCTATAACTTCAACACAGAAAATTAACGCGCCAGTGATATTCTTTTATTACTGCATCGCTGGTATATTCAGACATATTCTCTTAAGTTGACGGTTTTAAGTTGTTTTTCAAAGACTATTGTCAGATCAGCCTATGTCGGTCACCAGAAGCTTTTTAGAAGCTGTCATATTAAGCATAGCTGAGAGGAGTCCATGAGATAACTATAATTCAACAGACATCCACAGTTTGGCAATGTACAAGGTGATGTAAAAGTTCTTGGAAATATGTAAGCTTCTCTTACATTAGAATAGATAGATATCGGAAGATTATGCGTTTTTGATAGATGGAACATCATGCATAGTTCATGGGTATATTTTTAGTAGACTTGTTTTATAAGCTAGTACCAACATTCGTTCAATATTTTGTGAACTCTTAAAAAGTAGCCTATAAACATTTTTTCCGATAAACAATGTATTATTGGCTTGGGGCTTCTTCTTCGACCTTCTTTATCTAGATTCATACTCTAAAATCTATAATATTTTGTTTATCCTAAAAAGAACTCTAAATATAGCTCAGAAGAATGATTAATCGATGTCTTGGTATGTTATTTGGAAGATCAATTATATCGATTTCTTGAAACTTCATGATAGGGTATACCACTTCGTATCTAGTGAATTTGGTGCTTGATACTTCACTAAGTCAAGCTTTCGTGGGGCAGACTAGTTTTAATATGTATCTTTCGGTATAATATAATTAGATCGCAAAATAATATCAGTCGGGTTTGTTCTTCAGAAAAACAACTAAATACAACTGTGAAAGTTTTACCTGCATGAGTGATGATCGAAATCTTCTTATGTGCAAAATGTCAATCTATGAACTCTTACGGATCGAGAGAAATAAAGCTGAGACACTCATCTGAAAGTGTTCATTAGAAGTTTTCATAAGATTATTACCATAAATATTTTCTAAACTATTTTCTGTCACTAATGAAATATATACTTCAATAAAAATCGAAATAAAAGTCAAAAACATGACAGTGAGTGATCAACTGTAAATTACATGGCGCGACTTATATGTACCAGAATCTGTCACTTTTCTATACTATTTTCCATACTCTTTTTTTGTTATGCATTTTCAGATCTTTTATTTTACATGAAAATTTTAAAAGCCTAAGCAACTAAGTAATATATGAAATTAACAATGGAAGTACCCAGTTGTAATAGTTTCTAGACCAAAGATGGATAAAAGTTTCTTTATTGATTGGTTTTAAACTACTAAATGGTCATCAGATAATTTCTTGGGATTAGAAGAACAAACTGCTCATTTACAACAAAAAATCTCGAAAAGTGTCGTTCTCATATATTAAAGAGTTTTTTCAAAGTTGTCGAAATGACATGTTTCTTTTTTCACAATAGAATACAAAAGGCTGTCATTACATTTCTCAAGATAGTCCCTCTCTAGTGCCATAAAAAGGTAAGCAAGAGAACAGTATTCGAGTCGATTTTGTCTGAAAGTGTAGTTGGTGTCCACAAGCAGAGAGAGTGTGAATCTTAAAATCTGCTAAGCTCTGGTAATGATGCATCATTTTTAAGAAATGATTGTTAGCAGTTACTATTCACAATGATGCCGATAGAGAGAAGATGAAAAGTATTTTCTTTCTATTGAATGTTATTGGACGTTCATAAATCAATGTTTTGGTATATCAATCATCGTTGAGCAAATTTTTCATAGAAGGATTCAGTTTGTTTTTGAGATAAATGCTCTGAGAAATGACTGCCTATTTTAATGCTTCATTTCATATTTTCGAATCTGATTAAATCATGCAAAGCTCCTCAAACATTGATTTATCATTAAATTCTTGATTTCGACCAAAGTGTGCTCCTTGTGATCCACCACAAAGTAAAAGACTCATATTCCATAGATTTTTGTATGCATTGCCACAAATATTTTCATTATTCAGTTTTGAAAACTTAAATTAGTAGCAAAGTTTAAAAAAATCAAGTGCTCTGTAATTTCGCTCTGGGATAATGTTCAAAACTATAAGCTGATGAACGAACTAAGCCTAATATTTTAACCATATAGAATTCTTCAATTTCTGAAAACTTCTCAAATCAAAAAATCGCAATATAATTATATTTCAGTGTAGTAGAAATTTATTTATAGGATACTGTGCATCATCTAAAAGCCATTCATGAAAAATTATAAGATGTCGATCTCAAATTGTTAGTTTTGCGATGCATCTCTGCTGTCATGGATCGTAAAGAAACTGTTTTTTTTAATGAACGATCCCTCATGCATTTAACTTGAACAGAAACAAAAATGTTCACTAAGTGTCAAGTATGAGCTCAACAATATCTATGCATTCCGTGACAAAAGGATGTTTTCCCATTTTCACTCTAGTAAGTTCGCATCATATGATACAATACACAGTACAAAAAGAATTGTATTTTTTTGCATCATATAGAAGATCTCTGATGATCTTGACTCAAAGAAGTTAGTCAATATATTGCCAGAAAAGTCACTAGTCTGTATACCAGATATACAGCCAATAGATCTTTTACCTTACCGTTGTGGCTATCGTTCTTAGTGACCGAAGTAGAATGGATTAGGCGGTATACTAACATAAATCATTCTTCATTTTTCTTACTTTAAAACAGACGAATCACATCCTGGACTAGCTATAGCTGAGATCTAATCACTACAGTAATGATAAAGCAATCGTTTTTTTATTGCTTCTTTCCTGTTTGTTTCATAAGTTTTTTTGTGACTTAATATCCATTGATGAATGGAAAATTTTATAGGAAAACAAATTTATATAAGCTTTGAATATTCATTCGATGTTTGTCTAACATGAACTTTATTCATGACTTATGTATTTAGTCTACATCGTATGTCGTATTCACTTTTTTATGCTTGTGTTTATGCGAAAACACAAGTAAATCTATGATAAACAACAGTGTTAAAGAATTATTGAATTTTGTTTTGACAATATAAGCTGATATGAAAGTGAATTGATAAAATCTGACAAATATATATTAATGAATTCAAACCAGATACGATAGAGTCGGATGTAAGCTTCCTGACAAAAATAGTCTTCAAAAATCAGTAAAAAGTGTTTGGTTTTCGAAACAAAGTCACGTTCATGCTCAACTTTTTGAGGAAAGCATGAAAAATTATGAATGACGCATACCAACCAGTAAGAAATTCTCTATCAAATAGGTTATTTTCTATTAACTATCGCGAGGTAATTGCTTGAATGATACTGAAAAGTTGACTTCTCAGAAAGCTAAAAAAGTATCCAATGGTTGATTGGCCACTGTGTTCGCTTAAAGTAAAATCTGGATAAGGACAATACTCTTCTGGACTTCATCATGTTTATTCAAAATAATGAATGTCAAACCAGGACACTGTATGAGTAGTAATGTATGTTAATTCCATGAACATTTGCACCCATCTGTTGTTGTTCTAGTGATCTCCAAAGTTTTCTCAAGACTAGCAAGCATGCATTAAGTCTAGTCAGAGCAGAGCAATTCAGTCCATCAGTTCTCTAGTTTCTGTTTTAATTTTTCCTGAAGAAACCTTGAAATGATCGGTTAGATTTTACTTTACAGTTTTTCAGATTTCTACTCAGAACTTCTTTTTAAAATTCTAATATAGTATTGGAATTTTATGGGCCTGATCCAGAAATCGTAAAAACAATCAAATCTTCAAAGAAATTTTTGTCGCTTTTTTTGCGAATTAAAAAACTAAGTATGATGTCATAGGCTCTCAGCCACACAGAATGAAACAGAACTGCGGTCGGTATGAGTATTTCTTTACTGGTGCCAGTACTGTTTTCAGAGGTCAGAAGGATCAGATCGGTTTGACTGATATATCAGGATGACTCCTTCGTCAGATTTCTTAGTTTGCAACCGTTAAATCAAACATTCTATTAGCTATATCTGTCTCTTAATTGCTAAAGTAATAGGAAAAGAGTCCTGTTCCGTTACTATTGTGCTTTCCACTATTAATATCCATAAATTTTCGTCCTTTTAGCTTCTATCAGTCAACAGAAAAAATCATAGGCCTACAGATTCTATATAGCATCCATTCCATGTGCACAATGACATACGTTTGTAGAGGAATACTGGATTACAAAATTACGTTTGCGTAAAACTTATGTCACGTTACGAAACATGCTCTTGTAGACACAGATCCAACTTTCTAGTCGTATTAGAGATGTCTTACCAACATATTAGGATCTTCTGAATAATATTTAAATGAAATCGTCGAATTTTTGCACACATTTGATAGTATTATTCGATTCCTCATCATTTCCTTTGGCTTGTAAAATCTAACTGCGAAAATACAGCTTCAAAACTACTTTTCATTCTCAAATTTCGTATTGATCAGCATGAGTCGTCAGAACAAAGAATTCAATTTGGCAGGAAAAACCATATTCCTACGATGATTTCATATATACCAGAGTTGAAGAAAATAGCCGAAATTCACCAATGATAGTATCAGTTCACACAAAAACTCTACCGATTCACACTAAGCAATAGAATATATGTGGTGAATACAAATTTGCTAAGCAATCGCTCTCTAATTGAAATCATTTCAGTCTAAACACAATAACGTTTTACTGCAGTCAAAGATTGAATTAAGAGAATCGACATGTCACAAAGACTGTGGCAAGAACATTTATTACCCAGAAGTTTCAAGAGCGTAGGTGTGGGTATGTGTGGGTTATCATTTCATCAAAGTGCTCATTCACACTCATGCTCACACCCACGCCCACTCACACCCTCAAGACTATTGCGTCTGATGACTATTTGAGCGGGCAAGCGGATCAATGCTAGCTGAAAAGATTTTGAAACTAATGTCAACTGAAAGTGTTTTCAATGGAAATGGTTTTAAAGTATTTATGGTAGAAAATCCTAAAAATTGAAAATGGAAAAGTCCTTTATTGCTAAAAAAAATAAATCCAATGCATGTGAGAATTCCATTGTCTTTTGATTTCGGCATCAGTCATACTATCTGTGCCTGAAAAAAATAATCATCAATATCTCAGTCACTTTTCATGAGACTCTGGTTCATTTTTGGTAGATACAAACGTCATTCCTGGAAAATCACGCTTTAGCAAAGATAAAATAGTTCAATTGATAAAAAAATCCCATCAGATCAGGCAGAGAGTAGTTTGAAAAATGTATTAGAGACTGGCTCCCACCTGCATACGCAGGCAGACATTTTGTTAAACTTAACTCACCAGACTTAAGACTTTTCAGTAACATGAAGAAAAATAAAACAATGAGTCATAATCGTACAGGTAATGCTTTATATACAGTGTTTTAGACAGCCAGATAAGCAAAACTAATTGTTTATCGTACTGCAGTTTCTATACACAATCTATGAAAAATGTCAAATGAATAATTATTGAAGTATATTTTTTGAATATATACTCCGACGTTCAAAAATGTATACTGTCTGTCTGTTTTGGTCTTTCTTCATGACATTCTTAACTATTTCATCTTTGCAACTTTCTGTGACTGCTTTTTCTTGTTCAAATGATATTAATCTTAAGTCTTGACATATCTGGATTGAACACTTACACTGATTTTGTTACTGCTAGGGATCGATAAGCATTATCATAAGCTTCAGTGCTTTTTGTTTGTCCTCCACATGATGTAAATGATCACTTCATTCAGATGATGAGGTATTATAGTTTTACATCGATAATTTTAGTCTTGCTTGTCATGAATAACGTAAGACATACTAATTTAGTGCTTGAATTTCTGTCGCAGTCGGTATCACCATCAGGTAGTTGCTCAATTGTGACTCGTGAGTTCTATGTGCTGCTGAAAAAGCTTTAAATGCTTTCTTATAAACTTCAAGTCTATTGAGATATTCTTAAAAGGTACTTTCAATGACCTTTCTTCTTTCTTAAAAATTTGGAAATCATATGTTCATATTCTTTTGAAAGCTCGTTATTCTTGCCAACGACAAAGAAAGACAATGCGAAAGAATAGAATTGGTTGATAGGAGAAGCACATTTTATAAAGAGGAAGTGTTTCCACTTCTTTTTTCCTAAAGAAACTCTGTCGATCACATATCTGATATAAGTTTGTGATAGAGTAGTCGTGCCAAAAAACAAGTGTATTTAAGTTACAATATATTTCGTCAAGAGTGATAGATAAAGACAAAAAAGTCAAAAATATAAACCGATAAGGCAAACAATGTCTTGTTTCTTTTGCCTGTTTGAACAATTTATGCCTGAGTAAGTATTAGCTGTGAACAACGAGATTCAGACCGTACAGGATGGTTAAAAAATTTTTTTTCCGAGACACCAAATCGAAAGGATTATGACAACTTTTCAGTGTCAAATTTAAAAAAATTGTAAAATTGCATGCCATAGCATCAGAGGAAAATTCTTTTCATAGGACAATTATAACCAGATCTCATGTAAAATGAGAAATATCAACAAGTACTGACTACATGATCTAGAAGTATTGAAGCAATAATCAAACATGAAGCTGAAGACAACTTCTGTCAGAGGCGAAACACAATCATCATGATGAAGAAACTCTAAAAACAACATATTTTTTATATTTTGACAAGTATGGAAACAAATACCAACCTATTTGGAATCATTTTATGTTGATGTTGATCTCCTCGTTCTGCTATGGAAGCGCTAATGGCCATCATACTGATAACACTCATCAAGCCTTAAAAAAATAAATATACTTTGATATCCATCATTCCATCTAGGACCTTATTCGAACTGTCTAATAAAAAGAATTTCTCTCTGATAATATAGCATAAAGTTTCAGAAATTTCCTGAATATAACACTAAAATGCTTCCATAGGCTGTACTATTTCGTATTAGTAAGTCCCATTTTCAATGCGCATTAAATTCATACACAATTTGTTGTTGATATTATTTGGAAGCATGTCGTTGTTCCCTGGAAAAATAGTCTTACACACCCTGTACGTTTCCTAATTAGAGATAAGTTCCGCTTAACAGGAGATATCATCAGTCATTCGAACTGATAGGGCAATCTATTCGATTTTTTTTTCATATTCAAAACTAATCTTAGATTCTATTTTGAAATGAAAAGACTTTTCTATATAAGAATTTATAAGTACGCAGAAATCAATTTGCCCATCTGCTACAAAAATAGTCTGTAGTACAAGATGTCTTTAATTTAAGTAAAAATCTTTATATTTATTTAGGGCCTACCACGACAACAACTATACGACGCCCAAAACACTGTCATATAAAATGTTTACTTTCGTTTATCAATTAATTTCGCACGACCACTTCAAATTATTTAAATATCCGAATAAGATCTTTGTCCTGCCTGTGCATGCATTATGCCATCATTATTTGAAAATAGCAGCTGTGATATTCTATTGACAGTTATTCATTCAACTGAATTGATGCTTAATTTACAGTATCCAAATATGTTTAGATCATCCATCCAAAGATATTACATTCAGATTTAACGCTTCATCAGTAGATTCCAGAACAGATTATTTTTTCATTTCATTTATATTCTATATTTTTGTTTAATGCATGCTCAACTATATCACATTTCTGTAATGCAACTAGTACTTGAACAGAGGATTTGTAGTACTTGTTTAGTTGGCATCTTTTCAGTGAACCTGTTTGTCATCTAGAAGAATTATTTCAGTCAGGAAGGTATTCGAACGGAATCTTAATTATTAGCTCAATTCATTTATCAGTACTTATTTCCTGATATGATCCACTGGCACACTTCGCTATGAAGTGAGCGATATACTTCAATAAAACCCTACTTAGAACAATTCATTGGATCGAAAGACCTGTCTAGCGTCATCAAATGAAACATTTTGTTTCGAAGTAAGTGAAACTCTTGAATGAAACCCTATTTAAAACGATTCATTTTGTCAAAATATGTTTTTGGTCTGACTAGGAGACACTTTGTTTCGAAGTAAATGATCCTCTTGAATGCAACCCTGGTTAGAACGATTCATTGTGTTAAAATATGTTTTTGGTCTGACTAGGTTGAGACTTTGTTTCGAAGTAAGTGATACTCTTGAATGCAACCCTGGTTAGAACGATTCATTGTGTTAAAATATGTTTTTGACCTGAGTAGGAGACACACTTTGTTTCCAAGTAAGTAATATTCTTAAATTCAGCCCTGATTAGAACGATTCATTTTGTCAAAATATCTTTCTGGCGTGACAAAATGAAACATTTTGTTTCGAAGTGAATGTTATTCTTGAATGAAACCCTACTTAGAACGATTCATTTTGTCAACAGACCGTTCTAGTGTGATCAAGTGACATATTTTGTTTCGAAGTAAGTAGTATATTTGAATAGAACCCTTTTCAGAATGATTCGTTAACCAAGAAATTATTGCTGACGTGATCAAATAACACACCTCGCGTCGAACTGAGCGGCATACTTGAATACATCCCTAGTCGAAATCATTCATTTACTGTTTGCAGCTATGACAGTTGAGTTTTGTGCGAGTTTTTCCTAAAGTACACATGATATTTGCACACAGTCTTTGTTGAAAGTAAGCAATTAACATGTAGGCCTTGACATACCAGTCTAATGCCACACTGTGTCTCGGATCCAACGATATACTTGAATAGAATCCTACTCAGAGCTATACAATTGTCAACAGATCTTTGCTAATGTGATGAAGGGACACACTTAGCGTCGAAGTGAGCGACGTAATCGAATGACACCCTCTTTATAACGATTCATTTGTCACATGATCTTTGCTAATGTGAATGAGTGATATACTACGCTACGAAGTGAGCAATTTACTTAAATACAATTATGCTCAGACTGATACATTCATCATGTATCTTTCATCAGTATGTATAATGTATAGTATTTTAGTTAACGGGAGACATATGTGAAAGAAATTTTTGTTTCATCTAGTCATCATTTAGGTATATCAATACACTAGACTGAACATGAATTTTATTTTTTCTAGCATTATACTTGAATGTAATCTTGCTTATAAGAATTCATTTGTCAATAGATCTTTATTGATATAACCAAATGACATATTTCACTTCGAGGTAAGCGATGTGGTTGAATGGAACCCTAGTTCAAATAGTTCATTGATCAAGAGACCTTTGATAATGTTATCAAATGACGCACTGCACTTCGAGATGAGCAATATAATTGGAAGAAATCCTGTTTAGACCGATTCATCGACCAATAGACCTTTGCTAACATGATTGAATGACTAACTTCATTTCAAGATGAGCAAAATAATTGAATGGAACTCTGGTTAAAATAATTCATTTGCCAATAGATCTTTGCTGATATGATCAAATCACACATTATACTTCGAGATAACCGATATAATTAAATGAAGTCTTACTTGAAACAGTTCATTGGTCAATAAATTCTTGCTGATATGATCAAGTGACATAATTCACTTCGAGATAAGCGATATAATTGAATGCAGTCTTAGTTGAAACAGTTCATTTGCCAATAGATTTTTACTGATATGGTCAAATGACACATTTTACTTCAAAGTAAGCGATATAATTGAATGAAGTCCTAGTTGAAACAGTTCATTGGTCAATAAATTCTTGCTGATATGATCAAATGACATAGTTCACTTCAAGATAAGCGATATAATTGAATGTAGTCTTAGTTGAAACATTTCACTTGACAATAGACCTTTGTTGGTGTGACTGAATGACTCACTTCATTTCGAAGCGAGCAATATAATTGAATGAATCCATTTTGAGACGGATTCATTTATCAATTGATCTTTGCTAATGTGGTTGAATGACTCCGTTCACTTCAAAGTGAGCGATATAATTGAATGAAGCTCTAATTATCACAATTTATTTATTAATAGGTCTTTGTCGATGCGATTGAATGACTCACTTCACTTCCAAGTGAGAGATATAATTGAATGGAGCTCTTCTTATAATAATTTATTTGTCAAGAGCTCTTTGCTGATATGATCAAATGACATCTTTTGTTTTGAATTAAGAGATATACTTGAATGAATCCATTCTTTGAATGACTCATTTGCTCAAATATCTCCAGCAATCTGATGAGATGGCTTCTCCTACTTTAAAATGAGTGACACATCTGAATAGACTTCTAATTAGAACAACTCATTTATCAAGAGATATTTGTTGATGTAATAGAATGACACACTTCAATTCGAAATAAGTGGTATACTTGAAGAGAACAATTGTTAATGCTGATTATTTACCTCTTCACACCGCATCATCTTATGTAATTGCAGAATCCAATCTGAAGTGAGTAAGATAGTTGACCAGACTCATGATAAAAAAGATTCATATCCTATGTATACTCTAATAGGTGGCACATGGTCAAACTTTATTTCGAAACGAGTAAAAAACTTGATTAGTACCTGTTTGAAGTTGTATAATCACGACATCATGTTTGAACATGAAAAACTATGAGACTTTTCGACCAATGTAGAAGAATAGTTGAATAGATTCATCTTTAGAATGATTCACTATCCATTTGATTGTCAATCTTGCGATCTAGTATCACAGTTGGTTGCAAATCGAACAATGTATTTGATCAGTACATTCTAAATGGTGCAAATAGAGCTATTTGGTTTCTATATATCTTTCCGTATGCTACTAAAGTGTTAATTTTCGACAACAAGTGAAGCAACTATTAGAATCTTTCCACTGTCTAGCTAATTCATTATCATAAACATCATTCCTTCATGAGATCTAAGTCACCTCCTGCTTTCATCATGAGATTTATCTGAACGGAATCTTGAAATAATCCATCATCCAAGCAATTGTCAAACATGACTTTCAATGCTACAAGCTGATTCACGATAACATAAATGAACTTGAACCTAATGGAGATAATTCAAATGTCATGCGCTGTTTGATTACGTCTTTTCATCTTATCAGTCCCTTCACAATGAAATAACTGAACACAACCATGTTCAGAATGATTCATGTGCCATACGTTGCTTCATTGTCACTTCTCATTCTAGCGATCGCTGCTCGATGAAATAACTGAAAACCAACTTTATCAATATAATCCATACAACATGTGCACTTTGACTAGGTTTTCTGGTGTTAGTGATCGCTTCATAATCGAATAATTGAATATAAACTTCTTAAGGATAATTCGTATGCCATACCCTGTTTTATCAAGTCTTCTGATGTTATCGATCTCTTCATAATTAAATATTTGAACATGCTCCTAGTTAACATAATTCAAGCGCCACGTACGATGTGATTATATCTTCTGATGTTAGCCATTGCTTAACAATTAAATAATTGAATACGACTTTCGTCAAGATAAATCATATGCCATGCGCTTTTCAAATATGCCTTCTCCTCATACCGATTGGCTCACAATGAAATAATCACACATGACTTTAGTTACGATAGTTCATATGTCATGCGCTGTTGCATTGTGTCTTCTGACGATCGCAAGTGCTTCACATGGAAATAATTGAACATGATCTTACTTATCATAATTCATATCTCATGTGCAGACTGGTTATGTCCTCTGACGTGAGTGGTCGCTTAACGATGAAATAATCGAACACGATCCTACTTACCATAATTCATATCCAGTGCGCTATTTGATTATGTCTTCTGATGTTGGCGATCGTTTAGGAATGAAATAATTGAACATGACCTTGGTTGGAATAGTTCATATGCCATGCGGTTTTTATTACACCTTTTGATATTACCGATCACTTCACAATGAAATAATTGAACACAACCTTAATCAGGACTATTCACGTGTCATGCGCTCGTATCTTCCGTCATATGATGTTAGTGATCGCTTCAGAATGAGACAATTGAATACGACCTTCCTGAGCATAATTCACAAGCCATGCGTTGTTTCATAAAATCTTATGGTATTAGAGATCTTTTCACATTGAACTAAATGAACACAACCTTGCTAGGGACAATACACATGACACGCAGTGTGTAGTTGCATCTTCTGATATTAGCGATCGTTTCACAATGAAATTATTGACAAGAACGTGGTACTTAAATTAATTCATACGCGATGCGCTGTTTGATTACATGTTCAGATGTTAGCTATCCATTCACAATGAAATAATTGAGCATGACTTTGGTTAAGGTAGTTCATATTCGATGCGGTGTTTGATTACGTCTTCTGATGTTAGTAATTCGTTCACAATGAAATAATTGCACACGATTTTTCTTATGATAATTCATACGCCATAGACTCTCTGAGCATGTTTTCTGATGTTTGTGGTCGCTTTGGCAGAAAATAATGGAATACGACCTTAATTATGATAATTCATATACTGTGTGCTGTTTGATTCCGTGTTCTAATGTTAGCGATCGCTTCAGTATCAAATAATCGAACATGACTTTTTTCGTGATAGCTCATATGCCACTCGCTCCTCGATGACGTCTTGTGATGTTAGCGATCGCTTCACAATGTAATAATCGAACATGACTTTGGTTAGTGTAATTCATATGCCGTGGTATGTTTGATTAGGTCTTCTGATGTTGGCGATCACTGTGAAATTAAATAATTGAGCAGGGTCTTCCTTATGATAATTCATAGGCCATGTATTGTTGAGCCCTGTTGTCTGGTGTCATCGAAAGCTTGAGACTAAAATAATTGAATACAACTTTGTTGAAAATAATTCATTTGTCTTGCACTGTTTTATTTTATGTTCTGCTGTCTTCGATTGGTAGAGAGTCAAATAGTTGAGTCCCACACTGCTGGGGATAATTCAGTTGCTATGAAATGTTAAACGTCTTGTTCGAGTGTGATGGATTGTTAGAGAGTAAAATATTTGGATACCGTGTTTTTCAGAATCATTCTCTTATATTGCGATGCTCGAAAACAACATTTGTTGTTAGATTTTGGCTTAGACATCGATGAAAGCGCATAGATATTTTGTTATGAGTGTGTATGTTTTGTGTAAACGCTGTGTGGGAGACGTTGCTGTATTTTTAATACATTTGAATTCACATACATGAACAGATAGCTAATCCTCGAAGTCATTCATTTGTGAACTGATCGTTGGTGACACGATCAAGACACTCTTGCAGCTTCGAAGTGTTCGATATATTTGAACAAAGTCGTCCATTCAATTAATATAATTCATCGACTTTGTGGTCTACTAGTATCTAAGGGTCTTTCACATTGCATTCTCGATGAGTTATATAGTGAAACAAAGTCCTACTTGAAACTAGTCACTAGTGGCGTATTCATTATTCAGAAGACAAATGGATGCACTGATGTCTGTACTGAGCAAAATTCTTGAATAGATATTTTCTCAAAGTTGTCAGCGTTCTTCGTGAGGTATTCTATTTAAGTAACATACAATCATCGTTTGCAAATCGTTGCAATACTTGAATAGACTTGTTTTAATGTTTATTCATTTTTGTTGTAATCGATTTTCTCATAATTAGGAGACAGGCTTTGCCTGACGTTTGATGATGTAAATGAGAAAACAGATTGTTGTTGATGTTCGTTTATCATTCGATTGGTAATTATGTCACAAACGTTGGTTTCAATTTGAAGTTTTGAGTAGGCATTGAATAATATAGTTGTTAAAAATATTCAATTCCCGGATGATTTTCAACTACGTAGTGCTTGTAATCGCTTACATCAAAGTAGGGTTTAAATTTGAATACAAATGTTGCGATGGCTATTCATACGACAAGTGGTCAATGCTTAGGCACTGTGTTCAAGTTTGATGATTGAGTTTACAATGAATGTGAACACATTAGGTGCCATAGACTGGATAATTTTAAAGACTGTACTAGAAATTGGTAAAATGGCTTCGAACATTTCATGCTTTGGTTTAAATTCTTCATATATCTTTAAAGAACTGCTTCTCTTCGTAAAATTTTGATCTCATATGAAAATGTTATCTAACACAATCTATTTCTGATAACTAATCCATGTGAAGATTTCATTAGTAGTCAGTCTCTTTATGCTTAATTGTTGTGTTCAGCTTTTTCTCTTTCTATTTCATCGTAATAAATTTGTGTGCTTTCACTTTTTAAGATTCTTGTTTTTTTTACATTTACTCATCATTTATTTTTGCTTGAACATCCCTAATAAATGCTTTATCTGGCAATACGGCAAAAATATGTGATCTTATTAAGGTAATTGTTTTTCAAGCTAATAAAGCGGCAGAGCGATGATGATCGGTAGACCGACCTGTTAGACCTTTTCAAACTAGCACTAGTGCCAGTCGTCAAAACTTCACACTAGTTCCATCTCTATGTAAGGTATGTGATACAACTTGGCACACCAAGTTTTTCACGCGATAAACCGAATGTTCCATTTCTAAACTACTTTCTCTAGTACCGTAAATTATTGATGTATCATTTGTTATCAGTCATCAAAAATTTAGACCAGTTCCATCTCTGAGCCACGCCGGATGGTGCTCAATCGAATGTTTTAGATTTCTATGAAAGTTATCCCATTTTGTACAGCTAACGTTTTTAGGAACATAGCCAAATTTTTAGATCGAACGAAATAATTTTGGCTGAGATATAATGACCAAACTAGTACCACCCATAATAACTTTTCATCAATATCAGAAACTTTTCGTCCAATAGTTATTCTAAATGTTGTCAGCATATCTTCTGACAGGTATATGATACAATTCTGAAATTTTTATCAGAGATAGATTTTCAGATGGGTTATCCAATCATTCTATTGAGTCGTGCCTAAGTCACCATCGAGTACAACTGAAATTTTCACTTCAGTTCTACCCCATTTTATAAAATAGGCTCAAAAGTAGCCTATCTTCGCGATAAACGTTCTCCTAATCAATGTGATAGAATTTGCTGAAAATACTTTCCCAAAGAGTGCTAACTTGGTACTACTTGAGCATCGAATCAAAAGTTTGGGATCTTGAAGTTTGATTCAACAAGCGTGAGCATAAAATAACACGATCGTTCTTTTAGCAGTACAGAAAGAAGAGAAATTTGAATGGTTTCGACACAATTAGAAAATAAAAGCTATTTGACTTGAAACAGTTGCTTGTTATGGATGCCAAAGTGAGTAGTGAGTCCTGTAAGTTTCAGCTTGAATGATAAAACTTTCATCCTATTTTGACGTTCCATGAGATAGGTGCTTTCGTAGCTTGTAAGATTCAGATTATCGAAACAAATGATTCTTTGAGTTTCAACAGCCTTCTCATGATTTAATAGGTTGTGGGGACGGGGGATGGGGTGAGAATGTGTGGATGGGTGTGGCTGTGAGTGTAGGTGTGGATGGATGTGGGTGTGGGGGTGTAGCTGTGAGAGTATGGGTGTGTGTATCGGTGAGGAGAAGAACTACACTCACACCCACATCCTTCCATCATGTTTTAGCTCGGTCCCATCGTCGCGTACAGTTAAAGCACTCGATATATGCCAACCGGATGAACCATTCCGAACGATTGCGAGAACAGCAAAGAGCTCGTTCGCTCTTGCTGAGAACGATCAATATATGTAAATTCATAATGCTCCGAATGTTTGCCTTACCAATGTCAACATGAATGTAGTTCGACAACTTGAATGGACTCATGAATGGATTTGTGATCTATGCTGGAACACAAAATTCAACCAAATTTATATCATTAGTGATTCTAGTGTATTTACGATGGTTCAAAAAACCATGGCATACAAAAAGATACTTGAAGGGCAGTACGATGAGAGATGCACTTGTTCACGCGACATACTTTATCTTACTATCGATTCCGCTCGAGCAGTGCTAGCGCACTCGTTCTCTGACCTTTCTCTGGGCTAAGTCTGTTTTTTTATGTCGTGACAAGGAGTATGTTGAAGGCATATCCTACAAAGCTGGCAAACTTGCACTGGTTATTAATAGTTGGAATGCAACAAAGCCTCATGTTGAAATTCTATCAACAACAACGTATGCTTGTTTGTTTTCGCTTATCATCACAGACGCCTTTGGATCTCAAATATGTGTTATTTTATCACTCGGTTACAGTGGCTGGCTTGTAAAAGATTCTGACACGTTTAACATTCATCACTTGACAGAGAACAATATACTTCGGATGACGCCAATTCATAAATATGGTCACCCATATAATGCAGTTCGATTCGGAGAGGTTTATTTAGTGGTCTTGATAAACACCACTGTTAGTCTACACAAATTAAAATTTGTGGTAATCGATGATTTGACTCCGTCGGAAGTATGAAGGGAAAAGTTTTTTGGTTTATCGTGATGCAAAAGTGTCAAACTTAAATTATGAGTATTGAGATGTAAGAGCATTTTTTCATGTTATTGTGTAACTGTATGAGTAAATCACATTCGTAATTCAATAATATGTAAATGAAGATCTTCTCTGCGCCACACTGCGCGAGCTATCTTTATTTCAAAAGCATGGACTCTCAAGACTTGTAGAACAGTGATTGAAGGCTATTGTTGTACGTGATAGAATAAAGGGTAAGTGTGGGTGTGGGTATGAGTGAATACATAGAGAAGATCCACACCCACACCCTTCATTTAGGATCGGCCACTTTCTTTGAAAAACCCTCGGAGCTAGTTGATGAACGAAAATAGTCATCAAGATCGTTTTCAAGATAAGAAATAGAAAAATCTTCCATAAATGTTTCTTGATAAGTCGTTTGACCAAATTTAAGTAGTGGGCGAATGTCAAAGATATCAGCACGACGATCAAAAAAAAACTGATCGTCTAATATTTATTATACCTATCTTTAGTCTCTAGTCAAAACAAAAGAAATCTTAATCAGTTCACAGATCTTTTCATTCGGAGTTGTAAATATTTTAACAATCATATTGAGTGGATGCGAGCTTCCTTTACACTTACACCCACACAATTCTTAAAAATCTTTTTTTTTTTTGAATTACAAAGATATTAAAGTCAACAGATTATATCTGACGCTATAGATTGGATTGTATTTGAATCATTTTGGTTTAATTTTTTGAAATGTATTGCTATGAAATATGTTATGCATCTTTTATTATGGGCGTGGTAGTTAAATTATAGTCATACGTATGCAAAGATGATTTAAAAAATAGTTGTTAGAGTTTTCTAGTAACAGAAGATCGGAAAGTTTTTTCACAGGACTTTTGTTCATATTCGATTCACAAGAAATTATTTTCAACGAACGAAAACCAATGAATATGGAAAAAAAGTTTATGTGCAGAAATTTCTCCTTAGTTTTTATCTGAGCTTAATGGAACTGTCCTTGAAGAAGGAGCACTTACAAAACAATACTTATTGTCTTACTTTAGTAATAACTCAAGCTTAGTTCAATATCAAATTTTCTAGAGAAGTGTCCGTGCTACAAAATATCTAACCTCGATAATTTTTAGCGTATTCGAAATAGGACTTGCAGATTAAACAAAAACATGAGAGCTCACGATTAAAGATAATCACTCATTACCCTTGAATAAATAACAAAAAGAGTACCAAATTCTAGCTTTTCGCTCGTTCAACATACATACTAACAGAACAAAAGTGAACAAATATCTTGTTGAACAATTTTTGATCACTCGTTATTCAAGCTATGAATCGAATGAATTAATCTTATTTTACGACTGGTAATACAGATGTTCCATTTGTTACTGTTAATATGCATGAGATTATAGCTAATGGTTAAACATTAAATGGAATAGCAAAAGATGTTGCACGTTATCTTACAAAATATCTTAGTATCAAGTGATGAAAAGTTTTATTTATTATTTTACCGTAGGCAAAAGATTGTTTTAAAGTTTTCAATATACTAGATATGGAGCAGCATAATTTGAATCGATTCTTGTGAGATTTCTATTGCTTCTAATAAACTATTTCCTCGACTTATTTAGATTGATGATGATGTTTGTTCAAACATTTGATTATGATTCTCATGTAATATTATTGTTAATTATGTAATATCAATGAAACTTTAGTGTTATAGAGTATATTTGTACGATTGCCAAATGAATATATTCAAAAACCGTACTTAACTGTATCTCATGTTCTCAAAAATGAATGTTTACAACTTAGTATGCATTACATTCGACTCGGTGTTATAGTAACATAATGAAATCAACATGTACAAGGTTTTTGTATAATTTCATTTTGAATGTGTATTCCAGTTTCCTAGCCTCAAAATCGTCGAACATCGTACACAACATTGTGACAGTAATTTTTATTTTAAAATTCATCAAAATCAATACCAATAGTCAAAGATTATTTTGTTTATTTCGATCTATTAAACTATTTTTTTCTTGATTTTTTTTTTGTTATTTTATTTTATTACTATTCTGAATATGTACAAAGGAATAAATGAAAAATATTTCATATATGAGTTGCTCGGGATTTATTGATTGGTATAAATAAAAACATATGAAACTTTGAAAACAAGAATTAGATGTTAGAATTTGTCAAGCGGCATAGACTAATGCAGTTTTTCTAGGGTACGTCTACTTTTTTACAATAGAACCATTATGAATTATGATGAGATTGCCAATTGATATGAATATCGATTTTATTCATACAGCAATCGTATGCTGTGCAAGATTTGTTAAAAAATTCATTTCGCAACCAACTGGTTGCCTGCTAAAATAGAAAGTGAATAATTTGATAAGAACGAATCGATCCAAGATTAAAAGTCTACTTATAATCATTTCAGAATTTTCTTAGGATAATACTTTAATTTGTTGAGAAGTATTTCAGAGTGTAACCTATGATATTTTAAAGATTAAAAAAGACGCGCTAAGCGTCATTACCCAAGCAGACCATGAGAAGCCAACGATGGGTGCGACGAGTGGTCGAAACTTGAATATATATGTTTTTTCTCGTTCTGTTCGAATTTCGAGCCCCTCGGTGCCAATCGAATCTCGAGTGCTCGGAAGCATATTCCTATCGGACATTTATTTTCGACTACTCGGACATATTTCGACCGCTCGAAAACCATCGAAAAATGGACCACTCGAAGAGAGGAGACCTATCGTAAAGATCATTTCGATTACTCGGTATGATTTCGATCAGTCGGAACCCATCGAACTACGGAGTGGTCGAAAACATTTCCTCATCGTGCATTCATTTTCGACTCCTCGGATACGTTCCGACGACTCGAAATCTATCGGAATTTCGACTACTTGAAGACAGAAAGCCCATCGAAAAGATATTTTCGATTACTCGATATGATTTAGATTAGTGGAAGCTAATCGAAATATCGAGTGCTTGCTGGGACATACCTATCGAAAAGCATAATTTCGATTGTTCGTTTTAATTTTGACGCCCGAAAGCATCTCAGAAATTCAGTTCTTGAATGATTTTTGATCTCCTTGGAGAATTTTTGTTTTTTTACAGGTGCTTTTACATAGTTTCATCGTTTGAAAAACATTATTTATCAGCTACAACTAGAACAAAGATAGAAATGTGTTTATAGTCCTGAGAAAAAACCAGTCATAATTAATTTAGTTTCATAACACTTCAAATATGCTGAACTCTTGAATAACCCTGATTTTCAATAACTGGTTGCCACAGAACTAGTTCATCCCATGCAACAAAACTGATTTAAAAAATCGATTCAAATCATAAGATTTTAATCAACAATTTAAGCAGTAATAATCATAGCTAAATCGGATTTTAATCGATTATTTCAATTATTATGATTATAATCATAATAATTGAAATAATTGATTAAAATCTAATTTTGCTATGATTATTATTGTTTAAATTATTGATTAAAATCGTATGATTTTAATCGATTTTCACTCGATTTTGACCTCTCTAAAGCTGATTGTTTTTCATATTTCTTTTTTATATGGGACGGTCTCATTTAAAACTATCTGTTTATTTTTTTTAGTCTTCTAAATTAATGAGATAATTGAAGTTTATAAACTTAATAGGGATAGATAAGTCGAATTTGTCTAATTTTAGTTTCGATACTTTTTTATGGTTTTTTTTACATAAACTAATTAATTGTAATGTAATTAATACTCTAGCATAATTTTTTTTATTTAATACAGTAAAATTTATAACAGATAAAATTGTTTTTATTTATCACCAATAATAGCAATATATATACCGCGAGTTGTTTTTAAAAAACTCATTAAAATTACATTTAAAGAAAATAGAAAGATACAAAAGTTAAGTATATTTCATGATGACACTTAGATTTATCTAAAATGAAAACGGTATATTTAGTTCATCTGATCTATGCAAGCTTCGCAATCGTAAGTACATATGTTCGAATCTTCACTTCTGCAAAAATATCCGATAGGTACCGAGGACTGGAAAAAAAAACAAATGCAGGAGACGAAAATTTTTTGAAATTTCACCAAACTTTCGAGTGCTCGAAATATCGATCGCTCGTAGCTCTGCTAATTTCACCCATCGGAACCTATCGGAGATGGGTGCGGCGAGGGCATCGAAATTTCAAACAGAGCCTTCGGAGTGCTATTTTCCGATAGGTCGAGGGGTCGTCGATGGGTAACAAAATTACAATTTCGTCAACCCATCGGAAAGCTCATATCGACATCTCGAAATACCCATCGAATGGCAACTTGGGTAATAATAAGACTTTGATTATTCTATAGAATTCTAGAATATTCCAAAATCTTTCTCAATATCCCAATAGTTGGAATTCATGTGCGAATGTTCTAAATAGTTCAGTTTTTGTTATGTTTGCTCAGATAAAAATTGATGTTCAAGAGTAGTGATGCATTGATTTGCCACAATCATCATAGGATCAACAGAAAAAAGCATCGACTGATCAAGTTATAACTTTGACAAATAATTAATATCAATGTCTGTGAGTTTATTGATATATGTAATATTATGTTAACACTTGCTAAAAATATAATTGATATGTACAACAATCTCATTTGCCAGTTAAATAAAGAAATAATGGAATATAAGAATGAAAAACAACAAGTCAAACAAAAAAATAGAATGCCACTAAAAAACAGAAAAATCTTTGTTCTTAATGCAGCAATAAACAGAACAGATTGTTTTCCTAACGATCAATTATCCTTAGCAAGCAACTATAGTCTGCTAGAGATATTTCATTGTACGTAATTTGTATTAGTATACTGAAGTCCAAGAACACATGTGTGCTTCATATTTTAGCCCCAAAGAAGCTGCGCTGATGATTATTTTTATTTTTATTTTTTGAAAACAATAATATGTCCCATAGGTTATTTTTATAACAGGAATTATTAGTGAAACGAACGATCAGCTATTGTGGTATCTTTCGAACAAAATAATAACGACAATAAACAAAAGTAAAGAAGAAAAAAGTCACCATCACATGATATATTCAGTGTATGTATAAATATACGACTGCAGTGACAGATTGAAACATACCAACAAAACAAAGAAAAAGAAATAGCGAGTAAAGAAAAAAAAAGAACAATAAAGAATACTCCAACATACAGTAAAGTAATGATCAAGAAAAATCACTAGAATCAATTGTAATTATGTAAGAAAAATAAATTTATTTTCTTCATTTGATATTCATTTTTCATATGTATTTGAGTTTTGTTGAGACTCTGAATTATGGTCAAAATCATTTACTAACGAAACATTATTTGAATTGAATGTTACTTGTAAAGCATATAATGCTACTGCACAATCTACAGCATAACACCAACGTTTTATATTAATATGACGTTCAAGATATTCAAGCATATTTATCTCAACAAAATGAAAAATAAATAAGGTTATAATGAATAAAAAATTCTTGCTCACTTACAAGGTTTATGAAGACAAAATAAATGTAGGAAATGAAACAATGAAAATATAACCTTTAACTCAATCGTACAACCACATTTATACGTCAATAATTAGTTTTCTTTTCAATAAATAACTTTCATCCCTCAATATAAACTTTTATCGCGCACCGAGTGTCGATTATAATAATGAGATAAAAACCTATAATTAATCATTGCCATGATCACAAAAAAGCGAGAAAGAAAAATAAAACCATAATGAGTAAAGAGGTAAAAATACATATTTTGATGGATGAAAGCTATTGAAAATAATTGGATTGTGTTTTCTTCCTAATGACAAATCGTAAGAAATTTTACAATTAAAACATTTTTTTAAATAGAAAAAAGAATCCTGACTGTCTATTTTGATATTTGAGTGCTAACAGATTTCATTTCTGATGTACACAAAATAGAATTATCAGAAAGATAGACAATGAATGAGAAAATCATTCTAGTTACTTCTTATAAAAAATGTTTAACAGCATTATTTTGTAACCGGAGAGATGACTTAACATGTATGTAATAAAGTTATTTCATAAATATTTCTGTATTCATAGTAAACAAAACTCATTTTTCTATCTAGAATCTAGATAATATGTACGATTTTGTTATCCTTCTTTTTTTTTATCTTTATTTACTTCATCAACATTTCCGATGTTTACTGAATCTATATATGAATTTATAAGATATTTACTTTTATTAGACATGTGATTGGAGACAAAATGTGATTCTGTTTACTTTTTGAACGATTTATAGATAGTCTACAAAGGATGGCTCAAAAGTTAACATACTGTTTTTGATTGCAAATAACTTTCAATACAAACAAGAAAGAGAGCGATAATTTCCACTATGGAAAAAGGGAGACTTTGAGGTATCGAACTATCTAAGCAACATGATATTCAAAAACCTTCGAAAGAATGGTGAATAGAATGTTTCAAAGTCTCCTCTTTTCAACGATGAAAACTCAGACTTTTTGAGTTGACATTCGATAATGTTATACTACATTCTTTATCATATCTTACTCAATCAACAACCATTGTTTGTAGTACTACTTAGACGCACTCGATGACAAGTCGTAATAGTAAAATCAATTTTAGTTTCATTAAAACAACATAAGTGTCAACATCACTCAATTGTCAAGTATTTTTCTTCAACAAGGGACTTTTTCATGAAAATATAGTTGGGATCTTATCTCATAAAATAAATAATATATTTTGTCATTTCGGGCACATCATTTTATGAAAACAATTTTTTTTTATTATAATATTTCATTAATACTGATATTGATTGAACAGATAGATTAGATGAAATCATATTGTTATAATCACGACTATAGGGTCCACCTTCATGATTTATCCAACTAGTAGTTAACATAGATTTTATCATCATATGAATCAATTATATGATAATTTCCTATGTTAGTTTCGAGTTCTTTTCCTAACGAAACAAATTGTTGTTGTTGTAATTGTAAAAAAATTACGAATGTCAAACTCATACACATGTATTTATGTTACATTGGATGTTTAGTTTTAAATATAAGGAGATCAGTAGTTTCTATCTAAACGAGTAATTACTGTTTAGTTGGAGAATCCCATATATATTCTATTAGTCAGTGATAAACAATTAGCAAGCATAGTCGATACTATCATTTGTGTATTTAGTTTTAGATTAGTAGCTAATTTGGTAATTGCATCATCATAAAAATGTTGTCAGAGTAACCTTGCTGTCAGATTATACGATACTTTATCGATCATAACTAAACCATACTGATCATCAATGACATCATCATTAAAAGACTAGAGTAAAAATATCATGTTCAACAATGATATCATACATAGTTTACTAATCAAGAAATGGAAAAATAAGATGATATTTAAACATATTGTCTATATGTAAATTGAGTACATCTTAATCACTACGTTTTACTTTTTAATCGTTATCATTAATTCATTTAATTGATTGTATTCGAATGAATTGCATGCTAAATGCCTGTTGAGTTTTCTCACTACCGACAAAAAAAATTATAAGATTAATCATATTGTACTTCTTCTCTAGTTGACAAAGCAATAGTAATATTTTCATATATTTTTGTATAACTTGACCTCAATATCAGTGATATTAATCGCTGCTAATGCTCGATTAAGTTAAACTTGAACAATCTATGCAAGATTATTTCTAATATATTGTTGTCAATATAACTACTAAGTTAGATACAAAGTGATTTCTTTCATGTTTTCAATTTTCAAATTATTTATATAGGAATAATATTTATTTGTTTACATTACAATACGCGTTTTTTCAATCGTTAATTAAACAAAAAAAAAAATAGTTATTCGTATTTTAAGATGGTTTTGAATAGCTGAATCATTGATAGTCAAACCTTATAAGAGAGCTAGTATTTTATGCAAATGTTTTGCTGTGCCATAATCAACGCAATATCTTTATCTGCATATTTGACATCTGATCAATAGCAAGAAATATTTAATGGTCAAGTTTATGTCAATGAATTTTGTATGGGTAGTAGATATACGTATGTTTTTTTTTTGTTAATCATATCATTAATTTCAACATACTTTAAGAATCAAGATATTATCATTTGATATTCGAGTAGAAAAACAACCGAATACTCATTGGTCTCATCATAAAAAATGTCTAATTTACTTTTTAATAAGATTTATCTAGATGTTTCATATGATCTGTTGATCAACTAATTCTTATCAACACAATAAATATATATGTAAACAAGTCATAATCTTATATTTTTTTTACATCCCAACAGTTGAAAAACTCCATGAAAGAACAATGTACCAAACGCAATATGAAGACTGTCTTAATGAAAAAGACTGAGGTTAACATTATTTCTAAACCTCTAAAAGCGTGAACATCTCTTTCCAAAGTGTCAAAATTATTTTGCATTTTTGAAAAAAACACCTTTTTAATGAAAAATTCTGGAAGTTAATATGACATAGTCGAAGAGACTTTAGTAAAAGTCGATCTTTAATAGTCATTGCCTGATTATGTTATTTTGATTAGTTCATAATTTTCATCAGAAATTTATATTAAAAATCTATCGCGATTCAATATTAAATAATATAAGCAATATTTGTGTTTGATTAAAGTATATTTATGAGTCATTATTCTCTATTTTGTGCACTAATAGAACGAATTAGTTGTTTGAATTGTATTATCAATGTATATAACTTACCTAAAACAGACAATATGAAAATACAATAATCCATTTTTAATTCTCCTTTGAATTCTACAAGAGAAGTAAAAATACCAAAAATACATACCATAATTTATTTTTGTTTACCATAAAAAAAACAAATAGATAGTTAACATTATAGAAAGTAATCAGCATGAAAGAGATGAGAAAATTTTTTTTACCAATATTCTCAAATTTTGCCAATTTATTTCTTCTAATGACAATGTGTGATATGATTAATGAAAAAAATATTTTCTCCACTTACATTTTAAGTTTATTGTATTTACTGGTAATACAATACTTAATTCAAAACTTAGTCTAACTCAAGATCATACAACTAATTCATTATTAATCAGGTGATTTTCTATATTGAAATCGAACATTATCATATGCTGCACTAGATACTGACAGAATATATCCATCGAAAACAATTGAATAAAATCTGGGTATATGTGTTAGATTTGCTTATTATGTCAAATACACAGCGGTTAATCAATTTTTACTATAACAATTCGAAATAATTCTTATCGACGATTTTTTTCGATGGATACAGTTTAATAATTTTCTATATTTTATATCAAATTATTTGAGAATTTGTTTTTGTATTTCTTATATAATTTTTTCTATTTATGTTCTTATGAGAATCTTTTTTATATCTTTAACAGTTAATACATACAATTGCAAATGGAAACAATTTTATTCGAATACTTTGATTATTGCATTGATAATTCCTTTTTAAAAATTTTTTTTTGCGTTTTTGCTTTATTGATTTGATTTCTCAAATCTATTTAACATACAACAAATGCAAAATTCTAAACAACATAGCAAAAACTATATGCTATGTTAAATTTTGTAAATATATTGTTCAGATAGAAAGACGCTATGCAGTTTGATTTCAAACATGCTTATAATGGTTTTCATTTTGATAATAATTAGATGACGACTTTTAACCTATATGCTCCTTCTATTGATCATGAACATGCGTTAAATTCAAAATATAATAATGATATATATTCATAACTCTGATAGTAGATCGATTTTTCAATTCTCTGAAATCCAAATAAAAGACTTATTACTACCGTCTGCTGATAGAGTAAGATTTTTTTACATCTGATATTCTATACCTCCTGTTCCTTTACCTTTCTATAGTAATTTCAACAGGAAAATGATTAACAATTTTTACGAGATAATACTTCAGAATTTGCTTCATAAAATAACAAGTGACACAGAATAAATGATGCTGTACATATCTTTCTAATATCTCATCCAGTTCTCAACATTTTGGAATCAATTTTTTTTATCAAAAACAAAAATACCGAAAGAACAGTGTAGAAAATTGAATATATTAGCTAAAAATTTTTGAATTTTTTTTTTTAAGAAAGAGAAAATATAATGATAAGATACTAGACAAGAACATTTCTGAAAACTAATCTTTTATGTTGCAAGTTTTTTTTTGAAAAATCTAGCATCTATTTTTATATATTTCAGCGGTGACACTGCCATCATCAGCTTAGGTGATCGACTTACATATCTGCTTATGACATAATGAATGATGTTCTCATTTGTATTATGACAAATGCTTCATCTACTAGTATCTTTTCTTTTCTTGGAGATATTAAATAAAATGTAAATGAAAGAAGAAAAAAGTATGCGGATGAAATGATATTTAAAAAAGAACAAATGTCAACTATGTAAGAAAACTAGTTAACTATGTAAGAAAACTAGTTAATTAGTCGTCAATTTTCGATGAAACATGACTATTCAAAATAACATAAATAAGATAATTAATCTTAAAAATGAAATTACAATAAGATAATTAAATCAGTGTTAGATTATAGTTTCTTTAAATCAATATTATCTTGATTCATCTGAAGTTACAGAATAGTTATACTTCAAAAAAACAAAATAATTTTCTTGATGAGAAACTTTGTTTTTATCTGATGATAATATACAAGATGATTATTGTCAAAGAAAAGTAAAGTCACTTTATTTTAGTTCACTAATTAATCTGACAGTAAATACTAATAGAAAAGTAATACTTATCTTGAAGAGATAAGTTCAAGTATTTTTTCATGTCAACAAGAAAATCATGAGAAACTGAGAAGTACAATCTAAAGAAAGTGTTTTCAGCATTTATATTTAGAAATAAGCGTAGAAAGAAAAGAAAACAATTAGATAAAAAAAATCAAAAGAATTGAATATTATTTTGCACTTTTTTAGTAATATTTATTTTATATTCTGTTTGTTTTTAAAATATACTTGATGGAAAAATTTACATGAAATTCAAAAAAAAAAGAAGAAGAAGAAGAGGAATTGAATTCATTTTATTTTTACAATTGAAATCAAGCAAATAGAAGACGAACTTGATCGCCTGAACCATAAAGACCAATATAAAGATTCCATGGAAATGGACATTTAATTGGAGATATACCAAGTTCATGTGTTATTGACGTTGTTTCATTTGTTAAACGTATAATTTTTCGATTACAATCAATAAATAATTCAATTATATGATTTGTATTAAATTCACATGTATAGCTATTATATTGATGATGATGAGCACCATTAAGCCAAACTTGATGATGACCTGCCCAACCATATACAGTTGGAGTTTTATATAGATTTGATTGTGAAGGAATATTTTTTGATATAATACCAAAAAATACCCATTTAGGTATACCTAATTTTTCAATTTGAAAACGAAATGTATGAATACCAGAAGAATATTCTTTTTTTCCACGAATTGTTGCATCACCATTTGATAGACCATGAATAAGAGTAAAACCATTATTTATTGTGTCAATATCACCAATAGCTCGATGAAATGAATCGAGTGATATTTGTAAAAGTTTTATTTTATTTATAAATGTATTATGATTTTCATCTAATATTATATTAATTGTTTTAGGTGTTTGAAGATCATTTTTAAATTCATTAAGTTTATTTAACCAAAATTTTATATCAGTTTCAATAAAATTATTTTTTGTACGAGATTTATTTAATTTTTGACTTAGTTCTGTAAATAATTCATTCATTTCAATTGTATGTTTAGTAAGAACATGTTTTAATTCTTGTCGAATATCATTAGCTGTTTGTTGAATTTTAAGTATTGATTGTTGTTCCCAATCATCAATTTTTTTCATTAGTGGATTATTAGAAAATTTTTTTGCATCATCAATAAGTAATTGTCGAATTTGATTATGATATAGACAAACTTTTTCCATTTGTTTTGTTAATGTTTCTTGATGTTTTATTGAATGATGAATAGAATAATTTTGTTCATGACTTTCATAACACTTACTACATGATACATTATTTTGCGCAGAACAAGATGGCTTTTCTTTTGTTAGTAAAGATATGGTCATGCGTCAAACGAGTGAAAACTGAAGAGAGAGAAGGAAATTATTTTTTTTTTCTTCTAATATTAGTAAAAAAATGTACCAAGTATCAAAAGAAATCTTAATTCATTTTAATAAAAGAAAGAAAAAGCAAAATCAGAGTTAAGTATTTATGTGAAGAGCTACCTAACTACCAATTACAAAAGTGAAATACATAGAGAACAAATACATTTCATTAATAATAAAATATTTTTTCAACTGAAAAAATGCTCTCAAAGGACTATTAAAGAAAAAGAAATTATATCATCATTGTGTTCCTGCTGAAAAATTAACACACATGGAATCATAGATAAATTTAATCAATAACTACTAAAGTTAATTGAATGGTTCAAATAGAAAATATACAAGCAACTACTACAGGCAAATTTCTAATCTAGGACGTCTTGTATTTATAATAATTAAAATATTTGAAAACTGCACAAAAAACCTCAAAATTTGTATTATTTTTTTTCTCTTTAGAAACTATGTAATAATTCATTCGTAATATTATTTTAGATTTTTATAAGACGATCAGATCAAAAAAAAGATTCTCTATGAAACTCTAATCATGTAAGAAGCTTTCTTTTTTTCTTCAGCTTCGAAAAACTACTTAGATAAGGATCAGCTGTAATATTTTCTAGTATAAAAATATACATATGAAATTGTAAATCATTACACTCATTGAAAAACAAGAAACAAATGATTAGATTTTGTTGCATGCGTTAGTTTTTCATTGAAATCATTGCATAAATAATAACTCATCGTTACAATTCAATATTGAAATAATTAAATCTTGCTATTCATTTTTCTATTGTTTGTCTTTTCCAGTTTCAAAAATAGGATAGGATTTAAGTATTAAAATATAAAGAATACTCTACTACAAGATCGTAAAGGAAACGAAACAATTTCTACTCTATGATTTATTAATATTACATTCATTGAAGTGATTTATAATATTTGCTAAAGGTAACTAGAAAAGCATTCTGTATTCTAATTCTGGATAGGTTTTTTTAATAAATAGTTTTACGCAGTGCATAACACGTGATGCAAAAAAAATATATTAGAATGAAGCTAAAAAGAAAAATAAAATAATTTTGCTAAAAGGTTTTGTATAAAACCTTAGCTGTTTCATTACATAAGTTGACCAAATAAAACTTTGATAAAAAGAAAATATTTTACAAGAATATCAGCTGTCATGTTCAGGAACTTACGCACGAATTCCATTTTTCCTCCATCATTTACACAAAATATACTAGACGATAAAAGCTTTGCAAAAGAAAAAAAAACATTTATTACTGTTGCGAAACGATAAAGTACTGGGCACAAGCAAATTATTTGGTCTATTTCATAAAAAGGAATGTCTTCATGCAAAAAAAAGAGAAATTAGCAAATGGTATCTTTTTTCAAGCTCTTCTCGTGTAAAAAATTCGCATGAATTAGAAAATGAGATAGTACGATAATGATGCAGCAAGAATCTCTTTCGTTTCTATCTTTTATCTCTTCTCGAATTCGTTCTGCATGGATAAAGTATGATCTGAAAGTCACTTTACTAAGAGTAACTTGAATATCCTTGCTATATTTTCATGTAATGTGCTGATTTTTTTACTATTGGTTAAAGGTGTGATTCATAAGAAAACAGTTAATTATGAAAAAAAAAAAATATCATTGTGATCAAAATAAATGTCACATTCATTAATTGTTTAATCTCATATTTATACTACAGATATATGTTTTATTTGTCTTGTATGTATTCTTGTGTGGCTGAAATCAAAATTCATTATAATCTGTGTTTTAAGCTCTTCGATGATGTTTAGTTAGCTGTTGAAATAGTTTGAAAGGAAATTGTCTTTTTTTTTTCTTCTAAATCAGAATAAGACAAAAAAATCCAATCTTGTGATTTAAGAAAATATACACAATAAAAATTCGATAAAAGTTCTATTTAGCAAGACATAGGAAGTATTTCCGAAAGAGCTCTAACATAGTATGTACCATTTCCAATCGAAGGAATAAGAGATGCCCCATTTTCACTACATTCATTCCAAGCATAGACAATGACTGTTTGAGCTTCAGTTATATTTTTATTTGCACAAGTTAATTGAATTGAATTTTTAAGAAAATTTTGTAATTCTTCTGCAGTTGGTTGTAAGAAATGTTCTGGACCTTGATCAACCCATGGTACAGGATGTTCATATCGTGGTCGTGGATCCCAACCAGTTGGCAGAGTTATCACAAGTTTAGCTCCACTTTGAATAGCAGAATTCCACCATCTATTATACGATTCAAAAAATAAGATATACTATCCGACATTTCTTATTTGCATTGTTAATTTCTAGAGGTTCCAAGATCAACTAAGCAAAATCTAAGATCTTTAAAAAACACAATAGTACAACTGAGACATGTCAAATTTGTATATATCAACAGACAACACTTTTCTCTATTGAGTATATATTTTAAAAATAAAAATTCCATTTTAAATCCAAGAACAACATTATATTTTTCTGAACACTCTCTACAAATCCGATCAAAAGAAAATTTTCAATTAGTGTTCGGTATGCCCTAGATTTGACTACAAATAAGCGAAATATATTTCTCGATATGTCTTCACCTTGCAAAACTACTTAAAAAGATGTAGAGTATCTTGTTGTTTCAATCGTGTAACAATTGACATAATCATCAATTTAAAAAAAAAACAACTATTATATGTTAAAAAAAATAATGGTCGTAACTATTTTTGCTATAACTCAAGAAAGGAAAGAGCTAGAGAGCTGTGATTTTCACCAGTCAAAAGAGACGACACTAGGACATCATTTTTTCCAATGTTATATAAGATGAAATCATTTTAAAATCAATCGTTTGTGCAAAACATTACAAAAAACCCATGAAAACGGTCTGTCGTTCCGATAAAATTTTGGTTTTAAAATGTGATTTGGATAGTGAGACCTCAGATTTGTAGTTTAAGATATGATTTGAATGATCATCTTCACGGAATATAATGTTAAGCAAATCAAAGTCTTTATTTACTCCCTCGAAAAATATATATTTCTCTTAACTTTTAAGCAAATTTTCTTACTTTTTGTCAAAATTTTATATGAACGACGGATAATTTTTGTGCTTTTTTTCGATGTTTTGTAAAAATGTTTGATTTTAAAATGATTTCATCTTGTACAACATTGAAGAAAATGATGCTCTAGTGTCGTCTCTTTCGACCGGTGAAAACCCACAGCTCTCTAGATCTTTCTTTTCTTGAGTTATTTCAAAAATGGCTACGACGATTATTTTTTTTTTAAAAGACAACAGTAATAAAAATTCATGTGACTTACTGTTCACTTCTTTGAACTTCATCACTGAATGGAGAACCCTAGATGAATCTGATTAGTATTCTAATAAATTAGAGAATGTTTTACTTGTATAGTGCCACCACCACCTATTCCATATGATGATATTGCATCAAATCCAATAGTAGCAGCATTTGTCTTACATCTTGATATATCAGCATCCATTAAAACCATATATGGATTATTTAAACCTAAAATAAGAAATAATACTGTTAATAGAAATTTAATTATGAAAGAAAAGTTTCACCTCGATTAATAACTTTTTGTCGAAAATTATTAAATACTTGTCTACTACCTTGCCATCCACCACCACAAAGTTGTGCTTCTTGATCACCAAATTGAAATAAATATAAAAGTGGTCGTCCATCTAATACAGTTTGAAACTGTGGATGTAACATATATTCAATATAAGATTCTTGAAATTGATCATCACAAGGTGATGAACCTAATAAAACAAAAGTAAAATTAATCAATGAAATATATTGACTTGATAAATATCGATTTAATCCATAAGATGGATTTTGAGGACAATATTGATTAGATGTTTGTTTATAATATTGAATACAATATGAAGAGTTAGTTGTACAATTAGGTCCATATGTACAATAAGTATCAAATGCCCAATAATCAAAACCTGCAAATTTTGCATATAAAATTTCTTGATCCATTATTTCTTGTGTATCACCATTAATAGTAACATTTGTATCTGAATTAATTTTAGCAAAAAATGGTAAACGATAATGAAAATGTTCTGGACTCATAGCTCGATGAGAATAATATGATATTGCATCATATTGTCCATTGATTAAATTCCAAGCATCCCAACGAATTACACCTACTGTTGGTTGATTTATTTCAGCATTAGATATAAAAGGCCATACGAATAAAAATATACCAAAAACATGAAAACATAACCACATTTCAAACGTTAATTTTTTATTCTGTTTTAAGCATACTCTATATCAGTGTTTTATCTAGAATGTTATCTAATATTTGTTAAAGTTTTTCTTTGCATTATGCAGACTCAAAACGACAAGGATGACAGTAAAGTATAGACAAGTTTTTTCTTTTTTTAATATAGAAACAAATAAATCTAATCTAAAATATCAAAGATAAACTTTCGATATTTTCAATTTAAATAGAGTCTTAAATGCTCGAACATTGTTATTCAACCACAGACATTCCTCAAATGAATATTAATACTATAGAAGTTTCGTTAAACAATTAAAAATTACGACAGGGAGTAGATATTTTCTTTCGACTTCAACTGCATAGGTAGAAAGAGTATTCATTTCGACTGACAAGAAACTAATTTTATGATCATCTTATTATTATTTTTCATTAATGAAAGCAGTCTCATTAGCACTTCAAATTTGATTACACTTACTCAATAGAGATCGAATTTCTGTAAAGTTGATTTAATTGTTCGACGTTTTTCCTCCCCATTTAACCCTCTACCCCCAAATGTTCACAAACACAAGCCTTGGTATGATAACTATTGAAAATAATCCGATCCTGCGATCGAAGGAAAACACTGTATATTGGTCTTAAAAAACTAATGCACGATGTGGATCAAACTTTTGTGACTGAATTCATCCATTTTTTTTGTCCCGATCAAAATCGAACTCTAGTATCGACCATTTTTCTCGTGAAAGAATCAATTTCGTAATTCTTTTTTCATCCTTTCATTGAATAATTAGATACCAAGAATATTTCTTTGATATTTCGCCAAGCTTCTTCAATTGGGGCAACATGATTATGTGATAGATTTTTTCTCGCTTATCTCTCTTTTCGTGTATATATAACTTACGATCTTTATATCCACATTGAACAGAGAAGAAACTTGCTATGCATCGTTGTTCAATGTCAATACTTATAGAGCTTTTAAGTGAAAATACATTTAAAATGCCTTTTGTATCTACACAATGTTCAGGCTGTAGATACACTCCGAAGCCGAAACAATTTTTCATAATTATGAGACTCGAAGAATCATGCATTTATGGGCATTATCCAAGAGTGACATGAAAATGATTGTTCCCTATAAATGATGCTGTCAGTGTATAAACATATCTGTATTGTTTTTTGAACGTTTCATAGATTTTTTTTTCTACAAATAAGAAAATAAATTTCGAGGACATTGAAGAAATTTCACTTGATTACTAGCAGACAAGTCCAATAATTATGCAACCAAAGAAAAAAAAATACAAATTTTATGGCACATTAAGTAAGAACCATTATTAAGTTTTTTTTTTATCAATTCGTTATAATTTCTTTCCACTATTTAGAAATCGAGCTTCTCAACTTCGAAAACTTCAAAGAAGAAAAAACGAAATCAAATGCATTTATTTAATATATAGATTCTTTTACATAAAAATAAAGTTCGAGAATGGTCAATTTTTCAATTGTTTTGCATTTAATCAAATATTCAAGTCTGTAGACATAGTATATCATCAAGAAAAAAACAAGTTTTACGTTTTTATCTTTATACCATGAGTGTACTAGTCATTAGCAGTTTTCATTTTACTTAAAATCGATTTTTCGATCACTACGCTTCAGATTGTTTTGATGAACAACACATGTAGAGTGATTTGGAAAGTCCTCATGATTTCAGATGCATTGGTTATTCTTGCCATAAGGATCATCTCTATAAATTCAATTTGCAAGTATTCAACTTCACTATAAACTCCCGTAACTGCTATTCAGTCTGTTTATATTTGTTTAAGTTTCATTGTTTTCTTTGTCAAACTTCCCATAAAAAAGATATTAAAAAAAAAAAACAAATTTCTTTTTCTTTTGACTTTTGATTATATTGATAGAAGTAGGGTCTTCAGAAAATTAGTTGTAACTATAGATGATTAGATTAATTTAAAATCAGTAGAGGAAAATTATGATATTTTACGAATAGTATAAATATTTTCTTTACAGATACGTTGAAAAGCAACAAAGCTATGTTATTAACGAACTCTTTATAGTTACATTAATATTATGAAATTAACCATTTTCTTTAGTTCTAACACTTTTTCTTACGAGTGAAATACAGATTTTTGCCCCATGCGATACTCTTTTAAAGTTACAGCTATTATAATACATTTTTTATCTTTGATACGGTAGTTATAAAAAGCACAGGCAAACGAATTTTGAGGTATAACTATGTCCATAGACAGTTCTTGAATTCGTTAGAATCTCTTACAACTTTAAGTCACAAAGAACGATGTCTTGTTGAGAGATCATATCGACAAAAAAAAGCACATTTTTCATTGTTGTTGGTGAGATATAATGGTTTTTTGTAAATTTTGATATCTGACGAAGAGACCATGCTTTTTAACTGAAAGTTTTAGACTCAAATTCGCTTATCTGATATGTTTTATGAATATCCTGCCAATCGTGCTAAATCCAATGCAATGGCTATAACATAAAACTGGCAGCGCATGCACAAGAATCACTCTAGGTTTTTTTCTAGTCTCAACAGACTCTCATTAATAGCCGAGGTCTCTTTTGAAACACGAAATACTACCTCGAGGTAGTTTTCTTGTTAGTTCGTCAATAGAATCATTTTGTGTAAAACTGATATTACGTAAAAGAAAACAGAAGACAATACTTATTATTATCTAGTGATGTAAAATGAAAAACAACATGATTCAGTTAGTTGTTTTGAAAAAATGTTGAAGTATTTCAGTAAATAATGTAACAAAAAAGTCAGATAACTGATAATAATGAGTTTTTTTTATATATTTTTTTGTTTTGTTACATTGTCCACTGAATATTTTATTTTGTTTGAATATAGTTTCTCGTCATGATAATGTCTTGGTTAACAATCTTCACTAGTTTCGCTGTTTTATCTTCATTAGTTATTGCTGATGATCCATGTCGATTTGAATATCCTGCAAAAGGTGTCATTGATTTAACTTCTTTAGGTCGAACTGATGGAAAACCTGCATATCCTGATAAATTACCACCGACAGGATCTGGCTATAGTATGTTAAATTTGTTTTGATATATATTATTCAATGTTTATTAATTATAGAATATAGTTATAATCCTTGTAAACCATTTAACGAAGGACCTAGTTGTAATGGAGTAGCTGCTTGTCAAGGTTAGTAATTTCATATAATTCATCTATTTTACTTTGTATTGTATTTAGTTTCGATGGATAGACAATACAGCTTTTCTCTTGGTACACAAGAGAGTGCAAGTTGGAATCCAGGTGATTTAGGAAGTGGTCCTTCAGTTGCTTATTCAGCTGGTGCAAAAAAAGTCACTGTTACATTAGAATGTGTAACTGATGGTACCAATGAATTAGAAGCTTTAGGCGAACCTACGCCGAATAACTATAAACTCAATTTAAAACATAAATGTGCTTGTTGGGATGGATGTGGTACGTAAGTTATCTCAAAAAGAACTTTTCCATGGTGAATAAATACGAATAGGTACCAATTCTTTTGTATTGTATGAATGTCTTTGGAGGAGTGTAGAAAAGATTGCCATACTATATAGAAGAACATATAAATCAGTTTTATACTCATTGTACTGTTAGTAAAATACAAAATAGAAGTATAGAGATTGATAATTTGAGTCGATCATTCGATAAAACATCATCGAAGAACGCGAAAAATGTAACATTATCAACAAATTGAGCAAGATCAAGCGAAATAAACAGTATCTTTTGTATTCTCTTTGTGCTCTTTGATCTCTATACAATGTAGATTCAAATAATCATTTAGGTATTTTATTACACTATAGTATATGGTTCATTTCTAGTCATGTTAATTAAAGATTACAGATGTTTAAATAATATTGATTAATATCACGAATAAATCGATTGATAAAATCATCTATAGCTACGCTATATAGTTTTGAGGTAGGATCCTTATGTTACAGCATTTGATTTGTCTGATCTGTTCGATCGATGACATACTTTCGAATAGACTTTTAATCGATAGCAATGAGAATATAGTCTTCATTGACGAAAATAGGAATGCAAATATATACTATGGTGAAATAAAGTATCTAAACAATTCTAATAATGAATATTCACTGAAAACCAAACAATTGAAAAGGATAATAACAGAGAAGAATCAAGGCTTGTATGCAGCAAACAATTCAATCAGTCTAATGATCACAACTCGATTGAAAGATATCATGAAGCGTTTTGCATATTTTCACATTCTCTTTTCATACAAAGATACTGCTGAAAGCATTTCATTTTCCTCGCTCAAATGAATTATTTTTCTATTATGTGTGAGTACAAAATTCGACTTTTAGGATCATGAATGGTACCTTCACAACATATCTAATAATCCAATAGTGAAAAATCGTTTTTCGTACATTATATCTTTTAAAAAACTTAAACTTCTGTGGTAAAAGCACCAAAGGCTTTCTCTCAGAAGTTCATAGAAACCATCAGCGCACATGTGAAATAAAAACAGTACCAATTACCGATCAGTAGGATCAGTCATTACTAGTATATTCTATTAATACTTTTGCTCTATTTATCTCATAGAGGATGTGTAATGGAACTTTATTGAAAATTGACTACGTCAAACATCACTATCCATAGATAGAATAGTGCGAGAACTCATCAGTTCAGGGTTGCTATACATTTCAGGCCGACTATTCCAGTTCAATCTGGTCTATTTAGATCGGTGCCAATCATGAAAAATCCAGATCGGTTTCATCTCTGTCACAAATATTTCTACTGAGCTATATCTATCTCTGAGTGGGCAAGCACTGTCAACTTTCGCTATTTTTCACCTTCCATGATTTCTAATGCAGGAAAATATGCAGATAGAAAGTTGAGTTTTGGTGATTATGGGCGTACTGTTCATCCTCACTCACAAACTCACATTTGAATAGAAACTAAAAAACATGAGCTAAAAGTTGAATTGAACAAAGACTGATAAAGTGGATTCGATTACGATTTTGACGGGAACAAAATCATATACGTAGTAATATATGTATGCACTAAGTTTTTTTGAAGATTAATAATCCTGATAACAACCACTGCTTTGTTTCGGTCTTTTCCATGGGTGTGTTGCCTTTCGATTAGATAATCAAGCAGATATCTTTGTTTCTTTATTTCAGTTGCTCCAAAGACAACAACAACAACTACAACAACACTGCCACCACCACCACCACAACACAATTGTTCAATAAATGGTTCTATCTACACATCAGACAAACAAATTATTCAATCTTTTCCTTTTCATGTCTCTATTAATCCATCTCAACTGTCAACCTTTAGTTCCAGTTATGCCGTAGTCGATATGTACGGTAGTGTGATCGAACTCAGTCTAGTTAATATTCCCAATGTTCCACCTGCTCTCTTCTGTTTACAAAATTTGCAAGCACTCTCGCTCATAGATTCTGCTGATCTATCAATTCCACCTGAAATCCTTCTTCTTTCTTCAACTCTTAAATTTTTTACCGTATCCAACGTTTCCAAATCTCTTAGTCTTCCACGTGAATTGTTCAGTATGAGTCTTCTATCAACACCATCTATTATCAACTGTGGTTTGGAAATATTTCCAGAGGATGTTATCTATCTTGATAAACTCACTCAACTGACTCTTGATCAAAATCAACTTGTCACTCTTCCTGCTACTTTGGGTAAACTAGCATCTCTCACTTCTTTGTCTGTCAACAGTAATCTTCAACTTTCTTCGCTTGATGCTATCAATGGATTAAAATCGATGAGCAAATTGCAAGCATCGAATTGTATGATTAATCATCTTCCAAATAACATTTCTACTCTATATACAATTGAAATGAATGAAAATCAACTAACATCTCTCGATGGTTTCGAAACAATTGTATCAGGTTTTGGATACTTATTCTCATTTAGAAACAACAAGATTACATCTATTTCAACTGATTC
>CAJNOP010000106.1:157874-176036 GCA_905250075.1 Rotaria sp. Silwood1
AAAAAAAACTTAAGACTCAGTAACACTTATAGAATCTCTACTTTTCTAAGAGGTTAATACCATTATAAGTTTTTGTTTGTTTTTCTAATCAATATGGTTGTGTAATTTATTCGTAAAAATTTTCAATTTTTCATGAATGGGCAATGTTAATTTATCAGTTCAGATGCATAACTGGTTGAATATTAGTTTTCATGAGGATGTTATAATCAATAAATTTCTTTTACATCTTCGAATCTGCAAGAAGAAGTGATTTATTTTATTACTTTTCTTTTTGAATACGAGCTTTTAAGTGTAAAGTATTGCAATGGAACGAATCGAATCAATTTTCTATCTACTATTGAAATAATTTATTCATGTATCATAATTCAATGTTATGATGATTTAGTTAGATCTTTGCATCAAAAGAAACTGTTTTGAATATCTTTTATTCAGTAAATAAATTTAAATCAATTTATCATAAAGACGATTATTTTAATAAAATGAAGATCTTATAGGTGATTTATTAAATAATTCAATGAGATAACGGATTTCGTAATATGAAATATTATTAGCGGTAGCAGAAAAAACGTCTAATGATCTCATATTTGTCATTGAATATGGAACACCATTCAATACATTAGAATTCATTGTTAATCTTTTTAATGTCGATGATAATTTCATGGTTTCAAGTGAAATTAATGATATTTTATTAATATTTAAATCTAATATTTGTAAAGATTTATATTTTCCAATATTATCAATAGATGTTAATGAATTATTACTTAAGGGGGAACCCCCCCTCCGAAACCTATCTTCTAAACGATACAACAGATTTCGATGAAAATTTCAGGAAATAGAAAAGCTAATGTAACTAGCATCTGATAAAAATTTCAACCAATCATTTTTGATAATTAAGAAGCTATACTCAATTTACTCATGAAAACGGGGGTTTTGGCACGGAACATTTTCCCGATGCGCGGTAGCATGAAAAATGTTGAACTTTGTTTCAAAATGAAGAAAAATCTTTTATCTAGAAATTGTAGGAACAGTTTTTTGAAATTCGTTTTCGTTCAATTGTAGTAATCATTTTAAACCGAAAATCGCAAAAACTGCTTTGAGCACTTTCAAAGATTTTCAAATATCTAAACAATGGAGATATATTTTGAAAATCTGTTCCGACAATTTCTAGAAAAAAGTCTCATCTTTTAAATAAATAAAAATCAGCAGAGTACATCAAGCGGTGAACTGGGAAAATGTTCCGCAATGGTCAGAAAACGATAAAAAAGTGAAGCTGAGAAAAACGAATAACAACATTGCGACGTAGTTGATGATCTTCTTGCAGAGAGAATTCGAGCATATTATATATCACTGAAAAGCGCACAAAAAGTTCTTACAGTTGGTAGTATTTTCAAGAAAAAAATAAGCCGATTTCTTAAGCTAATTTCTGAATCCAAGTTCACTGTAGCGCCATCTTTTCGAAAAATAGCCTAATTTTGAACCTTTCTTATAAGACTGCAACATCCAAAACATGATTACTCGATACGGTAATGGTTTTAGAGTGCTAATAAAGAAGGTAGAACGATATTAGTTACCGATAATTAAGAAAGAAAATCAACAAGACAGCCGATTTTCCATTATAGCGTCCAGTGAACTTGCCAAAATTGGGCAAAATATGTTCCATTCCTATATAGTTTATACATATTCTGAAAGAGGACACTTGGGGCTACAAGAAAATGTGTTTTTCCAAAAATCGACTTTTCAAGGAAAAAACGACTTTCGAAGGGGGGGTTCCCCCTTAAATCAAGTTCACGAAGATAAATAAGTGCTGGTTGAAAAATATTTTCTTGAAATTTATTATTCGTCAAATTAAGAATTCGTAAATTAGGTAAATCAGTTAATAATGTTAATGGTAATGTTGATAATTGATTTGATTTCATATTTAATACTTCGAAAGATGTTAATGTTAAAATACTTTCAGGAAATATTGTTAGTTCACATCCAGATAAACTAAGATTTCTTATTGATGGTACATTAATAAATGAAATAGTTTTCAATGTCGAACTTGATATAATTATAATAGTTGATAATAATGATGCATCTTGAAATGAAATCAATTCAAGATTTGATGATGAATATAATTCAAAAGTATTTAATTTAGAAAAATTTTCTAATATAATAGTTTTTAATTGTTGATTATTTTTTATTGACATTGTTGGAATCGAAGATAAATTTATCATATCTAATGAAATTAATTTTGTATTTGATGAAATTATTATTGATTGTAATACAAATAAATTTTCTAATTGTAAATTATGAATACTTGTGTTTGTTATTTCTAATTGTTGTAATAATTGAAGATAAATTTGGTAAATCAATTAATTTTAATATATTAAGATTATTTACTTGACCAAAACTTTCATCAGATATTTTATTAAAATTTCGAATTTTTTCTAATGTTAATGATTGTAATTGACTTAAATATTTAATTTCATCAGGTAAATCTTCAAGATTTGTAATATTAGATAATTTTAAAATTGATAAAGATTTTAATTGTCCAAATTCCGATGGTAAATGTTGATCAATAATACCATTATCTGTTTCAATTATTAATGATGTTAAATTTTGAAGATTTTTTATATCAGGTAAGATTGTTAAATTTGTATTGACTAATTAAAGTTTTTCTAAACTTTTCACACAATAAACACTTGAAGATGGATTAACATTATTAAATACATTAAATTCTTTCACTTTTAATGTAGAATCATAAACAACAGATGTAATACGATGAGCTAGAGAACGTGTTATATAAAATTGATTTATATTGATACCATCAAGATCATTGTCATAGATGGTACAATCAAGTTCTGCATTGCTAACTAAATACAAAAAAAAAAAATTTTATATGAAAATCAAAATTTTTCTTTTTTTCTTTTTCATTCAAAAAATTATTTTACATTCAATATTGATAGATGATAGATAAACAACAAATAATAATACAAATATTTTCATCGTTGGAATTATTTTTTACTTCGAATTTCATTCAACTTTTTAGATATGGAAATCAAATACCAAATGTTGATTTTCTCATTGATTATTTAACTCACGATTTGTTGATTAAAGTTTGCAAAGCTGATTAAAATCCTAGAAGCGAAAAAAATAAACTACGATGCAATTATTATTTTATAATGACAAAGCTAAATAACATACAATTGATAAAGATAGAAAACGAATACATCATTACAATAAACATATAAACTATGCTACATTTGTAGATTTATGAAATTGAAGACATTTTGTTGCTTCCATGCGGAGAATCGAAATGTACGTTCAGAAAATTATAAAATCTTCTTAATCACTAAAACACATTAGAATGTTCAAGCATAATAATACGAAGGTTTCAATGACTTTGACTGCGTTTGTTATAGTACAAATCAACTCAGATCACCAAAAAACTTGATTTGAGTAATTAAATATTGTTTTATGAATTAGATTAAGTAAAGAAGAGTGAATCTCTCCTATTTGTTCTTAGTATATTTGATATGAATTCCAGAATAAATACAAAGACACAGCTTCGCTTACTCTTTTCTATTGTGTTCGCCACTTTGACAATCTTAATACCATCGATTTTTTCTTAAGTTTTCAGATTATGTCGATTTTTGTTTAGTGTGCTTCTTCAAAACAGATATTTTGAGTATGTTCCAAAAAATTTAATAACCACGTGCAAGCAGGTATGCCAGATCATTTTAAAAATTATTCGATCATTAAAATTGACTCTCTGTTGTTTTAACGTCCTGAGAATTTATGAGATATTAGCGAAATTGATTAGCTTTGGTTCTAGTGATGAATCTAGAGAAAAATGCCTACATGGCCCTGGATTTGTGAATTGTAATAGAACTCAACATCTAATAAGACCAATCTGTACGATAGGTTAATATAAACAATCTTGATTTTGTTTTTTTTTTCTCGTCTCATGAAATAAATACATCTAAAATCTTCTCAAAACAACTTTCAAAAATATCCATAAATGTTTCAACATATTGTTGCCTCTCAGAAAATAGGTATTCATATGCACATTAATTTAGGTAGAATTTGCCCTTGAAATATAGAAATCAGTCTTGCTATTCTTATTTAGTTCTAAGTTATTATGATTGAACTTCTTGCTTATACAAATATAATTCAAACATTAAACAGAGTTTTGAATTTTCTTTTTATTACTTTTTTTCTATGGAAAAATGTAGGTTCAATAATTTATGCATCCGACCCTGCAACTTATGGGATTACGATTAACGAAGATCTTATTATTTCAGTTAGATTATCAAAACTAAATTACTACCTATTATTAACTTTATTATAAATCATAATGATTTATAAAAATCAGCAGTTTAAGCAGTGATTGTTTTTTTTTCAACTTCTGTCAATGTTCAATCTATTAAAAATCTGTTTTTCTTTAGCCAAATCGATTTCAACCAATGTCTTTTATATAAATAGTAATAAATGCTGTTTATTGGAATTAGTTTGACTGATTCTACTCTGATGCTTATGAATTTCAAGGCTGTGCGAATAAAAGTAAACAACAGTAGGAAGGATATAATCGAAAATTAATTTAAAAAAATGTTTATGGGTCAGAAATACAAGACAATTAACTTTTAATGAAATCGTTATGTATTATTACAGCCTAGTGATCAATCCTAGTACTATTTTTTAGCAATTTCATTAGACTGAAAATCTTCTTTGTAATTCTTTTTCAGAATCAGATAACTTTTTATTTATTTTCAAACAAAATCTCAGTATAAAAACTAAATTAGTTCTATCCGCCACCTCCGCCATCTTTGTATCGACATCGTTGAGTACACCACAGGGCAATGACGAGAGCTAGCACAAACAGATCATCTTGGTCATCCGCATCTTCGACAATATCAACAGAATATGATCCAGCCATGAATGGATATTTCTTTCGGTGGATTCTTGCAATGGCTTTGTCACCTTTTGTTAAAATGTACTCGCCGCCAGTTAATACTGCAGTTGTTCGATTGATCATATATTGACCGTTAACGGATTCGATAATGAGTCGGTGGTGCCACGGAGGACCTACCTGTTGGATCTTAGCCAAATGATAGTTTTCTTTTTCGGTGGCATACACGTTGAAGTAGAGATGAAAATGAGGAAGCTCCTGACGAATTTTCATCAGTTCCATGCCATTGGAATCAAGCAAAGTGAGTTTATCACCGAAGGCAAGCAGAGTAGAACGCACTGTGTAGACAGCGTTGCCGTGCTCATCGAAGATCAATAATTTTTCCTCTAAGGAGAAATGTTTCTCCTTAATTTCGTAATGTCGAGAATGAGCCATGTGTATTTTTATAAATATAATGTTCTCCAACACCGTCGCTCCTATTTATACATCTAAGTGAAGGCTTTTCTCTTTTCTTTTTCTCTTTTATGTACATTATAGGACCGTCGTCATAAGAGAGTAAGTGCAAAATCATACGTCATCGTTACTCACGAAAGCTAAATGACGACTATATTAGTTAGGTGCATTTTTGCATGCTTACTCACACATGGGTTCTCTTTTTGACAGTTTCAATAAATGTTTTAATTCAAATGTCTGTTAAAAGGACTGCGAAATTCCCGGAAAATTTCTATATAGCATGTGAACCTTAATTTTTGTCTGTTGGAATCGTATTTTTTTTTCATCATGTCTTCTGATTACTCACACGCAGTTCCTATCAGTCATATTCTGCAAGATAAATGTGCTCAAATCAAAAGTGTGATACACAAATGATGAAATTCAATTCTTTCTATTTTTTTCTTTAATGGGAAATTCGTTGTCTGTTTGATATTATTAGGATGTGGGTGCAATGCAGGAGAAGTCAAATGAGTAATAATAATGTGCATTACCTTTTTTCTTAATTCTATTTGGATTCTAGAAAAATTATAACCAATTGAGTTAGACTACATTCTTCTTTCTCAGAATTGTTTCTGATAGATTCTTGTCTGTAATCTCTTTCGATACTTCTTTATGAAAATTTTATCGATGAACTTTCTTACTGATCAAAAATAAGGTGCTAAACATTAGCTCTGATGGAGTTTTATTTGACATAATTAGGTATTTTTACTACAAAAACTATGATTTTCAAAGTTTAAGTTCGGGTTTCTACGAAAAAAAGTAGCTTGAATATATATTCAAGTGTACAAACCGAGTAGAAACTTTCTAATTTATATTAAGATATCTTCCGAATTTTTCAAGCGTGAACTAGCGTACTTAGAGTCTTTCCATCGAGGGTGTAGATATTCTTTTGTTCACACTCCATACCTACACACTTTATTATTACTGTAATCATATTACTCACATCCAATCTACAAAAAAACTTCAAGCATAGAAGTCGTTTAATGATGAAAACAAGTACGTTTGATTTACAATAGTGATGTGGGTATTTAAAATACAAATAAAAGACAAGCAGATGTTCTGTACTTTGATCACAGGAAATAAATAAGAAGAATTGTAATCAGAAATGTGCGGAGCGAAGTTTTATGGGCCTCTATCTTGGTAAAGTTTTGTTTATTCGTTTCACACATTTTTAATACTAACTTTTTAATTTGTATTTTCCACTAGCAATTTTCTATTCTAGTGACCTTCTTCTATCAATAATACAACAAAATATTTTTAGATACTTTGATGATATTTGATTAGTTCATCGGTAAAAAACACCAAGTACTGAATATGAAATAATTCATTGTATTGATAAATGCTTTCTATATGTTTTTGAAAGTAGTAAAAAAACGATACAAACACGAATAAGTGAAATAAAGAATGAATATAAACCACATAGAAATAGATATCGTTTAGGTATCGATTTCATACAACTTGAAAAAAAATGAAATTATGAGACGAGGTAAAACTAAAATAATTAAGATAATAGGATTGATTGATAGGTGCTTTAGTTATGGGACATTTTCGAGCTGCTATCACGGTGATAATAAGAGCCAATATAGCAGTAATGCAGAAAAGGACTTTCTTCTATATCATCTATACGATGTGGATGAAACAGATCATAAATTGCTGTACAAAGGATGAGTGTGAATGATAGTCTAATCTCTGTGTACATCCAAGAACGTCCACTGCTCACACACGCACATCCTCGGCCACATGCACAATCGTCTCACCCACACCCGATCATAAATAAAAGCTACAATGTTGTTTTGATTTTAACAGAATTGCTAAAATTTTTATCAAAAGCAAATCTTGTTCTCTCATTTACTCAGCCAGTTCAACGTGGACTAATTGTCTTTTTTTAAATATATTCACTCATGATATCATCATCAAATTTCGTCGATTTTTTTCCAACTTTGCATTCATACAGTTCCATCATTTTCTTTTGCCCTTTGTTGACAGCAATCATTTGCTCATGCATCATTGGATAATCACGAATTGAATTGATTAACTTATAAATTTCTGATAATTTCTTTTTCGTTTGCTTAGACTCGATTTCATTCAAGTATTTCTTGTATTCTTCTAGTTGGCCTCTCAAACTGTTGGTCAAAAGCAAATTCAAGTCATTTGGTTTCTGATTGCCACACAGATAATTTTCTTCGATTATTATTTGTACAAAACCAGTCAAAAATGGATCACTTTTCGAGAAAGCAGTTGAATGTACAAGAAAATAAGAAAGTTCTGCACTTGCATAACAAAGTTTATGCAGAAGATCACTTATATCATCGTGATTAGGCTTGAGCGGTTTTTTCGAAGATTTATATTCGAGTATGTAATCAATTGGAATATGTTGATTGAGAGAACATTCACAACTACAATGATTATTTTGAATTTTATGTGGAATGTTTTTTGCAATCCAAAACTGTCCAACTAGTAATGCATAAGGTACACATGAAATGCAAAGAGTAGCTGGAAAAGAAATATCTTTGGCATGCAATTTCAATGAAGCCTTTATAGAATTCTTTGTTCGAAGGATAAGATTTCGAAGATAATTCCTCATTGTTTCTAACATTGGACGAACCATATGATTGATTTCATATTGAACATGTTTCATTGATTGTAAGGTACCATCTATATGATACAAACCGATGTTTTTACGAATATAACCAATAAGACGATTTGATTGATTTACTGAAGTTGACCAACTCATTTCATATTCTTGCCTTTCATCACCATTGAATTCAATTCCATTTTGTAGAGCAACCAAATACCGAAATGATTCACTATCAAAACAAAATATATTTTCTTTTTTGAATGGAACATTACCGATTGAGAGAGAAATGAGCATTTTCTTAAGTAATGGTGCAGTATCTCCAGGAGTATAAAATGTCGATCGACTATTAGTAAAACAAAAGATAATATTATTAAGAGCATTTTGATCTAAAAGAGAAAATAATTGAGTAATACATGATCGAAAAGAGATATTCAGTCTTGATGCATTTGGTTTGAGAAGAAAACATATTGCATTGAGATGAGAAAGATTATTCACATATTCTAAAATATGTTCCATATTGAGATCATCTTGTTCAATACCTCGTGTATCACCAAAACCAGGTGTATCAATAATACGTAGTTTTTGTTGATCAGTGCCATTAAGATAAAATACATATGCTTTACAATGTTGTGTGACAGATTGACCAGGATGATCAAAATCTTCATTATTAGAATCATCTATATCACCAAATTTCACAATATGTTCTTCAAAATTATCACCAGTTGTCATAAGAAATGAAACAGGCATGAGTACTACTGGTTCATTCCTCTGAGCTTCTTCGAGTGTGTTAAATGTAAGATAGTTTGCAAAAGCATTAATGAAAGTTGATTTACCAACTCCAGTTTCACCAAGAAGAAGTATATTGGTAATGTCAGAAGTTGATGATACATTTTCTTCTTTCTTTGATATCTTCTTTTCACCAGAGTCTTTATTCGATGATAACTTTAAATCAGTGATTACCTGACCTGGTGTTGTTATATTATTCATTTTTTCAGTTATTCTATTAATTCTATCATCAAAATTCTTGCGTCTTCGCTGAGAAAGTATTTTGTCTATTATAGAGATATTACATTGACCATAACGAATATTAGTTATCAATTGTTTCAATTGTTTAATATCATTTTCGTATAAATTCTTTAAAATTATCCATTGTATTTGTATTTCATATAGTTGCTCTTCTAAATGTTCATTCAACATTTTTGTCACTTTGTGATCCAATGAGTATTTCAAGTTCTTAAGTATATCTAGGTATTTTAACAAATATTCTTCAAGTTTTTTATTGTATACTGGCTCTAATTGAATAATTGGTAAATCTAATCGAGTATGTTGTGGGTAGAATAACTCAATAGGTTTCAGAGTATATTTCAGAGGTCGAAACATGTTATCATTTCCATTGCGTTGATTGATAAATTGACAAATATCATGCATTGAAAGCATTCCATCGAGATAAGATACATTCGAGTAAACCATAATGTCAGTATTTTCTCTCAGTACCCTTTCATCATTTAGATTTAGAACAGATTGTTGTAGACTTCCATTTAAAATACGTACAACTTCTTCAAGTATATGATCTATCTGTGTGACAACATTACAGTTAGATGATAATTGTATAATAATAATAGCCTCAATACCCCAGCTAATACTGGTTATGATATGAGTAGCATTAGTTTGAAGATTTACTGAGCCAATCAATTTTCTAACTTCTTCTATATCGTCTTTAAGTTTTTCAGTTCTATTTTCGTAAGAATAATGTATAAAACGGGTGTATTCGTTTATTGGATAAGGGTGGTTGATGATTGAGGCTTGTCTGTTTCGTGGGACAATGTTCAGTAAGATGTTTAATCGCATATCATCTTGAATTCCGATCATTTCAAGAAGATTTCGATTGTTGCATGTATTGCTACGTATTATTTCACATTTCACAGGTTCCTCTGGTCTAGAACTTTCTCTTAAAATGCCTATATTTATTTGTTGAACTATAGAATCGGAATATGGATCATAAAGTGAGCCAAGACGTCCAGACGCATCGATTGCCATACGTTCTATGGGAGCCAACGATAAATCCTTGGAGCTTATAGTATTCTTTCTGTTCATCGTTGGTGTTTAGAGTAAATATTTTTACGAATTGATATCTAGAACATTGATGATTTCATTTTTAATCAAAAATGAATATAATAAAAAGATGATGCATATGGTAGTGTTATGCCAAATAGATAATGAATAAAGCAGTTTAACTTAGCGAGAACATAGAAAAAAAGCTGTTAGCATAATACCTCCCACATTTAAATGTGAAAGTTGACTTAATCTTCTAGAAATGCAAGCGTAAGACGCCGGCTACATGATGCGCTAAACTACTTTCTCAGAATAAAAGCTCACCCGAAATAGAAGCCCACAGAATTCCAGATATATACATATAGCACAATTAACAAGATCACTAATTTGGTTGATAGCGTTTCCTGTTTTAAATAAAATGATCATATGCCATTATTCTTATTCTTTCACTTTATAGTGTTTTTTGTTTTTGGACTGATTAGCTTTGTATGCCAGCTGTGATGCGTTAATAATTCTGTTGTTAAACAATATTCTTTTTCTTCTATCTATTCTAATGTCTGATATATAGAGTAGTATCTCGAGAGAGGAGTCGCGGGCCATCTACAATCTTCGAAAATTTCTCTTTTTCTTTCTGAACAATTTACAAAAATTTTTCAAAAACTTTAAAAGACAAATTGATGACCTTCTAGGTATATTAATTCGTATTCACATGTGACAGTAGAAGGAAGGAACTCTATCTATCTATACAGATTTTTCACACTGGAAATAGTTTTTTCACGTAAAACTAGATTTCAATGCTTTTCAGTATTTCGCTGTTGCTATCCAAGAGGTTTGCGCTAGAATGAAAACAGCATAGATCAATCGATAAAGGATTTCATCACATCGTATCTGTTTCTAAAAAAGTTTTCCTTTTAGAGTTGGTCTTCACTACAAAAGCCTTATTTTAACAAAAATATCGAAAAAACAGAAAAAGTTCAATGAGTTCTTCTTAATCCTCTCTTATCGCAGTTAATTACATATCATTGGAAACAACATTTAAAATAGAACAAAATGGTCTATTTGATGTTGTAATATCACTGGTTTTTCACGCCTATCGTTTTTTTTGAAAGTGGTCTATTTTTTTCCTACTATTCTTGTTAAAATCAGTTTTTTGAAATGAAGACCACCTGTAGAAAGAAAAATTGTTTTAGAAATAGATAGGGCATGAAATTCTTTGTCGATTGGTCTAGTTTGTCTATATTTTAGCATAAACCTCTCAATTAGCAAATGCAAAATATTGGAAAGCATATAAGTCTAGCTTTGCATGAAAAACCTATAAAGGCAGATAGAGTTCCCTCCTATTCTAGTACATCATGTAGCGAGCATCTCATACTATCTATATTACTGTTTCAATCAGATTCATATCCTTTACTAATATGAAAGAAAATTTAAAAAAAAAGAATTCAATTGAACTTTTGTCGGCGACTATATGATCAACGTTTGTCACAGTCAGTGAGGTGTTCGCGGTAATGTGTGTCATTGTTTGTTTGAGGTAGGTGATGGTTGCAAGCCTCGACCCTTTATACTTCAACATTCGTTTTATTTCAATGGAAGTGAAAAAGTTTTCCTCAAAATCTTATATCAAAACTTATTCATTGTTTTCCTCGGTTAATTTCAGAAAAACTTCATTCTTTTGTATGATTCGAAAGGAAATTTTTACGAATAATGTTACAATCAAATTTCAACAAGGATAGAATTGAATAAATATTTTAACAGACATATTTTGGCTAAAGATAAATAAACAATTATTGATTCAAATTAGTACTATTGAAACAAAAAAAAACAATCTCACATAGTCATAAGAGCTATAAATATTTCCTATTTTCTTGCCAAAGCATATTTCTCTTAATTTTACATGAAAAACCTCTACAAAATTTAATATTTTGAATGCTTTGCCGTTTTTACTTTCTACCTTCACATAACAGCAACCTTGGCCTTCTGTATACTTGTATAACGTTGAGAACACAATCTTTCAATGTGATTTACATCACATCACTTGTAAATACTGTTGTTTTTCCTTCTTACAGGTAAAGAATAAAGAAAAAAAAGGAAAACAAAACTATGACGTTGCATCTAAACTTTCAACAGATCTGCGACATGTTATCATGTTGGACTTGATTGAGACAATCTATATATATATGTATACATCTTATCGCTACCTGAAAAACAATGCAAATAGAATACTTTGAATATATCGATAAAAAAACTAACGAAGCAATATTAAATTACTATAAACATTTCAATCAAAATATTTAATACTAAAGTACTTCATATTCATTTTATTTCATTGTTATTATTTATCGTTACTTAATAAAATTCATTTGATTATGTATTATAGGATTCTCTCTGAGTATTATTATTCAATCATAGGCTATAGATATTAAAGCTGTTCGTGTGATTTGACATCATTTAACTTTAGATTTTAATGGAGATCATCTATTTGAACAAGCATTTATAAAATCAAAGTATATTAATTAGAGGGTAACTATGATCGACTGCATAGAATTTTATTTTTTCGAAGAAAACGTCCAACCAAAATTATTCAATTCGGTAAGATTCAATGGAGCACATTATGTAAATTACAAATAAATAATGCACAATTCATGTAAAAAGAAAATAAAAAGTTCTTTTTAACTGATTCATTTAGATGCAATGCTATTTTGAAGAATATCAGCAAATGTTTTTGATATTTTATGAATCAAATAAAATAGTTAGAAGTTCGACATACTGAAGAAAACGTTTCATTCCTGTTGAATACAACGACTAGCTAGTTCTTTACAAATATATTCAATAAGTCGTTTTGAATCATGTACTGACTTAATCCAACTCATTTCATATTCTTGTCTGTCTAATTCACTAAAGTTGATTCCATTTTGTAGAGCAACTAAATAACGAAATGATTCACTATCAAAACAAAATGTATTCTCTTTTTTGAATGGAACATCACCGATTGCAAGAGATCTAAGCATCTGTTTGAGTAATGGTGCCGTATCGCCTGGAGTATAAAATGTTGATCGACTATTTGTAAAACAAACAATAACTTTTTTAACATTATTTTGATCTAAAACGGAGAATAATTGATTAAGACATAATCGATAATAGATATGCAATTTCGATTCATTTGGTTTGAGAAGAAAGCATATTGCATTTATATGAGTAAGATTATTCACATATTCTAAAATATGTTCCATATTGAGATCATCTTGTTCAATGCCTCGTGTATCACCAAATCCAGGTGTATCAATAATACATAGCTTTCTTTGATCGCTGTCATTCAGATTAAATATATATGATTTACAATGTTGTGTCACGGAGTGGCCAGGATGATCAAAATCTTCATTATTTGATTCATCTACACTACCAAATTTTACAATATGCTCTTCAAAGTTATCACCAACCGTAATCATAAATGAAACAGGTATGAGTACAACTGATTGACCTGCTTCAGCTTCTTCAAGTGTGTGAAATGTAAGATAATTGGCAAAAGCATTAATAAAAGTTGACTTTCCAACACCTGTTTCACCCAAAAGAACAATATTGATAGTTTCATCAATTGACACTGACGTCGGTGTTGGCTGATCAGTAAGTATGTCAGGTTCTGTAAACGGTACAGTAAATGTTTCCATCGCTGTAGACAATTCAGATGAAAGTTGATCGATCATGTCTTCATGAGCCTTTTTTAATGATGACAACACCATCATAGTAGATAATGGAAAAGAACAGTCTGAAAAATCAGCATAAATAAGATGTAAACTCGAATTATTTTTAGCTTCTTCTATTAGATCACAGATTAATTTTTGTAATTCTTCTGAGTTATTCTTGTTTAAATAATCATTTGAGCAAAGAATTCGATAATGTTGATGATTTTGAACAAGTTTATGTTCGATAGAATTTTCATTATCTGATTGATCGATGTTGTACTCGATGACATTCAAATATTGGAAATTTTGTTGATTTAAACATCTAATAAAATGTTCTTTTTCTTCGAGATGTTTTACATTTTGTTTTAATTCATCAATACTATTTTTTATTATCATTTGTTCGTTATCGTTAAATATTTGTTTGATGAATAGGTTTTCAGCTTCACCACTACGAATTTGGATAACGAAATTTGACAGTCGCTTGATTTCATTCGTAATCTTTTCATTCACATTGAGCCATTGTATTTGAATATTATTTTGTTGATGTTTCAAATATTCACTTGAAAACTTCGGCATATCTTCTAGAATAGTATTTTGTAATTTTTCTCTATCCACTATTAGTTTAAGGACGTAATCTTCGATATTTTCATTGAGTTCTTTAGAGAGAAGAGTAAATTTTCGACATTCTTCATTATGTTGTCGAGAGAAATCTTTGATAGGTTGAAGGATATAAGTTATCGGATAGTCGCTAATATTGTTTATGTTTTCTTTTATATAGTGGCAGACATCACGCACTTTAGTCACATGATTTAATCCAGATACATAAGTGTAAACTTTCGTATGAACAATATGTTCTAAAAGACTTTCTTCATCTTGAGTTAATGGACAAATACTTTCCTCATGAAGTAAAGATGAAAGAAGTTTGTTAAGTATAGTATCTATCTGCACTGCTTTATCATGGTCAACTGGTAACTGTAGAAGAACAACTAAGTCAATTCCCCATTCAATACCAGTTATAATATGAGTTGCTGCAGTTGAAGATATTGATGAATACATAAACTGTTTAATATCTTTTATTTTGTTGGATAATTTTTGTATATGATCTATATAAGAGTAGCAGAATAATCGAGTATATTTGTTCGATAGATGAGAATAGTTAATGAGTGAAGTTTTGTCTGTATTTGGTGTTAATTCTAATAGTATGCTTAACATTAAATGTTCGTCTATAGAAAGAAGTCGTAAAAGTTTTTGAGGTTGATCATCATAGCCATATTTAATCTCGCCTGTGACTATTTTATCCACTTGACATAATGTTTCTTTTACATTAATATTCGGCTGTTTAATTAGACAATCTCGACATGCATCATAAAAGAAACCAAGGCGTCCAAAATGGTCAATAGCGGTACGCTTCATATCAATAAACGATGCATTGTTTAAGTTTTCTTCTGTTTCCATTGGTTGTACAGACATAACGATAGTAGGCAAGAAACTGAAATTTATTAGAATTTAACAAAAAAAAAATATTTTGAAGATCATTAGGCATTATCTACAAGACTTAGATAGGATCAAAAACTGTTCTCCGCCCACTAGATTGATAGATTTATGCAACGCATTACATTTTTTGTAAAAAGGCCAATAATATTTCTTCGGTTGCGACAGCTAATAATAACATTTTCTTAATCAAACAGACTTAAAAAACATTTTTGAGATATCATTGAGTTTTTGCAAGTAAATACTGTATTCTACATCGGCGATGACTTAAATTGAAGATTCTTTCTTACTGGTGAAGAAAGACTGTAGCAAAATTTATCGTCATATTTGTCAACTCGAATTACATACTTATTAAACATTTTTGCGTGATCATTAAAAATTTTTTCGAGTAAAACATTTTATGAAAGTTGTGAATCTTTTCTGATCTGCACTGCTACTACACGTTGCAATATATGAGTTCGATAAAAGAGACACTAATCGTATTTCTTGTAAGTGGCAATCAACAACTCGTTTTCTTTCATATTGATCTTCGAAATAAGAATCTTATAAAACATTTTGCGTTTACTCTAGAATCAAAACGTTCTGCTACCTGTGTTAACAAGTATAAACAAACTCTCTTGAATAATTCGATACTAAAGTTCTCAAATGTAGTCTCTTCCATATCTTCTATCTGATCAATTGCTCTTGAGTCGGGATGATGTGCATCATGTAGCCTCCAATGAATTAGGAATACACTGAAAAGACTTTGTACTGCTACCGTATTCATACTGAGATATTGTAAATTACGATTAGTCTGCCTGAAGTAACACAAGGAAAAACTGATTTTCCAAGATCAACTAAAAATTTTGCATCGAGATAGGTTTTAAACAAAATAGTTTATTATGTATCTTTATACTTTTACTATAGCTATAGTTTAAGAGAGGAATGACGAAAAAATTTGGAACTTTCATCACAAGCCACTGTTTAAGACATATCTCTGTGTAATGTTATCAGATGAAATTCGAAAACAATTTTTTTCCGTGATCCTAAGACAGGCTACAGCTGTGTGCTAAAATATACGGTAGAAATGAAGTGTCTTGATAGTACTAAGCTAGCAGTACAAAATCTTTTCAGTGTATTCATAATACATTAGGACCTACATGATGGAGATTATTCTAAATATAAAGTGATTAAGTATTTTAGCTGATTTTCCTTTGTTGATATAAGAAACAAATTCGTTTTTTTTTTCTTAAATTTCTTGTGAAAAATTTGAATGAAGCATTTTTTTTTATATTTCTTACCTTTTCAAAATGAATTTCGTATTTTTATGTTTGCTTAGTTGTGGAAGCAAGTCTGTTTCATTTTTCTTAAAACATCTGTTACCTAAAGTAAATATGCTTTTTTCTCCGTTTGGTTGAAGATAAAAAGAACCAAAAAAAAAGTGAGCTGAAAAATAAAATGCTTGTCGTGCAACAAATAAAAATACTCTTATCAATCGAGCGACGTATAAAGCAACAACTATTCTTTAGTGTCAATACACGTTAAAAGAAAACTTCGAAACCTTTTCGATACATTTCGTTATTTGAAATAAAAAAAAAAAACAATAATTGTTCAATCTCTAAATTTATCTTCATTCATAGCATAATAATTGTTACATATTAATTAAATTAGTTTTATTAAATATAACATCCGATAATGTTCCTATCAACAGTTGCTAGTGAACTATTTGTTATTGTTTTCTATTCGAATCTAAGAACTGTGTAGCTTGTATTTATTACATACAATTTCTATCAAAATTATTCAATAAAATTTATTTTCAATTCTTTTCACTGTCGTAATCGTTATAAAGAGCCCAAATAATAAGTTGAATACCAAAAAATATTTACGTCATGAATATATTAACAAGAATACTGATTATCAAATTTTCAAAAAAACGAAACAAGCAGTTTTTCAGCATCTACAACATGTCAATATAGGAATCACTATTTGAGTTCTTGATAACGATTAAAGCTGTAAAAAGCATTGAAAATAAACTTTGTTAAATAATTTGCGTAGCTGCTGTTAACTCATGTGTATATCTCTTTTTGTGAATGTTTTTTATCAATATGACACGTATCTTTCATCTTTTTCAAGAATACGAAGCATATGTCATAGATGTAAAAGAATTTCTTTCTACAATATTTGAAAAAAAATTGGAAAATGTAATTGAATGCGTGTGTTTTTCTTTGTTTTCAACACAAACTGTATCAAAAATACAAATCACGATTTTTATGATTCAAAAAATAGTCTATCTATAAAAAGAGTTTTGATGAGTTATTCAAAGACATGATATTCTTGGTATTTCATACTCATGCTGTTTCATCATTATCTTTTGTCCTTCTTTCACTGCAGCCAATTGTTCCCGAATCATAGGATATTTGTTAATGTTATTGATTAAATAATAGATGTTTGATAATTTTCTATAATTTTCAAGATGATGAATTTCATTAAATCGCTGTTCATATTTATTTTTAAGGTTTCTCAGATCATTAGCCAACTGTAAGTTAAGACGATTCGATGTTTGACTATTGTAAATATCATTTTCCTCGATTATCATTTCCACAAAACCAATTAAGAATGGATCATCTTTCGTAGAACATACAACATGTATAAGAAAATGTGCAAATTCAGCACTTATATTACACAGTTCATGTATCATATCGATCATTTCTCTTTCATTATAATTCCAACCATTCTTCGAGCATTCATAGTCAAGCATGTAAGACATCGGAATATGTTGATTGGAAGAACAATCACAACTTCTACAATCTTTTTGAACAACATGAGGTTGATAATATGCTATAGAAAAAATTCCAACTAGGTGAATAGTCGGTTTGCATACGAGACAACGTGTACTTGGACAATGATTTACTTTAGGACGTAGTTCAATCAATGTTTTCAATGAATCCATTCTGTACAAAATAAGATTTCGAAGAATATTTCGCATTGTTTCTAACATT
>CAJNOP010000106.1:176136-232991 GCA_905250075.1 Rotaria sp. Silwood1
CAATAATAGACTCAATCGTAATTCATCTCCAAGACCAATTATTTTCAGAATACTTTGTTGTTGATCTTTACTACCATTTGTGATCATGCAATGTTTTGACTTATGCTCTTGACATCGTTTTCGTTTACTGTTCACATTTACTTTTAAGAGTATTTGATCGTTACATCCATCATAGAGCGAACCAAGACTTCCTGAGGAGTCAACAGCCTTGCGATTTGTAACATATAATGTTTGTTCGTTTGAGCTGGCAGTGGTTGATCGTAGTGTCATACAAGTTGTGAATGAACGTTTCAAGCTAAAATTATAAAAAAAAGTCTAAATCGATTATATTTGGGACAAAACTGATTGAATTGAAACGTTTAGTGGTTTCCAGAGTAATGTAGAAATCTATGATTTGATACTGCATATTTCGATTACACGAGATGTAATGCTTTCGTAGAATAAGATGGTTTGATAAGGTTTTAAGGAACACAAAGAGCTTGTTATTATAGAAAGAAATATTTATTAATATCTTGGTATAACAATCTGTATGCTAAACTTAAAACAATAAATATGTTAACAGTTCAGAATTATATAAGTAAAACAGAGTCAATTAATTAAGCATGAAAAGAGTTAATTACGATCTCTAATGTTTGATCTTATCGAAAACCGATGCAATTTATTTCTAGAACACAACCCTCTATCTTCAATGTACGAAGTCTATTTTTTATCGGATTTTAATTTCAAATTAGAACAGGTTCATAATAATTATTGAAAACTTTAATTAGGTCGTGTTCTCTGGTGTTGTAGGAATGTGTTTAATGAGGCCATGATTATTACGGTCACTGAGACGACCAAAACCGGTACTGTGTACTGTCGTTTCATGCGATTTGCGGTCGGAAACAGCTGTAGGCTCATGCTTTGTATGTCCAGTATTAATGGCCACATTTTATTGTGCTGTGCACAATTGATAAAAATTATCAAATGGTCTAAAAATCGAGTAATTGACCATTTACGATACAATGAAACATGATCGTAATACTGGGTCTATCAAACGGCAAAAATTACAAACACCCCTAATCATTGTTTCGAATATTTTTCATTGTAAAGGAAGGGTTTTTCTATAAAATGAGACATCAGCAAGATATGTACGATAGATGTTCGAATTTTTATTTTAGCCTTACGAAAAACTCTAAAGGGAACGAGACCTTCATTTCAGGGCATTTTCTAAAATTTCAGTAAAAATTGAAACATGCGTTGCGCGAACTTCGAAGGCATACCATTTTGTAAGAAAAATGTGTATATAGAACCTAACTGTTCTCAATGAATCATAATGTGAGTATTCTCAGGAAACAAATTGAAAGCAAAAGCAAGAAATATTTAGTGCACACTTAATCGTACATTTTCCTGTTAGCAATATGCATAAGAGTCAATCAGAATCAATACGATTTATTCTTAACGATATAGTACCTAATTATATCGATACACAACATACTGATATTTTTGAAAAGTTGACTTAGGCTATGTTCACACTAGACGAAGTGATTTAACTTAAATCAGAATTGCGTAAGTTGATTGGTTAATTCATATTTAAATCGTCTCGAAAAGATGATTTAAATATGAATTAACCAATCAACTTACGCAATTCTGATTTAAGTTAAATCACTTCGTCTAGTGTGTTCATAGCCTTAATTTTATTTAATACTTCTTTTTTAATTTTGTTTCTATTCGTGAGAATCGCATCCAATCAAAGAATCAAGAGAAACTTCTTTCATAACGAGTAATTTCAATTTAAAAATTATTTTAAAAAACTATGAGAAAATAATCAATATATACAATTGAAATCTTTTCTTTAAACTTAATAATTACTTGAATTTATAACAAACTATTTTTTACATTATGTTTTATTAAAAAATAATGTATATCTATATCTACACGAGAGAAAGATCTTATTTCAAAAAAAAAAGAAAAAATATTAACTAATTATAAAAGTCCTATAATTTTTAAAAAAAGAATATTTAACGAAATGTTCGAACGAATTGATTCAGTAAATTTAAAATTTTAACGTTTGTTTTTTGTCTCTTACCTTGACAGCAACAATATTTTTTTTTTCTACTTCTGTCTTTTGGTAAATTTAAAAAATAAATCAACACTCTTGTTTTTATACAACCACGTGTAGAAGACTTTTTTCTCGTAGTTAACAAATAGAACGGAAAAAAAAATGCTCATGTTGACAAAAATTCTTCATTTTAGGCCAAAAGATCAACAAAAATATGTTTATAAATGATAAAAAAAAAGTTCTTAATGTTTCATACTTTTCACAATAAACAATATGAAAAATTCGCAGGCTTTTCGATATATTTTTTAAATAAAAGCATAAAACAATTTTTTAAATTATTTGTTGATAGATCCAAAGATGAGTTCTGCAAAGCAATATATTCCAAGACCAAGTTCTTATGCATCATCTCAATCCGATATAAATATTTTAATGCTCGGTGAAACAGGTGTTGGCAAATCAACATTCATTAATGCCTTTGCTAATTATATTATTTATAATACACTTAATGAGGCAATTAAAAGTGAAATGCAAGTACTTAAGGATCATTCATAAAAGAAATCCATGAGAAACGGATGGTCAAAAGCTTCTAAACCACCAGGAACTCATTAATATGAATACTTTCCTTTGTTTTTACCTGAGTTTCGACAAAATTTTCAAGGTTAGTTTATTTTATTATTGATGTTGAAAGAATTTCAGATCATACTAAATGAGGAGAAGATTGTTATTTTGTAGACCAGTTGTATAATATTTTCGAGTGCTATTGATAGTGAAATTCATTTATTGTATTACATTTCTATTTGTGATAAATTTATTTAATAAACTTTTGTATCATAAAAAAACGAAGCAGTATATTCGAACAAGTAGACTTTTCTCAAAGTTTCTTTCTTTTTTTTTATACAAAATGTTAAAACACATTGGGTAGCTCTTGGTCAAACAATTTTAGTCCTGATAAGTTCTACATGACGTTCAGAGAGAGAAACTCAAACAATGCAATTTTGATGTAAACGTTTTTTATGAACGATCCTTTATACCTTCTACATTTCATATAACTGATTCACATACCGAAGAAATAAAAAAAATTTTGATTGGGACACCAAGTGATGATGAAAGATGTGAAGAAATTGGTCAATTAAGTATACAAATTTATTAAAGTTATCTCTTTCCAATTGGAAATCGTTTATTACGTTTAATTGATGCACCAGGTATTGGTGATGTAAGAGGGTCTAACACAAGATGTAAAAGATTGTGATCATATTCTTGCTTATGTAAATCAATATGAACATTTAAATAGTATTTGTATATTACTTAAACCAAATCATGAACGATTAACAATTAATTTTCGTTTTTGTTTTAAAGAAATCTTAACACATTTACATATTAATGCTAAAGATAATCTTATGTTTATATTTACTAATGGACGAGGAACATTTTATCGACCAGGTTTTACAACTCCATTAATTCGAACTCTTATTAAAGAATTAAATGATACATGAAGAATTGAAATTTCATTTAATAAAGATCATACATTTATATTTGACAATGAAGCATTTCGTTATTTAGCTACATATAAAAATGGAATAAAATTTTCAACAGAAGAAATTACAAATTTTAGTAAAAGTTTGGAGATATCAGTGAAAGAATTTACTCGACTTATTGAACGTATTCTTAAATGTGAATTACATGCTATTAGAGATAGTTTATCAATAAATGCAGCTTAACAACTTCTACGTAAATTAACAAGACAAATTGGTGAAATAGCTCGACTCATATACAAGAAAATATTCAATTAGCTAAAAAAACATAAAAGTAATGTTTTAAACAATCCATTATCGATATTACCGAAACAAATATCACAAAAGAATGAAACAGTAGTTCGTTTCGATTATCCACGTACAGTATGTATAAATGAACAATGTACTCAAATGATTGTTGTTGATGATCAATGAAACATCAATTATGTAACTAAATGTCATCCACGTTGTTATTTACGTGATGTTGAACAAGAATGTATTGGACATTCAATATTACAATATTGTCATGCAATCAACAAACGCACAGGTTATTGTTTTGTCTATGATTAAATGCAAAAGTACTTATCAAAAATAAAAGAAAACAATAGCTAGTATAAAAATACTCATCAAGTTTATAGATAGACAGAAGAACCATAAATAACTCGACAACAAAAATACTCAATCTTTTCATGACTATGTTTTTCTCTTTGATAGATAACGCTTTAAAATTTTTTAGTCATAAGGAAACTAATATATTAAATACTGTATAGAACTAACATTATTGAAACTGATAAAGACATACGCTTGTGTTTAAAAGTATTACACTCTACAATCTCCGACGTTCTGAAAATTATACATTTGAAACTTTTATTACATGTAATATCTTAGTACTGTAGATTCACAAGACTCGCCCAATGCCGATTGGCTTCACTTGAGCAAGAGTTATAATGTATGAAAGATTTTTTTGACTATGAGTTCTACAACTGAGAAAAGAAAGAGACTTAGGATCGAATCAACCTACTATTATGTAGAATATTCACAACTTTTGAATACTTCGATGAATTAACATGTTATATGCGCTAAATATTTTACATGTCGAACTTGAAGAGTGGATAAGATCACAATTTAATAGTTTCCTTATCAACAAAGAATTTGACAGGCCCTCTATCATTGTATGAAAACCATTACTTCATTTCTTAGTTTGTATATTGAATTGTCAATTTTTTTTTCTTAGGTTTATGCAAAGTATGTGGATGTAATTGGAAAAAACATATGCATATTTCATATGAATATGAAACATATATAACCCATATCGCGATAGATAATACTAATTCCCAATCAGTATTAATAAGTATTGATAAACATATTCATGCTTTAAGATAAGAAGAAGATTCAATTCTTGACGTGTGCAATAAACTTTCCCAATTTTTAAAGAAAAATTCAATTACACCTTACAATGATGGTATTCTTGGATATATACGATATTTTGTTCGAGAAGAAGAAATGAAAAGAAATGCTGGTGCTAATAATGTAGAGGTGATTCGAGGTCTTAAACATATGATTGAAGAATATGAACGTGAACAAAAATTATTTGATGAAGCTTTTACTAAAACAACAATAAACAACATCTTTGACTTCAGACTTTATACATAATGAACATGGAGTTGAAAATATATTCGGTTTAGTAAGTCAGCTCTATAAATTACCTATAAATGGTTTAAGTATTCGACAACAAGTTGAAGAATTAAAAGCAAAATAATGGGTAGTAAGTGAAAAACGTGAACATTTTGTTAAAGTACCAATCAATGCTAATTCTTCTAATCAATTAAAAATGATGGTAATTCGTTTATAATTAAATTAAACTTTATTAAGTATATTTACATTTGATTATTTAACAGATAAATTTTATTTTATATTCGAATTACAAAATAAAAATTTTTATTTGTGATTTTTTTTTTACAATAAAAATATCTTTCATTATTTAACAACATTTTCCTACTTATTGATCATATAACGAGACATTTCTATAGTTTTTACAAACATTATACTTAGAACTGACCAAAAGTTCTGATCACGGTTCTTAAAAGTCCTTGCCAGATAAGGTAATCTATTCAGAAACGAAAAACCAAATATACCATGCTGTAGAGATTTTTGCAGCGCGCGTCGAATGGTATATAGTAAATCCTGTTTTCAAAAGACTTCAAAGAAACTAAAGTCAATTTACTGATAGACGACTACAGACTAACGCCCAAACATGATAGATTACTGAATATTGTGACCCTTGATATAAATCGCAAGTATTTGTAAAATATTTTTTTTTTCGCATAAGATTTTGTAAAGTTTTGACGGGCTACAATCTCATATAAGTAGCATCTCTGGTCATTTTGTCGTTATGGGTATGAGCGAGTGTGGGTGTGTAGTCGTCTATCAGTAAATTGACTTTAGTTTCTTCGAAGCCTTATGAAAACAGCATTTACTATATATTATTCGACGCATCATAAAAAGCTCTACAATATGGTATTTTTGGTTATTTCTTTCCGAATCGATTATCTTATCCGACAAGGGCTTTTAAGAACCGTGATCAGAACTTTTGGTCAGTCCTAAGTATAGGGTTCAACGAATAAATACATCCAACTGTCGAACGTCATTCATCTTCATATGATGGCTACAAGTAGGCCCCAGTAAGACCCAAAAACTCTTAAAAAGTATTCGAGCGCATGACCTGCTGATGAAAAATTTGTTGAGCTACAATTTTCTCAATGATAGAAGCCTACTCATAGTCATTACATAAAGTCGAACTATGTTTCACAGTTTGAAATGTTCATTTTTCTAAGAGAAGATATTATTTGATATTTTATATTGATATTATTTTATTATCATTTGTTAAATTTTCTTGAGAAATATCAATAATATATTCCGATATAAGTGGATATTCATGCATATATTTAATCCATTGATGAATATTTGAAAGAATATTTTCGTCTAGTTTTAATTTAAGAATTTCTATACGTTGTTTATAATTATTTGTTAATTTTTTTAAACCTTCAACTATTTGTAAATTTATATAATTTCGATTTCGATTTTCATAAATAATATTTTCTTCATTAATCATTCGTAGAAAACCATCTAAAAATGGATCACTTTGAGAATAATGAGCAATATGTAATAAAAAATAAGCAAATATAACATTAACATGACATAATAATGTTAATTGTTCGATCATATTATTTTGAATTTCAATTATTGAACTTTTATAATCTTGTAAAAATTCAATTGGACTTGGTTGATGTGGATAATTTTGATTAATATAATAATTATTATTTTCTATTTTATGTAAAGAATTATCATTTAAATCTGATTCAAATGATACTTTTAATTGATTCATATTACTACATATAATTTTTCGAAGAATATTTCTTATTGTTTCTAATATTGGATGTATCATTTGAACAATTTCAATTTCAGCAGATCTTATAGATTCAAATTTATTTGGAATATGATATGGAGAAAGTTTTTTACGAATATAACGTATAAGTCGATATGCTTCATTTGTTGAATTTAACCAACTTATTTGATATTCTTGTTTTTCATCATTATTAAATTGAATTTTATTTTCTAAAGCAACTAAATAACGAAATGATTCATTATCAAAACAGAATGTATTCTTTTTTTGAAATGGAATATCACTAATTGAAAATGATGAAATCATATGTTGAATTAATGAAGTAGTATTTCCTGGTGTATAAAATGTTGAACGAGAATTAGTAAAACAAAAAATAATATTATGACGAGAATTTGAACCTAATAAATGAAATAATTGAGTTAGACATGATCGAAAATATATATTTAATCTTGATTCATTTGATTTAAGAAATATACATATAGCATTTAAATATTTAAATTTGTTTAGATATTCTATAATATGTTGCATATTAAGATTATCTTGTTCTATACCTCGTGTGTCACCAAAACCAGGTGTATCAATAAAACGTAATTTTGTTTCATCACTATTATGAAGACGATAAATATGTGATTGACAACGTTGTGTAACTGATTGACCAGGATATTGAAAATTTTCATTACTTAATTTATCTAAATTTCCAAGTTTAATATCATATTCTTGTCCATTATCATCAGTAGTAATACGAAAGGAAACAGGTATAGCTACAATAGGTTTCTCAGATTGAGCTTTCTCAAATGTTTTAAATGTAAGATAATTAACAAGAGCATTAATAAAAGTAGTTTTACCAACACCTGTTTCACCAAGAAGAAGAATATTAATTGTTTCCATAGTCGATAATTTTGATGATGTGACAGGTAAACGTGTCCTTGTCAATGGTGATATTGAAATATTTTGATTATCTATAGATGATAAAATTTCTTTATGTTTTGATTTATTTTTCTTATTATCATTTTTAATCGTTGGTAAAATTATTATATCATATAATTCATATGTAGAATAAGAAAAATCAGCATAGATAAGACGTGCTTTCGAATTATTATCAAGTTCATCAATTAGATCATTATGTAATTTTTTAAATTGTATTGAATTTTGTTTATTTAATAAATCATTAGAACATAAAATTCGATCAGTATTTTCATCAATGATTAATTTACGTTTCATTGTATCTTCATTATCATTTTTATCAACTTTTCGTTCAATAACATTACAATATTGTATATTTTGACGAGCTAAATCAGTAATTAAATGTCCTTTTTTATTAAGATCAATAACATCTTGAAATAAATCAGAAATATTATTTTTTAAAATTATTTGTGTTTTATTATTAAGAATTTTATCTAATATGATATTTTGATTTTGACTATAACGAATTTCAATAATTAATTTAGCTAATTGTTCAATTAGATTTCTATATTCATTTTTGATATCTAACCATTGTTTATATGCATTAGAATAACGTTCTTTAAAATGTCCACATAAAAGATTTGGCATATCTTCTTTAAAACATCTTTCAATAATTTTCATTGAAATCGATACTTCATATAAATATTGTTCAAAATGAATATTTTTTATTGAATCTACATGAGTATAACTTGTATTTGATATAGGACATAGAATATAATACAATTGTTGATATTTAGTAGGATCAGTTCTTAAACGAGATATACTATGAAATATATTATGTAAAGTTGTCATTTCAGTTATAGCTGGTATATTCGAATAAATTTTTGTATTAATAATATGTTTATATGAATTAACATCATCTCGAGTTAATTTAAAATCATTACAATCACCATTTAAATATGCTCGATATTTTTCAAGTATAACATCAATCATCGTAACAATATTATCTTCTTGTGGAAGTTGTAAAATAACAATAATATCAATACCCCAACAGATGCCAGTTATAAGATGAGTAGCATTTGTTTTAGTTAGACAAGATTCAAGTCGTTCTCGAATTTTTTCTATTTCATCAGGAAATCGTTCTTCTCGATCAATATAAGTATAATGTAAAATACGAGTATATTCATTTATTATATATGGATAATCAATAATTTCAGCAATGCCAGTTTTTGATGTTAGATTAAGTAAGAGACTTAATCGTAATTGTTCATCAATATTAATCAATTCAAGAAGATTTCGTTTATGATTTTTATCACCTTTTTCAAGAATGCATCGTGTTTTATGATAAAATTGAATTAATGATTCTTCGAAAGTTATATCCAATATACCAACAATTTGATCTTGACATCCATCATATAATGAACCAAGACGTCCGTAAGAATTGATTGCCGTTCGTTTTATTGTTAATTGTAATGTATCTTGTTTTTGTTGTATCGATTGACCTAACATCAGATAATCTTGTAATCTATAAGTTAGAAGTAAAGATTAGTTGTGAAAATTTTACTATTTTCGATTCCACTATCAGTAATTTTCATTAAACAATCTATCAATGATATGTTGTAAACAAATGAATAGTTAGAAAATTATAGACCCACTTTTAATTCTTTAACATCTTACCTTCAAGACAGTAGTTTTATGTATGATTGCAGCATTAAATGCATTTTTGTTTTGTTTCTTAATGCAACGAATCTGAATTAAAGTAAAAATACCTTTTTTTTTCGTATTCTTCAAAAGTAAAGAATGTAAAAGAGATTCATACTCTATAACAATATTATGATCACAAAAAGTGCAGTGTAAATTCTTATCATAGCAGAAAAAAAAGTATTCGTCAAGCAAAAAAAAAAGCAAACGACCGTTTATTTTTTGATACTAGTTACATGTAATTTTAACCTTGTAAATAAATAGTCTGAAAGAAAATTTCATATGATAAAGTTACATTTATTTTAACTAAGAACAGAAAAAAATTTATTATTCTTTTGATGCAATAATTTAGTCATTAGCGTATTTGTTTGTAATAAAAAACAGACACTGTTTGATATAAGAACATATTTATTTTCTCTTGTTGTCTTAATTTTGTTTTTTAGTAAAATAAATTTTATTGAAAGTTTTCAAATAGAAAAATACTTTGAGTCTTCACAACACGTATAGATTATAAACAGTAACAAATTAGTATTTTATTTTGTTTATAATTGATTGAAATAAAAAAAAAGGCTTTTGTTTTTCAATAAATGTGATTTTTATTGTTAATGAAGGTTAAACCTATATTATGCATATAAAAATTCAAATTTTTAGGTATTCACTGGAAAATGAAAGAACAAAATTTCGACCTGAAAGTTTACTTGTAGATAGATCTAATGGTTCTTAGAGTATTTTGAAAGTTCTAATGAAAAATATTGTTTATTTGTTGAGATAATGAATTTTCGAGTAAATTTGTTTTATATTACACTTCCTATTAACCATAATGACGAACCATCGTAGACTTTTGCTATTCTTAGCAAGACTTGTTGGTAGGCACAATATGAGTTTGTACGAAAAGATACAGTCAGGTTAGGTGTCTCGTTAGATAATTTATCTGAATGTACAGGTTAATAGAACTCATTTACATAATAATTATGTTGTTTTTTGTTCGATAATGTCTTGCTTAATTAAAATTTTATACAAATAATCTACAAGATGTTGAAATAATTCAAAGAGAAAGATGATCTACTTGATTACAAATTTTATCTTAATATTTGCTTCATTCTAATTTTTCATGTGCAATTTCTTCGTTCATACTGTTTGAATAATCAAGAAACAATTAGTTCTTACATCATTATGAGTTTGTGAAGAAGTTTTAGTCTATTGCTTCATTATAGTTATAATTTATCGTTCAAGAAAGTTTTCTTCTATTGAAAATAGATTAGCAATAAAAGGTATTGCTGCTTTGGTGCGATAAATGATATTGAGTGATTCGATGATTAGGATAGTGGAAATAAATGCATTTATATATTTATTTTTTTTAGTAGATCAAGTATATCAATACAGTTGTAGTTATTGTTTTTTGTTAATTCAAATAAATAAATTTTACTAATGATTTTTATTATTGGCTTTTTTCAAAGAATGGTTCTGTAGCAGAAGTGATTTATTTGGGTCCAAAAATGCCTTTTAATGTGTTCTGTGACTTAGCTAGTAAATCGAATACAAGTATTTTCTTGAAAGATATTAAAAAGGAACGTCAAATGTTGGCAAAACTAGTTTAATCTATATTGGAATGTTAATTATCATTCTTGGTATATTCAATTTCTGAGCTATGATTCAATCGCCATTTGTTTTGTTGCATATTAACCAATCAGCTCGTTTTCCTATTAGGGTGTGGATGTGGATCGTTGTACCTGTGGATGTTGATGTTGACTTTCTCTTCTAGGATACCCACACCCAATTGTGTTCTTCACAATTTGTTTTTATCAATTCAATAGAACGAGTATAAACCTTATCACGTATTAGTGTATCGAATCTTCTATTAACATTTAAGAATGAATAAAGTGCATCAATTTTATTCATTTATTCCAAATAACAAGAATTATTTCATCCAGTAGATTCATAATATTAACTATGAAACCATTCATATTTATTTGGAACTATCCATGTATATATCTTGTCAATAAAATTACAATATAGACAAATTGCGACTTTGTTTAGACAAAGTTCAAATATTAATTTTGACTAAAATTTTCTTACACAGAATTGAAATTCTAGTGTTTATTTACTGTAAATACGGTTCTCACCATCATTCACAATGTTGTATGATATGTTTAACATACGAATTAGCAAGAACACTGTTTTCAAAGTGAATTAGAATCAGAAGTTCAGTCTTGCATACAACATATAAATGAGAATAATATAAGAATGTCCAATTAAAATGAACTTCATGATTTATTGAAATAATATTTCAAATGGAATTCATTATCATTAGAAAACTATTATGAATAAAATTCTATTTTCAAATAAAAACTTAACCTTTCATTGAAATAAAACTTTACTGAAAGCTCATAGTCTACCGAATATAAGAAAGTCGCCAAGCATCACAGATATTCATTGTTCTGTGATAATGATGTTCACTGCTATAAATTCAATTAGATGGTTTTTTTTATTCATAGTATTAATTGTTTGTCAAAAAACTGTTTTTAACACAAATTACAAAACAACTCAAAACATCGAAACAAAGAAAACGATAAGAAAAATGGAACAGCCATCAGTATTGTTAATCCATCCCGATTGATAAGACGATGTTAGTGGTGCAGTATCAAAAGTAGCTGGTGTTGATAAATAAAATGCATTATTAAATTGTCTTTTGTTAGTAAATGATGGCGAAAAAATTTGAAGAAATAGAACCTGATGTTCCTGATTGAAAAGATGAGGTACTAAAATCAGTATTATCATTTACGCTAAAAGACAAAAAAATAATCAATCTTATTTTATTGAATTTCTTTCTTACTTATTCGATGATCGATATTGTTATTGATATGTATCATTATTTTGCTAATTGACATGAAAGTTCACTAAAAGAATAGCTCATTTCTATTTCATTTTATGAAAATAATTAAAAAAATGTTCAAGTTGTTGATCAGATAGGAGACAAATTAAATTACATAATATTGTTCAGCTGATTTGAGACGATTAATAATATTGTTTGGTTCTTGTATACATCATATAATTAATGCTTCTATACCTGGTCGAAATATAATAATTTTCGATGCTATTTCAATATTTATATTTAACATACTTCTAAATAAATTCAAAATGAATATTTCATTAAAAAATATAAATCGAAACCGCTGATTATGACAAATAAAATTTGATTTTAACAACACCAACTATGGAATATTCATAATCTGCTTTTAAACATCAATAAAAAGAGTAACTAGATCTTGTTTGATCAGTTCTACCACATCTTTATGTTAAATTTCTTTTTGATGTTCAAATAATGACATTATTTGTTTTATTATTAAATAATAAAGATAATGTTTGTTTTACTTTACAATTTTCAATTATAAAAAGAAACAACATCATCAACCGTTACATCTAATTCAGCTGAAGAAGATAAGCATTAAGCATATTATGAAGTAAACTATTCTTAGTTCTTTCTGTTTATTTTTCTAATCTCGTTTTAATTTAAAATTAACAAAAAAAACTGATGGAAAATTCATTTTTTGATTTTTATGATTATGTTTGTTAGTAATCACTTTCTAGTTTCTTTCCCATCTCATTGATGGTATCCATAATTTCATGAGAAATAAATTTGGCAGATGATATCAATTCAATAGCTTTTGCATAATCACTGATGTCGAGCTTTTCAAGCGGTGATTTCAGCCCTTGATTAAGTTGCTCATGCATTTTGTTTTGCTCTCCAATAACAAATCGGTTACTTTAACGATAGAAATTTTTATGTTAAATAGTTATGTATTTAATTACTTTGGAATATAAATCTTTATCTTTCTCATCTGTTGACATATATTTTTAATTGAGTTTTTAAATCATAAACGGATAATAATAACTGATTTAATGTCTCGCATTTATGTGTTCGTCCCCTTAAAACGTTTATTTATTTTGGGTATTTCTCTTTCTTCATTTGTTCTGTTATAGAAATTTGTTTTTCTGTTTTTCTTTTGCTTCGAAAAATCCACGTGACATAAATACACATTAGATGTATGAATAGCACGCCAAGAGTATCTTTGAATCCTATAAAATAAAATAAATATAAATATCTAAGAGATCTTTTTTTGAAACAAAATCCAACCTGACTTTGGATCAGAGATGTCCATCGCGGCGCTGCCGCGCCGCCGCCGCTGCCGCTGCCGCTGCCGCGGTGGCGGTGGCGGCGCGGCAGCGGCAGGTTTTTAAAAAAAATCACCGCGGCAGCGGCGCGGTAGCGGCAGATTTTTTTAAAAGTCATCGCGGCAGCGGCGCGGTAGCGGCAGGTTTTTTAAAAAACCATCGCGGCAGCGGCAGGATTTTTTTGGAGGACATTGAAAAACTGTATGAATTTAATAGAATTTCACGATTTACAAATGAAACGCCCTGATATTGAATAAATCTGATGGACTAGTACCCATATCTCTGGTCAAATATAGTCACAGCAGTGAAATTAGAAACACTTTTTTGAAAATCGTCGCGGCAGCGGCGCGGTGGCGGCACGTTTATTTTATAATTCATCGCGGCAGCGGCGCGGCAGCGTTTCTTTTATAAGTCATCGCGGTGCGGCAGCGTCGCGGCAACATTTTTTTATAAACCGCCGCGGCGCGGCAGCGGTGCGGCAGCTTTTTTTTTCTAAGGCCGCGGCGCGGCAGCGGCAGATTGTCAGCCGCGATGGACATCTCTGCTTTGGATCAATAATATTTCCATATATTAATTTTAATTTCATTTTATCGTGTACAGTTTTATTTAATCGAGCAGGAAATGCAATAAAATTTGATTCATATTTAAATATTGTTCTTAATAATTTATGTTCAGATTAAACTGATGTTGTTGCAAATAATTATCGTTGGGATTTGTTTTTCATATCTTGATTTATGCTTATTTATTATCAGATATCTAGATAAAATTCTCCATATAAAAATTTCATGTTTTTCCATTGTTATTGGTGAACGATCATTTTTTAATATCATTCAAAAATTCTTGGAAGACAATGAAAATATTTAATCCTCCAAAATCTTGAAATTTTTTACTCATTTTTTGAATCTCCTCTTTTTATAAAAAGATCAAAATCAAATTAAAGAATTTAAATGAGAAAATTCCTTAAATTAATAAATATTCCAACAGTATCATCATTTTCTGATGAAAATATTTCACCAAATCGTTCAACTTCTTTTGATATGGTTGTAACAGAATTCGATAAACGATCAGCTGATGATACAACATAACCAGAAAGTAATAACCTGGAATCATATGTTGATCTAGGGTGGATGGGTTTGGATGGGGTTGTTAGAAAAGACCACATCCACACACACCTACACTTAGTTCCGAAACGTGAATATGAAACAATGTTTCACGGAATCCTTCTCATATGGATTGGTAATGTTCTCATTTATTTATGTTTACTTGCTCTACAATGTTTTTAGTGTATTATTCGCTCTAGGACACACTAACTGTCGTTTCATTATTTCTTTGTTCTTCTTATTTATGTATATATGGTTGTATATACTTCTTTTTTCCTTTCACCTCTTTTCGTTTTATGTACTGACAAGACCCAACTGGTCATCAGAAAGGCTAGTAAAAAAACAAAGGCAAGTATCGTGGGTGTGGGCGTGGGTATTTGTCTTGTCTTTATTCTCACCAACACCAACACCCACACCCACGCTTCATGATTTCTTCGAACACTAATGAAAGTAATTCTTTCTTTTAATGAATAGTTAAATAAAAATAAATAGAGAAGACGAATAAAAATAGGTTGCTCATGTTTACATGAGCTAATGCAATAAAGAAAAAAAAATGTGTGTCTGTTCTAAGTAACCGGAAAACCTAGTTTAAAATATTAATCAGGCTCATATCATCATTGATGTGTTCTACTCATAATTATAATATGGAACTTCAGTTATAATATCGTTGTCGTTTGTGACACACACAACACGAGTTGGATCATACATTCGGTCTTGTTGCCCATTCCTCGCATTATATGGAGTTAAACCTATGACAGAAACGAAAGATAGATTTTAGTGAATACAGATTTAAATTGAATGATTAAACTTACTACTATCAAATTCTGAAATTTTTTGACAGGCTGCTTGGAATGTTTGTCCGACCAATTCTGGCCATTCTTTACGTCCAGACATTATTTTTGTAAATATCTAAGACACAAATCGACCGATTTCAAATTAAAAACTCTTACGACTTTTTGATAAAATTCTTCTTTTATATCTTGAAATGTTTTCAACATTTTATACGAGAATAAAATGAAAGATATCTTATCATATTTTTTCTGTGTATAAATAGAGACAGAAGCGTAGAAAAAGAAAATGAAATGAAAGGGGTCATCAGGTGATGAAATTGAATCCCCCCTAGAAGTTGAGTTTCTTATTTCTCCAATAGCCAATCCAAATGTGAAATGTCGGTTGCCATTCAAATTAGATCGTTAGACTTAATTCTGTTGTGCTCGCCTAACTCAAAACTCGATATTATCGATCTCTCACAGTGTCATGCAATGCTGTGTTTACCTGAAAAGTTTTTTTCTCTTCTTCAGCTCCTTTATTTTGACTATTATATTAAATAGCAGCTCTTTCTTTCCTCTATCCAATAGTATATACGAGTATGACAAAAAATTGCTATTTCTCTTTTTCTCTTACCAGGGAACCTTGCCAGATGATAAATCGCTTTTCGAATGTCTTATCTCATTAGACAGGGCCTATTGAGACTAGAAAAAACCTAAAATGATTCGTTCCAACGGTCTTTCTTCTTGAGTTATGCCCATTTTATTCAGTTTTTCAAAAATGCCGTGGTTCTACTGAGGTCATCTTCAAGATTGACTTTCAAGTTTCGAGTTAAAACTTTGCACAAATAAAGTTTTCAGTCGGACTAACACATTGTGAACATTTCTGATCTTCTACTATCTCTTATCTTGAGATATGAATATAAGAACAAAGTTTACTTTTTCGCATAACATAATTTTGAATATTCGTTTCTCAGGATAGGAGATACTAGAATATCTGAAATCTTCATAATGTATTAGCTTCACTGAGAACTTCATTTGTGGAAAGTTTGAACTCGAAACTTGAAAGTCGATTTTGAAGGTGACCTGAGCAGAACCGCAGTATTGGGTTCAAAAAAACCAGTAAAATGCGCATAATTCAAGAAGAAAGACTCACGGGCATGAATCATTTTAGGCTTTTTTCAGTCTCAATAGGCCCTATCTAGTGTGATAAGACTCATATAAAAAGCAATTTATCACCTGGCGAGATTCTCTTGTTAGATAACATTATTCGTTTAAACGTACAATATGAAGAGTACCCATGACAAAATTCCTTCACTATTGAGTTGTGAAAGGTAGCGATCCAATTTGAATTAAATATCGTTCGATAGGCTTTTTAAAGTTCTACAAAATGATATTATAGCCTGGAGTCTAATTTATGGCCAACACACTTTAACAGTTTGAGTCTCATAGTAGCAAAAATGTTACAAATGTTTTATAATTATTTTTCACAACATAATTTATAAAAATTAGTACGGAATTTCTTGGAATGCAGTAATGGAGAATGCACCAATGAATAGCAAAGGCATTTACGTGGTGCTGTTCGTAAAAACTTTTCAGAATTTACTTTGAAGTAGTACAGGCTGGCCCATAAATAAAATTAGGATAAAAAAATTCAAATACAGGCTAGATCAAAAGAAAGGAAATAGTGAATTCTTTTCAACGTTTTTTCTTTATAGATCGATAGTGAAAACTCATATCTGGATCACATATCTTAAATGGCAATATTCAGAAAAAGAGTCTATCATCAGCCTTTGGCTATAAGAGTTTGTCGAAAACATACGAATGTCTCTCATACACTATTATATGACTATCGTATAAGCCTGCTGCTGCCTAATTGAAGTCAATGTCTTTTTTCGTTATTTGTCGTTTTTGAGTAGCTTCCTGCGCAACGAGTCTAAAACAATGTAAAGACCAATATAATTCAAATCGTTTGGTACATTTTGATACAAACAGGTAGGTGTGGATACAAGTATTGTCTTCAAGTAACGAACAAAAGCAGTTACATCCACATCCAGTTATTTTCTCACATGGTGTTTACGATTTTATTATTTTCTCGATGTTCTACATGCACGGTATTTTGCCTCGACGTCCTTCATATCCTTATAACCAACAGTATCATGGGCAAAATTGCTACACTCAGACAACACTAACAAGGGAACATTCCAAGGTGCTGGAGCGCTTTTCAGCCGGAGTTTCGCGCATCTTGTAGCCCATAGTGAACTGTATCTATGGTAAAAAGAATTTCGGTTCTCTGGCTTATTTCTGAGGTGGTAGAGCATTTCTATTATTACAACTATATGAGTTATCTTATCAGCAAAAAAGTATTATGTCAAACAATACTCGTTGAAACGAATTGAGATTTTTCTCATATATAGTTGTACTCATGTGGGACATAATGTGCAAGTTTGAGCTCAAACAACCTTGAGAAGATTCAGTTATCAATTTTAGACAATATTAATGTCGTTCTATAAGTCATTATATATAGTATTTCCCATAATTGTAAGATAATTGTAGTCTTTCACAATAGTATGTTTATTTGCATTTCTGTCCTAATGTGAACAACGTGTACCGGTAGCATTACTTACCGAAAGAAAAAAAAGGGTTAATCTATATGTCCCAAAACAATTATTTTAAGCTAAACTATATAGACTATGATGAAAATGATAATCAGAAAAGAAATGTTGGAAACAGAAGTTGCTTCTACAGCAAACTGCACAAAATAAAGGAAGACGATTCACAACAGCCACCACTGCCTGAAACATTATGAAATATAAAGCACACCTGTTTGACAGATAGAAAAGAACCTGGATGATTGTCTATATATCCACTTACGTGCCAAGCATATTGTAACATTTTTCGAAAAACAGGAGCACATAGTTGATTATAAATGAGAGACTGGCTATGAATGATACAATTACCTTCACTTAAATTAATATCAAGGCCATTAAGTAGTACTCGATCGAACATACGACGACCGGTATATTTATGCTGATTATTGTAAAAAAAGGATGTGGATGTGGTTGTGGGGCGTCGGTGTGGGTGTGGAGGATGGTTGTGGGTATACTTTTTCACTTTATCTACACCCACACCCTTCCACACCCCACATCCTACACCCTCAAGCTATATAAACTTTTTTCTCTGTTTGTATTGTCTTAGTATATTTGACGTTCTGTTGTTATTAATATTTATGTTCATATATTTAACTTAATCGCTATTTTTGTTGTTTTCTTTCGTTTTTCCTCGTTATTATATAATTTGTTATATTTGTTACATTGTCATAAAAATGTTGACAGGACACAGTTTTTTGTTCAAAAGGGGAGTATGTTACGGTGATGTCGCACGTTAGCATATTCACTATCTTCTTGTTATCCTCTATTCTCTTTCATCAACTTGTATCTCTAATTGATTTCATTCATTTTCGTTCTTACATACATGTTATATATGTTATGTTTCTTTTTCCTTTCCATGTATAATAAAGATGGCGCATAAATATCAGCATATATATCATCTATATATATGAGAATTGCATTTTTGTGATACAATTATATTTTTGAAGTATTTTTCCTATAACTTCATTTCCTGCTGTCTGATTCCCGAAGTTTTTTGTTTGTTTTGTTCACTCATATGTGTCGCACTACCACAGAAAATATCGGTCCGATTGCTCAATAACTCGTCGAGATATAGACGCAAAATAATATTAAAAATATAGGTTTTTCAAAGAGTCACCGTACAAAAAATAGATTTCCTAAAGAAGAAAAGCAAAAAGCAAAAACAGTAATACCCTTGTTTTATTCAGCGTTTGACGAGCTATTCAAATACATGATTCGTTGATATAATTGTTATTTGTTTCTTGCTCGTCCAAGACCAAAACACTTTTACAAACACTTTTTCTCTTTTATGTAGAGTAACACAAAACCTTTCCTAGCCGACGAAGGGACGCAGCTAGGAATCCAGGAACTCCTTCAAAGGAAAGAGCTCTTTTCAAGTAACCAAATGGTCAAAAAAATTTTAAGTTTTCTCGATATTATTTTCGAGAAAAGTAAGCAAACTTTTTCAAAAATCGATTTTTCACTCACTTTGTAGTAACATTTTGAAAATTGTTTTAGGTTTATCTCCAGATATATTGAACCGATCTCGCTGAAATTTGCACATAAGAGAGAGCATAAAAACTTGTACCTTTCATAAAAATTTCAGCGTGATTTAATCAATTCTTCCTAAAAAACTTTGCATTATACGACGAAATGTAGAGTAACATTTTTTTTGTTTTTATGTAGAGAAACGCTTTTGACGAGTTTTTTGACATCGACTGACTTAAATAGACACTTGGCTATAGCCTCATGAATTACGATATTATATTGTTGATGAAATACAAATAACCAATACTCGTTGTCTCTTAATTGATTACCCATTCATTCCAAGTTATTAGAATACCCGTGATGAGCAGAAAAAAAGTGTTGTGATAGAAATAAAAGGAAAACTTGTTAACATTGACACCATTGAAACTGTCTTAACATATATAGATCCAGAGATATCTCAGCTTCCTGACATGTAATAGTTGGGAAAATTTCACCTTATACTAAGTAGACGATGCTGAATAATATGCACGTCTTAAAATTCTGCTCAATACACTTTCATTTTTTTTTGCCAATTGTACAACAAAAATGCGATTCTCTCATATATAGAAAGAAAAGAGGAAGGAAACACTCACAGTAGTTTTGATAGTTGCGTAGGGATCGAAAACGTATCTGCATTTGATGTTCGATTTTTCAATCAAACTAATCAGTAGAAGCATATATTATAGAGCAATTTTTATTAAATAATCCTTCCCCCCCCCCCCCCCCCCCCCCCAGCATGCCCCAATGCCAGTTTTTGCGTTATTTGATAAAGAAATGTTCATTCTTTCATTTTTCATCGCCTTTATCCATTTTTCATAAAGTGAACCTCGATTTTCAACGGAGAATTCTAACCCAGGGTGTGGGGATTTAAAATAAAAACTTAACAAATTCAAAAATATAATATGAAATATTTTATAAATGCATCACAGTGGCATACCAGAACGAGTTGACTTAAGAATGCAGCGGTGATGATTGTCTATCGTTACCATTGCATTCATAGCTTGACCATGAAAAATCAAAATCATTATCATTATCATCACCCTTATTGTCCTGACTGAGATAATCATCTGGAGACTCTATTGAACATGTAACAGTAGAATATTGTTGATTGCGTACTGACTGGGACACACGAGGCCGAGTAATCATTTTCTCTATACAGAAGAAAGACTAGTATAATAAAAGAAAGAATCAAAGACACTTACGTTCTCGAATAATGGAAGTAAATGATATTGGAGATACAGGTATATATCGTTCATTTTCAACGACGCATAATTGAAATGCTAGTCTGCATAAATCAAGTTGTTTGGCTTGGATAATTTCTTTTGTTATCCATTGATTTTGATATAAATTGAACATGTGAATTCGTATTCTATATACAAAATACATTAAAATGATAGTAAAATCGTCAAGAAAAAAAATAACTTCAATCAGTTACTCTTTTAATTGAGCACTATGCTCTGCCGGAGTAATCTGTAAGTAGATTTGTCTTGTGATTGGATCAAAATAGTCAGTCGAATTACATTCATCGAAATTCAAACAGCTGAGATTATTATCCTGAGAAAGTTGATCCATCCGCACTATTGTTTTTGGTGGTACAACTACTTTAGATTCATGAGGCTGCATATCATGAGTCATAACTGATATTTTAACATACATCAGTCGAGAATATTCGTTAGGAACCTGTGAATTATATAAGTTTTTCTATGATAAATTGTCATCATAATGATTAAAAGTCTACTGTTATTCGGATTGGTGTTCGCTGAGGACCATCACCAGAGAGGAAAGGAATATGTCTTTTTGCTAAATCTTTTATACTTCGATAATGCCAGTCTGTTTTTGGTTCCGTTAAAACTTTTGGTTCATCATATAAATGACTTGATAGCATTTGTCTATCACAACTATTATTAGCTTTCACGCATAAAACATCAGGTGATCGAGGAACGCATCGATCGAATTTACCGGTTTTTGATAAATCGAGAGGAGAATTCTGTGAATCATTACTATCAGTTATGGGATGGAACTGGTTATCAACACCGTTCGTATCAATTTCTAAATTCATACAAAAAATAATACTCATGTAAAAAAATTCAGCATTTGTTTAGAATAAAAGTGAATAAGTCATACAGAATATGATCAGTTTGATTTTTTCGAAAGAATTTTTTGAAATTATTTTAAAAATAATGCAATATAGTATACATATGTATGTATATACATACCAGGATAATTGATTTGGCCTACCATGCTGGAAGATGATAATAAATATGTCAATTTTCTTTTTTGGGCCGGTAATAATATCTGAAATATAAAGATAAAAAGCTATTGTTTTTCAATCGTTTTGACATTATGCTAGATTTGGAAACCATTATGAGAATGATAACAGAACAAAACCAGCTGAATGAAAAGACTAAACTAAGAACATCATAGATTATATTTATTCAAACTATTGCTATTAGTTAATATTAAATTATTATTAATTGTTTTATTTGAATTTGATTAAATTCAGCCTTTATTGATATAATTATTGTCCATGATTGAAAAGCATTTAATTTCATATTATTCTTGTATCGAAACAATTCTGTTGGGTGTTAACATGTAACTTAACCTGAAAAATTCCGTGAAATAAATCGAATATATTAATTTTGTAAATATTCAGCTGAATTTTATAACGTCCCAATTGATTGTTTACACAAGTCAAATTGAAATTCATATTATTTTTACACTTCTCATTAAATCAAACTATGATTATTCGAAATATGCTGAATAATCATTGAAAAAAAATATCCCATGATTGTTCAATCTCAGCTCCTTTTCTGTTGGCTTGCTTTTATTATTCCAACTCCAGACTTTGTACTTTTGTTGTTTCAAGAGGTATCGTGGAGGCAACAGAACGAAATAGTAATACTGAGTCGTTCGAAAAGTATGAGTCACATTTACCTTCAAATATTTGCCCTCCATCAATTGGAAAATGACCTGTAAATAGTGATGGTATTTAGCATAATTACGTGTCAAGACAAATACTAAGCTTCTGAATCAGACATGACGCACATTGAGCAATAGATCTTGATAGATCCTAACTAATTGAAAATAACATATTATAGAAATAATGATAAGAAAAAAGTCAATAAATGCGATATAGTGAAATATCATAAATCCACAGATAAAAATAATAACGTCACCTGAAAATGGCTTACAGAAGAAACACGAAAAATTATTGTTGATCTTTGCATGCTGTTAAAAAGAAGCGCATGCAACTATGATCAGTATAAAATTCTAACGTAAACATTATATTTAGTGGTTATTATAACTTTGTAAAACAAAATGTCATATTTTTTTCTATTAGAACTTTAAGTGAAAATTGATGAAAAGAACTGACCAACTAAAGTTTCCTTCAGAATATTCCATATTTCGCATGAAATCATGTTACAATCTACATGCAAGTTGTGTAAACTCTTTCCCACAATAGGAAACTCCGAGTCTTCAAGTGTGTCTCAATTATTTTTATAATTTTTACCTAATATGGATTTTTGAAGAGATTCTTAGAGTTTTACAAGTCTAAAAATAATGTTTACTGCAATCTTTTAACGCTTTTCTTGGTAAAATCCTAAAAACTACTCATATTTGATATAAATATACTAAATAAAGCTCCAATTCTACGATCAAATAAATTAATGGAAGTAAGTCTTTTCTTGCGGGAAGAAGTTTAGTGTCTAATATTATTTCATTTCAGATTCACAAAAACATTTTAAAAGATGAATAATCATGTTTGTTACCATTTCTATTCGCTTTGATATGCTTTCGAAAAAAGCTTGTCAAATAATATGATAACATTAGTCTAAAACAGATGAATGAAAAAGAGTAGTGTATTTTTATTAACCGTGGTACGTACGTTGCTCACTTTCGAGAAAAACAGGTCTTTAATACATGCATAGTTGGTATAATGCATGAACTATATAAGAAATATCCAACATGATGACTAATAGGAAGGAAAAAAATGAAACTAAATGTCTACGCCTACGAAAGAATAGATTTCGCCATAACTATACACAAGTTATAAATTTGCTTAAAACAAAACTAAGAAAAAGAAAGTAAAAGGAAAAAAACAACAGCTTTTATGTCACCTGTAAAGGAAGAATAATAAATATTTCCATTACGAATATAATACTTGAAAATTTCTTCGAAAAATTTTATCTCAAGTGTCATGTTACAAGTTACCTTGGAAAAGTAATACTTAGAATTTTGATAATTAGTTTGTTACAGAAAATTTTACAAGAGGCTATACAGCATTTGTCACCAATATGCAGGTAAGTATGAAAAACTTAACAAACATAGTGAATTATTTATTTGTCGATGATGAGTAATATCAAAAGAAAAACATGAAAGTGATAACGTTGACATTAGTAATATGGGCAGAAAACAAGTGCCTTATGAAACTATCAATCGAAATATTCTGTCGTGGGCGTGGACTGTGGGTGCGGGTGTGGGTGTGGTTATTCTCTTCTTCTACACTCACATCCACACCCCATAACATAAATGAATGAAGGAGAAGTATACCACCAAATGACGAAATTTGCATGATAGTTTCGTTCGAACCGATCAATATTTCTTGACGAGCCGTAATTATAACGTCGACAATAGGGAGTAAAGCCATTAATTGATTGTGCATTGTATTTCATTTTCAATAAAATTTCTTTGAATATTTGTGTATACATGAACGTTGGATCCAATTGATCGAGTTTTCGACTGGAAATTTCTCCATTTGCCGGGACGAAACTTATCGCAATGTAGCCTTGATTACAATGTTTCACAGCCATTTGCAGTGCTTCACATAACTGCTCACTATTAGTATGTACTCCCTTGATTTTTCCCCATTGTTTTGTCCACTTATGATTTATGGATTTGTTGCCGCAAAAGATGTAAACTCAATCAAGTTGTGAACAATCATGAATGAGAGGTATTATTTGTTGATCGAGAGTAACTTCGGTAATGAGGAATGCCTTGCTCTGTTCAATGTTGGTGAGAAAATCGATGGCTTTATTAGGTCGAGTAAAAACATTGACGTCACTGATGATTGTTTGTAATTGAGATAACGTGTTTTGACAATTCTTGTTCTACATGTCGACGCTAGCATCGACCCAGAGAAGTAAATAATTTTCAGCGATACATCACCTTCGCTTACCGACACCAGAGGATGCCGTTGTTGTGGTCGATGTAACTTTTTTCTTTGAATGTTCTCTTTCCATATTGTGTGTAATCGGATAATTTGATACTGAGTTTATGTGTTAATTCAATGAACAGTGGTGAAAATGGTAAATGAGTTTTCGTATATACATAAAACCGGTCCTGTTTGTTTGCGTATTTTTATGGTGTTATTCGCTATCTTTGTTTGCTTTGAAACTCATCGTAGAATATTGTCCTGCTATAAAGATAATGAAATGAATAAAAAGAACAAGAAAGAGTTGTTTTCTTTCCAACTTTCTTCAATGGTAAGAGATGAGGCTCTTACATACGAAATCGAATAACCTATTCTAAACAACGTAATGGCGTATACGCTGCATCTGCCAGAATTCTGCTAAGGATTTGAAAATCCCAGCAGAATTGTGAGCATCCCGAGTTTCGACATTGATGTTTGTTCCTGTACAACAGTTTCATATGCCTGAAATGATAACTGTGATTGAATTCTGTTGTGTCAATAGAATTCTATTATTATTCTGCTGGATAATTTGAATTCTCAACAGAGTTCTGGTCAATCAAAGATATGCTCCATTGTGCTTCTGTGGTGAAGTTTGAAGTCTCAAGCGTATCGCTTACTGTTAAAATTTTGCTGCTTTTTCACACCTCGATAGAATTTTGTTCAAACTGTTTTAATATTCCATATCCTCATATAGAATAGAGCTCTGTCAAGAATTTGACAATTACATCAGAATTCTTGACAGAATTCTGTCCATGGTATGAGAACTGATACTCGCTTGAGCCGAGACTATGTGGTGCAAGCCCTATATTGTGTTTGTATTCTGCTGGTGTCCATAGGATTCTGTTTGAATTCTGCTGATGTTTTTTGAATTCTTTACAGAATTCTGACGACATAGAACTGAAGCGAGGTTAGACTGCGTGGTGGATGATCCATTGTTTATCAAGGATCTCTTTTGAATTCTGAATTATGTTGGCAAGAATTCTACAGATCCTCCCCACTACTGGTGAGAAACTCGTTGTTTTGCATTTGTTATGGGTTTTCAAACTTAATATCACATAGATCACATCTTTCTCTTTGAATACCGTGCAAATTCGATTCTCCTAAATAGACGAACAATAATTTGTCATTCTCCGAATGCTATCTACAGGATTGTGGAGCTCCCAAAATATTACCAATAATTTGGTGAAGCTTCTGATTGTTTCCAGAGATGAGCATCTATTAGGTGTGTATGAGTGTAGATGTGGGTGGGATGTGGGCGTGGATGTGGATGTGAGCGTAGGTGTGCGTGTATGGTTCTCTTGAACCACACCCACGCCCTCACACCCTTTTAAAAAATTCTGAATAAGTAACTGAAACTTCACCAATCATTCAGAGTAGCTAAAAATAAAAAAGTTGAACACAGTAGTCAGTATTTATAAATGCATTCATAAAATACAGTACGTCTGGGATGTTGACATCGATCAGTATAATATCCACCCTATTGATCAAGTATTCCGTAATGTAGACAAACACCACAATCACGTGTTGGAGTCAGTGGAAGGCTATTAGTACGAAAAGAAAGATAAGGTAAAAGAATTGCATGGGAAGATGTTACTTTACGATTGCACTAAATAGATACTCAATTATTTATTTTGTTATAGTATTAGTTTATACGGCATTGTCTTGAATTAGACACCTAACAAAAAAAAACAGGAAATGATATTACTGGATTACATATAAGATCAGATCTACAACATTCAGAAGTTCAATTTGGGAAATTTCTTCATGTCTCGTCGAAGACACTATTATGAAAATCTACTTTTCTTATCTTAAACTTTCAGATTTGAAATTTTGCACATTTTCTCACTTGCCGTTATACTTTAGCGAAACGTCATACACTGTCATATCTTATTCATGTATTTCATTATTAATCGAAATAAATTCAGTTGACTATGACATTTTCTCTTAAATAGAATTTTAAAACATTTCCTGTATCACTGTATTGCCTTTTAGTCGCACGTTTCGCACATAAAAATACTCCATAAAACAATTGAAAAATTCAGTCAAGAGTATCAAAACAGTGTTTTGTTCAAACTACTTTATTGTTAGTTTCGATTTTGTTCGTTTGTTTTTTTATACATGTAAAAAGAATGAAAAAGTTAATTGAAGATTATAGTAACCATGCTTTCGTATTTTTCTTTTGTATTACAACTCGATTGCTCTATTTTATTTGATTGATTTGTTCTTCATGCTCTTTGTATTTGGCTTTCAATTGTTTCAATTCAGCTCTCTGTCAATTGAATAAATAAATAAATTGTTTAACAAATAAATATATTTCAAAATACCATACATTTTTATCTGAAATATTTTGACGCTTGTCCAACTCTTCAAAGAAAAGAAGTGCCCTTTCCCAAAACTTTATTGCCTCATTTGTATCACCTTTCCTTAAAAGTTTTACAGATCAATCTGCAGTGTTACTCAAACCACGATAGAGATGAACATACAGCCAACCTTGTAGCTTCAAAGGTGTTTGACATTGTTCATTGTCCGTTGCTGCTATTCGTATTGATGAGGTTTGAGGTAGTCGACCTAAATTCAATTAAAACATACGTTTTAACATTAGAGTTTCAAAACATGTCAAAATTCAGTGAGTTTTAATTTTTGAAACACAATATACGAAAAGTACAAATCTAAATTCATGCTTCAAGAAATTTTCTCTTGAAACTGATCGCCGAGAGTCATTGGTTACAACAAAACCTGAAGAAATCAAATATTTACGATCTTTCTTACGTTATTCTCACACATTTTATTCAGTTCTAAGATGATGATAAGATAAACGATTTGTTTATCACTTTTTTGTAAAAAAAAACAAAATGTTTAAATTAAAATAAAACTAATCAGAGGTATGACTATTCTCTTTCCAAAAAGTTTTAAAACAAGGGATTAGAAATTATTCTTAAGATTGGAGCAAACTGTAATCAAAAAATGATCATTCCTACCAGTATTGTAATGTCTTCTTGGTGATTTTGTACCAGAATGCAGATCTCTCATCCATAAGCTACTGTGAATAGAGTTGGCAGATGTTCGATTTTTATTCATCGTCATAATCGTTACAATCGTTGTTCAATCTAAATATGCATAAAATTCTCATCAGCAGAAACACACTTGGGTACTCATGAATAACATTTTCAATTGTCTTTTTTTAAGAAAAAGATAATAGAAAGAAATCAACAAGAACTTGACGTGATTATTTTTCTAACAAAAAAAATTATATGTTATGTATTTTGAATCAGGATAAATTTCTGTACTTGATGATATATGGATATATGCATAGGGCTTCGTCAGCCAATGCTACCACTATCTCCGAATTTTTTAAAACTTTTAGTGTTTGTAGAGGTTTGTTGAATATTTGACTCTATTTTCACCAAGATACAGGTGAAATACAATAAACATATATTTTTTCTTTTACGATTATTTCACATTAAAAATGCGTTTATCTCTCAAAATGAAAGTGATAACAGCTCACTATTAGCTTAGCTCTAGAATCTAATGATGCATTCGAACTGAACATGAAAAACTACATCAAAGCCTATACGAAATTTATGAAGTCTTCAACATCATGTATTATAATTTTGATCATTTGAGACATACATGCAAATTAGAGTCGATGAAAAATATTTACAATGGATTAAAAAAGTCAAATAATCTAAAATAAGGACATGAACGATTCGATAGGACAGCATTAGCTCTACAATATGAACTGATCACTTAGTTTTCTTCCCAACTCTCATTTCATAAAAAACATAGTTGCAAACTTTTATAAGTAATATATTTGTCTTTTTAATCAATGCTAAATGTTTTTCCACACACCCTACTTTGCATATGTCTCAAATGATACAAATTATATTACATGGATGTTGGATAGTTCATACATTTCGCATAGACTTTAATGTAGTTTTCATGTTCAGTCCGAATGAGTTATTAAGTTGCAGATCCAAGCAAATAGTCACGTGTTATCACCATCATTTTAAGAGATAAACGCATTTTTCATGCGAAATAATCGTAAATGAAAAAACTATATGTTTATAGTATTCCACTTATATGTTGGCGAAAATAGAGTCATATATTCAACAGTTCGATATCAAAATGATCAACACACAAACTTCTACAAATGATGAAAGCTTCAATAAACTTAGATGTAGCTTTCCGAGTACATGACCAGATTTCACGAATATACTGAGAAAAACTGACTAAAAGGTTGTGATCGAAAATGATTTTGGCACTAGTGCCTTACAGTACTACAGATCAGGAGAAAAATAGTTAGTGCATATTGTGAAGTTCTACTCTATCGACTTGATAATATCAGCACTTTCGTTTATTTCGACTTTCTGATTGACATCTTTTGAAATACTTTTCATTTCAAGTCAATTATATTGTCAGTCAATAGACCCTGTAGAAAATGTTTAAACTCATAAGAAATCTGGTGCAGTTTGTCACAAAGAATCTGACTTTGTTATTGGTTTTATGATATGGGCCAATAATCAAACACTATCATCAATGTTTTGAGAAAATGCGGCTTCTATTTATTGGAACAAGACAAAAATGTATATATAATATTTGGTTCATATCTTTTTAAAAATAGAGTCTGAATGGAAAACATGTGTCACCAAAATGATCGTCGGAAAAAGTTCTACAAGTACTAAAAGCTTTAAAGGATTCAGAGATAGTCGCAGAATCGGTTAGGTGAGACTCCATGGAATTATCCATACGATTCAAAAGATTCTCAAAAAAGTTATTGTTGACTGTTCGTAGATCTTCCAAAGAGTTAAAGATGGAAGCAATGTTCGAAACAAAATGGGATTGAATGCACTTAAAATGTGATGGTGACTCTGAATATGTCATTCTTTCAGAAAAAATAATCCATTTCACTTAGTTTCACTTTTTGTTTCTGATTTCCAATAGCTTGAACAGTATAGTCTTCTTGACAGAGATACAATCGGCAAGAAAGAAAATTGTCTAAATTTACTTTCGTGTGTTTGTTTATGAAAACCAAATTTTAAAATAAGAAACTTTTACTTCTTCTTGAAAGTAAATTTGTTCTGCAAGTAAAAATCTTGAATTAATCTTTCTTGCTCTCTTTCAGTTGAAATTTTTAGTACTACATCTACATAACTGTTATATACCAAGAGCTTCGCAACGAAATTTGCTTTCGATAAAAGTTTTTTTTCATGATGCGAGTTACACAAATGATTTAATTAGGTCTCTTGGCTATAGCATAAAGGCTAAAGAAAAAAAAATTTTTCAACATTAACTTCGTTCTATGAAAGAAAAATCGAAAGTAAGAAATATTTTTCTTTTCTTTTTCGAAAGTAAACTGTATGTGTCAATAATAGACTTCAATAAGTCTTTTCATTTTTTGTCACTATTGACATTCTACTAATGCATGCACATAACCATTACATAGTATGTTTGTTGTTAACTGAAATGCAGATCAGTGTTGAAACATTGATAGGACTCTTGGGGAAGTTCAGTATTTTTCTAGCCAGATAATTAGTAAATTTGAATAAAATGATAATCACTATCGACAGTGTTTGAATTCTCGTTCCTCTAGAATCAGATAGATGTGATAAGAGTAAAACAAACCCAGCATCGGCTTGAAATATGTTGACGTTGACTTTAACCAGAATTAAAAAAGACTCCATCGACTAATGCTATCATTTTGTGAAGATAATTGAGCTTATATTAAAATATTTGAAAAATATTACTGAAAAAGAAGTAAAAAACACAGCATTTTCGACAATCTCAGATAGCTTCCCTTCCCACCGGACTAAAATTCTTTTCTACTGGCACCTAGTGGAATTCGATATACTCTACTGAATAATACTACTCACGATTCTATTCAACATGTTCGGCCGTAGAACGATATGTTACTTATAGAAATTATATTGTAGGCATATTCATTTATGTGTCGGAAATCACTGTTAAGCGTCGTCCTTAAGGTTGGTGAACGGCCCAAGAAGAACCTACGATGATGATCGACTTTTTCATTATTCATATACTTTTCTCTTAAAAGATGTCAACAGTGCTAATATACCGGCTTTCACAGTATGTTCTTCATGTACTACCAGTTTCGTCATTAGTCTTATCGTTTTATTGCTATTTATGTCTATGTACAAATACAAGAAAAGTATTTTCATACTTTTGGAATGTATCTAGTAGTATTCAACTTGAACGAATGGTTTGAGATGCTGAACAAACAAACTAGAACAGTTAATTTAAAGTTTCCGAAAAATTGTCGATGCAACTATTGTTTTTCATCATACGAACAATCAAGATTCATGTCAAGTTTGATCACGTTATACTGCAATGAGATAGTAATCTCCTTAGTTATTTGAGAAGTTCGAGCTTCATGATTTCGATAGGAATGTTGAATTTCGATATAGCTGATAATGTTTTTATTCATACAGTTTGTGTTTCTCTCGTACTATGCAGTATGTTACTGGTATCTAATTATTAGAACCCATGGAAAGATGGATAAATTTTAACTATTTAAGGAAATAAAAATGTCACATTTTTTAGTGTGAAAACCCATTAGAAAACTATTTTTAATGAATTATCATATGCTTTTTCTCCGTGTACAATCGAATAATGCAAAATAATGTCTGACATTTCTACGAAATATTTTCAACGTTTTTTTTACGACTAAAAGTGTAACATCTTTGTTTTCATCGATTTTTACATGAGAAGGCATTATCGACATTCATAAATGATTATTTTTTGACCATGCGATAGATCATGATGGATATTAGCAATACTCTCATCCTTCATGCGAATTAGTTTTACCATAATGTATATTTTATTTTGTTCGAGACATCGCTGCAAGATGTAAATAATATGATAACGATGCAAATCGGCGTTAGATTTCACTACTTTTAGAGTAGAAAAAAGTGAGTCGACTACTGACAAATGTCATGCATTTGATGATTACAGAAACTTTTCAAAATATCGATGATCTAAAAACAACTGATTGTTTCACATTTGTATCCAACTACAAATAACTTTTCTACTATACTGTTTCATTTATAGTACTCTAAGACATCTCAGAAATGGAAAAAACAATATTTCTTGACTTTCAACGTATTGATCTCAAAATAAAGCAAAAATTCTTCTCCATTTAGTGTACAATTAAACACAGTTCTAGTGACTCTAAAAATAATGCATACTAATCATTACATCAGGAGTACTACTTATGCAACAAATGCATTATTACTAGGTTCTAATAAAATGACACGCAGCGAACAGTTCTGAACTGTTATGCAGCAGCATTACTGGATGAATAGAAATAAAAGTTCATACTTTGAAAAGGAATGAAATTAAAATCAAAACTTAACAAATGTATATTAGGTGAACGAATCATGTATTAACAAAAAAGATAGTCTTGTCCAGGAGCAAATGAGCAGCAATATGATACACGAATAACCGATACTATAAGTCATCAATAAATGCATTCGTATTGGAGTGTTGTTCATATTGATGACAGCATACTCTTACATACTTTGTGACGAAAGAGGGTGTGGATGGGACTGTAGGTATTCTTTCTTTACACACACATCCCATATAGTTTATTTCAATGTATAGGTTTTCGGATAACTTTACTCTATTATATTTATGTAGTTCTAATTCCGAACATACCTAATGATGACTATGTAAGCATTAGTCGAAACACGTCATATCATATTTGGAATTATTCTTATCTAAACACACCCACATCCACAACGTTATTCATATCCTTAAAGTCAGACGAAAATTTTAAAAGTTTATTTTTTCAAAGAAAAAAAATTATCCTTTATTCTGCTTTTGCTGCGGCCAAGGCTTTCTCCATCGCTTCAATGCTTCGACGCAAATTAGCTCTCTTCTGCTCTAGTACTGGTGACTCCTTCATATACTTCAACAATTCCGCAGGGGAAAATGCCATATTCAACTTCCCATCGAGAATCAGCACACCGTTGCGAATGAACCAGTACTCGCAAAGCTGAGACAGATGATCGACAATGCGAGCATGAACAATTGAACAATAGGCTCGAATGCCAATCAAAGCATCATTAGGTGCCAGGTTATTGCGAGCTGCTGCTATCAATAGAACAGTAAGAGAAAATTTGAATTTATGCCTTAATGGGGATTTGACTAACTTTCTTTTTCTTTCAAATTCTTGAAGATTGTCAAGTAGTATGGATTGACCGTGAAGACCTTCTCTTCCATTTCTAACATGTGCTGGACGTTTTCCATGCACTTTTCTTTACTGTTTTCTATAACATCCTTGATTATTTTATTCATCTCACGGAACAGAGGTAATTTGTAGCTGGCCTCTGCAGGTAAAACTGTCTGCAAAATGTAAGCAAGACAGCTGGTCATATATTCTTCGACCCAAAGAACCAGATCTTTGCACGGCTTTTCAAGTTTTTTATGGCACGGCTGATACAGCTGTTGAATAATATTCGATGATGGAAAGTTCGGTAGACCACCGCCATAATTTTCCTCGATTGACTTCAGCACTTGGGCACTCTGATCTTGTGAATATAATCTTGATAAAATCTGTTCGATCTCATCCGAAGTGCATTTTCCGATCATCTTGAGATGATAGGCGATTCGATCATCCCATTTATCACGCGCTTGCCGATCGAACGTCTCCATCTTTTTTTCAGATTTGATTTCGTAGTCACCTTTCGCACGTTGTTCAACAGCTCTGCGATAGTTTCGGAGAATTTCATTGAAAGCAATTCTCGTGTCCGTTTCGGTTAAAATCGCTGCTGGGATATGTTTAAGTTCTTCCCGCATCACTTGAATTTTTTCTTTCATCTTTTCGATCACGAGTGGTAACGTACGTCTAATCCTATCTTGTTGAACCGAAACTAATTTTTTGACTAATTGTTGCCTACCCAAGTATTCTTTAGGCACATCAGCGAAGGCTGGATTGGTTCGAAAGAATTCTTCTTCTCGGCGTCTCATTTCTTCAAACGAAACTTTTGCGTCGATTTCCTCTTGTTTACGATTGAGAACAGCAACGCAACCCAATGGAAGAGAGAGCGATCCAGATCCGTCTCCTTGCAATTTCTCTGCGATACCTTTGTCATGTTTGTCGATTTTCGATACGGCGATGATTTGTCGTTCATCTAGAAATATCAATCAGTCAAGATTCGATTTCATGGAATACAATTTTCATACATCTCGGATCGTATCGCTGACAAATTTGGATAGATTCTGATGTAGTGAAATCGACCGATGATGGAATCACATGTAAAACAACCGCTGAGTCAAACTGGACACATGCTTCGATTAGTGAAACGATATCTTGATAAATCGTTGGCGACTGGCCCTCTACTTGAGTTCGAGTAATTCCTAGAATAATTCAATAAAACTCGATTTTCTTTTATTATCGTTCAACAGAACTCTGACCTGGTAAATCAATCAATGTTAAATCTTCTTGAATCTCTCGTTTGTAAACCGTGAGAAAAATAGGCGATGCTGAAACATTGGTTAAGTTGCCGGTCAAAAAATTCGTACATTCGATCACTCTGATAGAAATCTCCGAGAGATCATTGATAATTACTTCATTGATTCCAGCACATCGAATCGTGGCGTAGTCCTCCGTATCAGGCGGAGCGCGTTTCATACGCAATTCTAGTGGACAGCGTGTGCAAATATTCTGTGCTCGTGGTAGTTCAACACCGCTGATAGCCTCGAGTATCGATGATTTTCCTACCTAAACGAAAGATTTGGATGTTAATGTGAAACACGAACCAATCGTATGTACCGATTGATCGCCAACAACAACAATTTGTGGAAGTGGAATCTTTTCCATGTGCAAGATCTCTCGCATTGTGTCGACTTTCTTTAGTAGTTGACGACATTCGTCGGCGTTAATTTCCTTGTTGATCATGTCAATTGGATTGTAATTATTCACTGATGATGACGAATCCGATAAAAAACTTGCTTCATTATTTTCTGATGTGACATTCGATAAGTTACGCTGTTGAATATTTCTTCTTCTCGATGACATTGTTTCTCGCTGACGAGGATTACTGACTAATAGAATATTTACTTGGGATGATGACCAAAAACACTGGCTCACTTCTGAAAAACGATTCTTCTTTTATGATTCTTATTTCTTCAAAGACGTCAATTTATAGCGTCGTCTAGTGAGAGTGAGGGTAAATTTGCAAAGAACTGATTCAAAGTATCATAAGGCACGTTTCGAATCTTGCTCAAGGGTTCATCATCTGGTATGGTTTGAATCATCGAGTGCTATATAGTCATTCAAAAGAACATCTTGGATTGAAACGAAAATGATTCCCTATGAAGGTCAAAGAAGATGTCCAACATAAATAAAATTTCAAATCAATAAAGATTTAAGCATTCGAATGCAATTTCGTAGCTAACACAAACAAGAGGAGATTACACAATCATTAGAGGCGACTACATTCACACAGAGCTCCACAGTTCTAGATGATTTTCCACGGATTCCAATCAAATACTCAGAAATCTTCATAATACTCTCATTTTTCATGCAGATAAATCATTGATTTTCTTTCTTAAATTTCTTCAAAGACAATGCCGATTTTTTCAAAAATTTTCAATTTTGAACAAGTCTAGTAGTATGATGCTTTCAATCAGTTCCTTGCCAACTCAACCCATAATTTGTGTTAGCTACGAAATTATATTCGAATGTTTAAACCCAAATTTTATTTATCTTGGTCCACTTCTTTGACCTTCATAGAGGATCATTTTCGTTTCAATTCAATGTGTTCTTTTGAATGACTATGTAACAATCGATGATTCAAAACATATCTGATGATAAACCCTTCAGCAAGGTTCGAAACGCGCCTTGTGATGCTTTGAATCAGTTCTTTGCAATCTTACCCTCACATTTAACTCTGTTTTGATTCTTTCGAGAATTGAAATGACACCATCTGATGATCCTCGTTGCTGAGGTGAAATGTTAACATTATGGTTGTCCATCCACAACGTCCATACCCTCACCTTCACATCCTCAAGATTCCGAGGGTGTGTGGACATAGAAGAGTGATCAGTCCACATGAAAGTTTGATTTTTTTATAAAGCTATGCGACTTTCATCTTCTGAAGGCATGCACACATAATAGTAAAATAGTTCTAGCTCAGAATCAGATAAAAATCTGTACCTGATTAAAAGCCCTCGACGTCCGCAGAATTCAAGAGTGAATGATGATTGATTCACCGCAGACGAGAATGAATGATGTGCTTATCTGAAACGAATTAAATGTAAGATGAAAGTGTATAATAAGAGAATATACTCAGAGACAGTGTCACATATGCATACTGCCTCGTTTAGGCTCATCTATTCACCGCTTTTTGATTGTGTCTGAAAGCTATAGTGACGCACATCTCAACTTCCTCTTGATAATGTGCGTCCTCCCACTGAATCTGTGTGATATTTCCCGCGTTGTGCTTGCCCCATTTGCATTCGCCTACGATGCCTAGCGCTTGTACAGTTCGATTGCAACAGGTATATCTGAATGATTGTTTCACCCGTTCAGCAGTCATCAAAACACTCGGGATAGCTGCCTGCTGGACAGCCTGTGCTTCTTCATTGAGAAGCTTTTCGATCGCTGTTTGTAATCCCCATTGATCCTATTTGTGCGAGTAATTGTCATAAACAAACCCATCATGATGAATGCACGCCCCCATCTTGTTGTCATCTTCAATATAGTAGTCGTTACATTGAACATATTTTATTTTTTCGTTAGCCCATATTCGTTCTGTTTCTTGTTTATCGATTTCACTCACTGACCGAATAAATTGAACATCGTCGCAGACCTGACGAAGTAGAAACGGATCACGAATCGTCACAATCAATTCTTTCTCTTCCACTTGCGTTGGATCATTGTTCAATGTCACAGACTGAATATAAATATTTTTCTCCTGTGGGAGAGACAACATGGAACAGAACAGGACGAAAGCTCTTCCTGATGGATAAATTTGGGCTAATATCTCATTGGTAGTAGAATGACGTTCATCAGAACATTTCTCAAACTCTCAGCGAGGCAGCATCAAGAAATTGATTTCCTGATCATCCATTCAATGCACGTTTGCTTATGGTTCGACTGTTCTATCTAAAAAAAATCCTCGATTTTCTTCATTTCATTCGTGCTCTTTCAGGACTAAAAATGAGCAGCGGCCGCCACATGGCAGTGAACAGTGGTAGTTGGTGTGAAGAAAAATTCTTGAAGAAGGGTGCGGCCGCTCAAGTAGAGATGGCTCGGAGCAATCCTCGAGCCATCCTCTAAATGAAATTTTGTTTTGTTATATTCTCGTATCTTTATCGATTATTGATTGTTAGCAGTTCTCTAAGAAATGGTTTTTATCCATCCACAATTGCAGAACATTTTTAAAGTTCACGAATACTCAAAGTTTCGTGCAAGAGAAAACAAATACACTAAAGTAGGCACAGTTCCAAATATAGATGCCTAATTTACGATAAGTTTCTCTCTTGCACCAAACTTTGGATGTTCGTGGCTAGGAGAATCAGTATATCACAAAATTCTTTAATTAGCTCAAAAGAACTCGATGTCCAAGAGTTTTCGTGTGTACAAATATCCACAATCGCCTATATACATTAAAAATAATTAAAACACATTCAATACGATTCAGGATTCTTAGAAAACTTTTTCGAGATGTTCATTTTCATGGACAGTTAACTCCTAATAAATGCATTTAATGACGTTTTCATGATCTTGTACTGATTATTTGTCGTTCTTTTCTTTGTATCACCACATAATAAATTATTTTTGCGACCAACTGAAGAATGACTCAAACTATTTTTTCGTTCTTTTGTATGTTATAGATAGTGTGCGCGAGATAAGCGAACGGAATTTCTAGTTTTTTCTCTCGTGTTCTTTTCTCTCTGTCCTTTTCTATATAAAAGCGACCAAAATTTTGAGATAGTTCCCATGCTCTTTGAAAAAACGATACAGAAGATAGCGCTAGCTGACTCGGTGAAGTGGCCTCTTTGGGTGATGGTTTTGATCGAATAAATCTTGAATCTGAAAGCTCCAACGAAGAAGTTACTGATGATGAGGTGGATTCACATGCCTGGAATGGAATAGAATCAGAATCAGATGACGAATTCCTGGAGGATCATGAACTCGTCGAAGAAGTAACTTCTGTTTCAGAAGATAATACAATCGATCTTATCGATTGCTATTGGCATTTCATCACAGACGAAATTATTGGGCTTATGGTTAGTGAAGCTAATCGATACGCGGAGCAATACTTGCAAACCAATAAGATTAGCAGACGATCAATATTTCGTCAATGAAAACCAACCACCGATGAAGAGATGCTCAAGTTCTTTGGAATCATTATCGAGATGGAATTAGTACAAATGCCGAAACTTAGCTACTACTGGAGCAGCAATCAGTTGTATGGGTCCGAGGTCATTCGAAATGCCATATCGAGAGAGAAGTGTGAACTACTGCTCAAATTTTGGCATTTTTCGAACAGCCATAACAAAAATTCGTTCAGGTTAGACTGTTCAAGTTGACAACCACTCTTGGATTTCCTGAAAGCCAGATTTTCGTCAGTATATATGTCTGGCTAAATTATTACTATCGACGAAACTATGGTACGATTGTGAGACAGACGTTTATTCAAACAATATATTCCTGAAAAAGCGCACAAGTGCGGCGTAAAGATATACAAGTTAGCGGCTCTTATTGGATACACCTGAAATTATGTGATCTACTAGCGAGAACCCATGCATACTGCACTGCTGTTTTCTCCTTTAATGCATGACCTCAGACATTTAACTTTTCATCCGGTAAAATACATACAGACATTCGATATTATGTATATAGATAGGTAGCCCCACGACCTCATACTCTCATATCGCACATATTTTTATAGTCCATGTAGCCTTCGGCCTTAGAGCCCTATATTCCTCGTAGCCTTATCTCCCTATTGACTTACTCCCTTCAGAGCCTATGCATATCACAATATAATAGCCCTTGGAGACCTATGGGTACGCCCATAGGATAGTCCTTGGGGACCCATGGGTACCCCCATAGGATAGCGCTTGAGGACCTATGGGTAACCCCATAGGATAGCACTTGGGGATCCATGGGTACCCCCATATAATAGGCCTTGGAGAACTATGCGTACCCCCATATCATAGCCCTTGAGGACCTATGGGTACCCCCACATAATAGCCCTTGGGGATCTATGGGTACCCCCACATAATAGCCCTTGGGGACTTATGGGTGCCCCCATAGGATGGCTCTTGGGGACCTATGAGTACCTCCATAGGATAGTGCTTGAGAACGTATGGGTACTCCCATAGGATAGCCCTTGGGGACTATGGGTACGCCCATAGGATAGCCCTTGAGGATCTATGGGTACCCTCATAGGATAGTCCTTGGGGATCCATGGGTACCCCCATAGGATAGCGCTTGAGAACCTATGGGTACCCTCATAGGATAGCCCTTGAGGACCTATGTGTATCCCCATAGGATAGCCCTTGGGGACCTATAAGTACCCCATATAATAGCCCCTGGAGATCTTCCCATTATAGCCTTATTTGACCTTGAACCTTTGACCTTTGACCTGGCACAGAGAAACACACATACACTGAACATTATATATATAGATACTGGTGAGCAAGATCCCATTGCAGATCTTGGTCATATTCAAACAGTGGTAATGAATTTATCAGGCGATCTTTCGAGATGTTATTGAATCATAGTAGCTGACAACTTCTTTACCAGTATTTCTCTTGTAAAATGTTTGTTAGAAGATGAAACATATCTTATTCGGACTCTGAGAAGTAACCGTGCCGGATCTGGGAGCGAAGTTCTTCACAGAAACATTAGACGCTGTGAAGACTACAGGCTCTAGAATAAAGACAGCATAAAATAGATCATGTGGAAAGACAAAAAAGAAGTCCTGATGATATCCGCAAGACTGTCGCATGCAACAACTGTGGTTAACACTCAAAAAACCAATAGTAAAAATGGACGTATCATGAAGACCCAAGTTGTATTAGATTAGAACAAAGTCAGACAAAGTATTGATTTATCTGATGAGCTATCAGCATATCACACGTGCTTTAGGCGGTGAATAAAGTGGCACCGAAAGGTGACATTTGACTTGGTTTTTGGGACGGCAATGGTAAATAGCTATTTGATTTACAAGGAAAACTATGGCACAAGCGAAGTGATCATTCTGCAGTTTCGTGAAAGTCTTGTGCGCTCTTTACTCCTCGGTACACCGTTTGAAAACCTCAAACCTGACCCCAGAAAGCAATCAACAAAACATTCGAAACGTAAACTCGCTGATCACAAGCTAGAACAAATAGAAGGACCTGCATGGAATGTCCAAAGAGGTGATGCTGGTTGCTATGAGCAAATCAGAAAACAAAAATCAAGAGAAGCAAGTGCAGGGGCAGCAAAGAGAATAAAAGCTTCCTATTCTGGTTGAGACAAATTCTTTCCTCTTTATTGTTTCAACGAAAGGCATTCCTCTACATAAGAAAATGATTGGGGCATTGGCGAAGACGGAATAAGTGAAGGACTAACCGTCGCTCTTTGCTTAGGAAAGAAAAGGGAAAAAGCAAGTATATACAGAAGATCTAGTGTACCTTAATTCAACATATCGGACAATGGTCGCTGCCCTAAAGCCAAACTCGAATGCAGTTCCCATGAAAACTATGCATACAGTTAGGCAGCCCGGTAATCTGTTCCTCTTTGGTGTATGTGTCCAGACAGATCACACACGTACTTGATGACGGTTCCTTCGTACCTACTTTCCATGTGGGTAAATCGTTTTGTTCACGTGAGGAGATGACTACTGGCGCGGAAGGAATTAGCTGTTTCATTTGACGAATTCGATCTCGTCTTGCCTGTCGATGGTAAACAAACGTTCCCTCGAAATTGTGCCATGCCATCATGATTCCATCATCTGTCGTTTGATCCAGCCTATTGAACTAGCGCACTTCGACCACGGAATGGCTGTCGATTAGTTTTCGTCCATGACTATGGCGACTTCCAACAGACACTCCCAGAGTTTCATTGATCTTCCATTCGTACATATATTCAGCCTTGTGATCCTGGTTTTTGACGAGTAAAAGCTCGAATTGACGAAATGATCCAGGTGGTTGAACACTATCACTTCGGCCATGGGGCGGTGGCTTTGCTTCCCTACTGTATAACGTTACTTACGAAGGCGATGCTAAAGAATCCCTCACTTATCAATAGGAGACTGCGTTCTTGGCCATTCTGAATTGTCTTTTGCGAGCTCAATATGAATCTGCCCCGATTGATAGACAAAACTTACGTAAGGAGGATGGTCGCGCATACCGTTGCGACGACTACGAGCACTCCATTGACAATGTCCAAAGGCCATAAGTTGTTAGTGAGAAAAAACAACAAACAAGTGGTCTTTTTACGATGTTTCGAAGATAAAAGAGTCGGAGAAAAACAGGGTGCATGTGATGTTTCTTTTTACGTTCTATGCGCGATAAGTTAATTGCAAGGAGAAAGAAAGCGTATTTTTGTCCTTCTTATATTTCTTCGTGCTTTTCTGATTCGCGTTGTGAGCTCTCTCTGTAAAGTGGATTAAACCCTGTCTGCAGAGGGACAGGGAGAAACGGCACTGTAATTAATGTATTCGAAGAAAGAAAAAAACTACGCAAGCAAAATCAATGAACTAGAGTGTGGGTGTGGCGTATGGATGTGATTGTGGATGTGGGGTGTGGGTGTTGGTGTGATTGTGGGTGTGGACATAGATGTGAGGTGTGGGTGGCACAGGTGGGTGGATGTGGCTGCGGATGTGAATTGAAAGAGTACTCACGCCAACACCCACACTCACACCTCACATCCACGCCCACTCTTCACATCCACATCCACACTCCACACCACACACCCACATCCACACACCCACACCCACACACCCACACACAACCCACACCCACACCGACCCAAGCCCACGCCCACACCAACACCCACGCCCACACGCACATCCACACCCACACCCACACCCACACCCACACCCACACCCACACCCACCCACACCCCACATCCACACCAACCCACACCCTGGAAGGTACAAATTGCTCAACATTGGACTGTGCTCCACGGAATCGATGTTTTTTACACATTTTTTCGATGCAAACGGATAAAACATCAACACAAAGTTTCTCAAGTATAATGGAAAGGTTTATTTTTCTCCCCGAAAAAAAGATTTTTTTTTTAATCGGAAGAAAAATAAAAAAAAAACTCTCCGTCTCGGCATGAAGCATTCGAATCATTTTTGTTTTGCATTCGACGTGAGTGCGTGCATATCAAGGGTAGGTGGTTAAAACAGCACTTTTGAAGCTTCATACGTGAGTCTGAAAACATTAGAACCTCGCGTTATCGCGGAAATGAAAACAGAGCGTCGATTACTAGCTCTTTACAAAAAATATTTTAGACTCCTCTTGAAAGATTAGGAATTTGAATTTTAGATGAATTTGGATTATGATAAAATCGCCTTGGTGGAAGAATTTCTAGATCTTGGTTTGCTCATTCAATTTGCTACTATGCGTTTGATGTTCTACCTGTCAGAAAATAGCATACTCTCTGCTGCTTCAAGGGAACAACAAGGATAGTTCTGACTTGCACAAATGCAAGATCTACCGGAGTCTCTCAGCAGCACGAATAAAAACCTAACAAACATTTATAAATAAATGAAACCCTTACTATACTGTGAAAAAAGCTGCCATACCGAATCATTCTGTTTCAAAAATGTAAATCCTCAAAAAGGTTTCGTAAAAGCCTGAGACACCTTCAAAATGATTGTCAACTATCAAGAAAACTCTCTACCTCCGCTGGAACCGGACTGGTTGAGAAAGCCAACCGGTGTATGGGCGTGGGTGTGGGTGTAGGTTTCGTTCAACAGAAGATCCAGATCCACCTCCTACAACCACAGCCACGCCCGTCTACATTCATACCCCCACACATACCCACGCCAGCATTCCACACTCGCACACCCACACCCACACTCACACCCTAAAACTGGTTATGGCATATGGAGTCCAAGCAAGAAGATAACCACCTTAAGAACACCAAAAGACATATTCAATTCAATTCTTTTCTTTTTTTATTCAAATCTCTACTATTATTACCAATGATAAAAATAACAGTGTATGTTATACGACGTTCAATTAAATATGAAAGATGAGAATGAGATTCATCTAAATTTATATCTGTACGACGTCGTCGTTCACGAATCTAAAAAAATCATTTTATATTTTCTTTATTTTTATTTTCTAATATAATAAAAGATTTACTTGCTACATGGAAAGCACTTATATTCGTTACAATAATAATAATAACTGGTATCAGGTAAACAAATATAAAAATAGTCAGATTATAACTACTTACATTCAATGATCGTTCTTCCCGTTTTATACTACAAGATGCTCCAATACCCTACAAGTAAACTATTGTACTCACTAAAAAAAAGGAAATTGAAATCAGACTTCATAATCATTGCTCAACCATCGAATAACCGGAAGTAATGTCCAAAATAAAGCTAATAAATAACCACATCAAATAGTTATATAAGCGTGTTTAACCGATATAACTGATGTTGAACACAATTTTGTCACAACAAAATATCTGTTAAATACAATCAAATCTTTTATTTTTATTTAAAATAATCAAAGATTTTCTTGTATATATATCAATAGAAATTAAACATAACATATACATATTTGAACAACTAGCAAAATAAGCTATAATAGTTTCCAGTACGCAAGCAACATAACTAAAAAACCATCTAAAATAAAAAGCGAATGAAAAAAACATATAAATGGTTAAATAAAAGTTTTAATCTGCATCCTACGAGTGGAATAGCTGATAGTGGTATATCGAACAAAGCTCCACAAAAATCTGCTAATGCCAAACTACAAATGAAAATATTCGTTGATGATTGGCGTAAATTTTTATTTCGTATAAATACATATAATATATAAGCATTTAGACTTGTACCAATAATCCAAAGAGCTGATAAATAATATCCAAGAGGTCGTAAAATATAACATGGGGTGTGGGTATGAGTGAAGAGAAGGGCCACACCGACACCCACATCCGCACACGCTTATATCAATATAATATGTGTAGACACTAGAATTCATCAAAGATTCAGGTAAAGAGATCGGTGAATAGAAAGATGAAAATAGAATGAGGGTGTAAGTAAGTTTGCGTTAATGATGGGATCGGTTCGTGTTTATTTTTTTTGGAACCAAAACGATTTCATCTTTGATGTGCGTATAATCTTGTCTTAAATCACACCGGAATCCACCCACCCACACCCACACCCTGAAAATAATATTTAATTCATTTACCAACGAGTTTTTGAAGAAGATTTTATGATGTTGAGTCTCATGAATGAAAAGATCAGATAGCTTTTGACTAATAATTGTTTCGAATTGAACGATAGTTGGATTAGCTTTGAACATGTCTTACTGATATTGATTCAGATCGAAATCTCTCAAAACTAAGAAAATCTTAAAAGTGCCGTTGAAAACTTCTAGCTGCATCAAAGGAAAAAGGCAAAAAAGAATTGAACATTTTCCACCACTCTTGCAGACACTGGAAAAAAATTATAATAAAGTCCATTAAAACCTACACTGTTACCCATAAATGCATTGACACACAATCTGTTCATCAGTTGATTAATTAAAGAATTAATATTGATAAAACAACATAAATTTGTTTCCCTAATTCTAAATTTATCATCAATCAAATATTATTTTATATTAAAATACGTCATACATCTTTCAAAATCTTGGTTAAAAAAAGATCCATATCACTGTTCGTGATTCATTTTAAAATGATTATTTATCTATCACTGTTCTACGCAATGAAAAGTAATGGTACTCGTTGAATGATTGTTTTATGAAATGAAACGTCATTTAAAGTTGTTTCTTTTTATTTTTACATATACCTTATTTGAGCACATTTCATTTAAAATTTTTAGTTTGATATATCGAGAGACTTATCCATTATAGGAAAACCTGTTGAAATGAAGTGTTAAGTCAAGTCTTCAATAGATAAATGTTCCATTACTAATGCTAAATAAGGACCATCGACTATTATATGTGTTCACATTTTTTATCAACAACTATATTAAAGCTACGTCAATCAAGCAGGAACAAACGATTTTATTCATAGCTTCGTATAAACTGTTATAAAGTCAACAGTTCCTAATGATCTTTAGAAAAAAAAAATAATGATAAACTATATTTGAGTTTTATAAATAGTTCTTACTGAATTCATTTGTGACTGGATTATAACTAGATAATGTATCACACAAGATATCTATTCAATTTCATTTTCTTAAATTTGGTTGTTGCTACGCCTCAAATCAATCTTCATTATACAGATTGGGTAAGTGAAAGTAAGAATCATCCTGTATTACAGCACGACTGTTTGCATGTTGCTGCTTCTATTGATGAAACAAATGTTAATCGTGAAATTATATCTTATTGTATGAATGATGATTGGCTATTGAAATTTCATATTGAGAGTAATGATGTCTTTCCAAAGTTTACTTTTGCTGAACTTGCGAAACGAAATATTACTAGTCAACAATTATACCTGTGGTCAGCACCAATAGATGTTGCTGAACGTTATGAATTCTATTTAAACCAATTATCAACATTGAATGATATATTTCTGGAAACTCAAGTATTTTATAATTGTACATTACCAAGATTTGGTTCTATGTGTCAATATGAAATTACTTATTATAATCGAAATCATTTATCTTTAGATGATATTATTCATGATTATTATCGTACATATGAATATAATCCTAATAAGTTTACCTGTTATACTCATTTACAATGTAATCGTGGTCCTTTTCCAGCATGTTTAGATTGGAGTGAAATTTGTAATGGACAGGTCGACTGTCTCGATGGCGAATTTGATGAAGAACATTGTTGGCAACTTGAAATAAATGAATGTAATGATAATGAATATCGATGTACTAATGGACAATGTATACCACAGTCATTTTTTCGAGATGATCGTAACACTCCTGATTGTCTTGATGGTTCTGACGAAATTTCATTGAGCTTTGAACACAGTTACAAATGTAATATAGGTATACCATCATTTGAATGTGAAGAAAAGATATGTCAATATACATTCATGACAAGTTCTTGTGTGTATCAACGCAAAACCTTACTTTTGAAAGCGATATATTCTGCTAGAGACAATTCGACATCTGAACAATGTTGGTTAGCTTTCCAATGCCTGTTAGAAATACCAGGTTCAAAAGAGCCATGGTGTAATGGAATTTGTGAAAAACAAGCATGTGTAGAGATCATTAACAACAAATGTCCATATATGTTTTATATTCCGAATATTCCTATTTTTTTTGGTCATGTTTCTTTGGCACACATAAAAGATGATGCATTATATTTGGTCAATAGCGATACTGTGCTACCTTACGCATGCTATAACAATTCACGTTATGATGAGTATTTTATTGATCACTCGAAGGTTTTATTCGAAAATAAAACATGTTTCCGTCCTGATATGCTAGTCGCTCAACCAATTTTGTCCACTACATGGGAGGATAGATATGAGATGCCTTTATCCGCACTATTCCAAGATCTGGAGAGATTTAATCTAATTACTAATTATACTTCTGCAATTTGTAATAGATCAAACATGTACCAATGTTTTAATTCGTCAAAATGTATCTCAATAAGTCGTCTCATGGACATTAGAGACGATTGTCCTCACAAAGATGACGAAAATATAACGCACATCAATCGCGGTAATTTAACAGAACTTTTAAAACACCATTTCAAATGTGAAGTAACTGGCACGTATCTACATCAATCGCTTGTTAGAAATGATATCTGCGAGTGCAAACTTGAAGACCAACATTGGTGTGAAGATGAAGATTTACATATAAACTATGCCAGAAAGAATATTTCATTTCAAACTATTTGTGATGGATTTACTGAACTCATTCCAATAACTATCGAAGGACAAAATGAAACAGATGAAACAGAATGTGAACAATGGTCATGTAAAAACATTTATACTCCTTGTGATGGTTTATGGAATTGTCCACATGGTGAAGATGAAGTTGGTTGTGATTTATCTTCATCATTAAATTGTTCTTCAGATTGTCACAAATGTGTTTCACCTGATACCAATGAACTTATTTGTCTTCCTGTTAAGCAAGCAAATGATGGCAAGATCGATTGTCTTGGTGCCACTGACGAACCAACATTATGTCAAGAAAAGTATCAAGTAAAATTTTACGATAATTTTTACTGTATAAACTCAAGTCCTTACAAATGTATTGGTTATCAAAGTCTATGTGACAATGGTGCATTTTGTGATCATGGAGATGATGAAAAATTTTGTGTGCAAAATCGAACAGATATTTCCATAGTGGATAATATTTGTCATTCGTCTTATTTATCGATTCGTTCTGAAGTTGAACAGTTTTTATGTCACGAAACAAAATACAAGGTAAAACAACAAAGAAAATATTTTTCATTAGATGAAATGAGCAAACCCGTCGAAGATCAAACTAAGAATATAATAAAACCCATATTTTCAAATTTACCTCGCATGGAAATGCCTCATCAACATGAACTTCGATGTCATCGTGGTTTTGATTTACGTATCTGGTTAAACAATGAAAAGAACTTAACAACAAATGCATGTCTTTGTCCGCCTAGTTTTTATGGTAATATGTGTCAATATCAAAATCAACGAGTGAGTTTAACCATTAAATTTCAAGTAGTATCAGACTCTTGGTCAACATTATTTGCCATAATTATTTCACTTATCGATGATAGTGAAGAAAGAACTATTCATTCATATGAACAATTTACTTATTTGGCAACAAGAGATTGTAAAATTAAATTTAATATTTATCTGCTCTACTCAACTCGACCAAAAAATGAAAGTAAAAATTATGCTATACAAATTGATATTTACGAAAAAATTTCATTAATTTATCGAGGAAGTTTATTGTTTCCAATCATATTTCCATTTTTACCTGTTCATCGTTTGGTATATATAGTAGACATTCCACGAATTAATGAAGACATTCAAAGTTGTTCAAATTCTCAATGTATTCGTGGAAAATGTGTGAAATATTCAAATAATCCAAAAAATGGTAGCTTTTGCCAATGTAAACCAGGATGGTCTGGACGGTATTGTACTATTCAACATACTTGCACGTGTTCATCTGATTCAATATGTATTGACGTCTTAGCTAATAATCGATCTGTATGTGTTTGTCCTATTAATAAATTTGGTGATCGATGTCTTCTTGTCAATACAATTTGCCAAATGGATAAAAATTTCACATGTCAACATGGTGGTCAATGTATTCCTGCTGATGAATATATGATATCGGCTAGAAAATTCATATGCATTTGTCCAAAAGGTTATATTGGTGATCGATGTGAAATAGTTGATAACAAAATAATTCTATCATTTCAAAAAAGTATTGTTTTATCTCAATCAATATTCATTCATTTTATTCAAGTGATTAATAATAGTGCACCGATGAGAACAACAACTTTTCGAACAATTCCTCTTACAAAAAGTTCACTTGTAGTTTATTGGTCACAACCATTTCATCTTGTTTTTATTGAACTTTTAAATAAAATTTATTATTTAGCTGTTATTCAAAAAACTTATGAACGATCAACAATAATTAATAAAATGATAAATCCAACAGATCGTTGTCAACATATAAATGAGTTATTTAATGGAACATTTGTTCAGATGCATGTTCTTCGTCGCATCAAATATTATCATTTACCATGTCGAAACTATTCATCAAATCTTTCATGTTTTTATGATGATCTTCATATTTGTTTATGTTATGATTATGGAAACCAACGTCTAGCAAATTGTTTTGACTTTAATCATAATATGAAATTTGATTGTTTAGGACAAAGTGTCTGTGAAAATGCAGGTGAATGTTTTCAAGACACTTCAGACTGTCCACAAAGATCAATGTGTATTTGTCCAGCATGTTTTTATGGAACACGATGTCAATTTAGTTCAAGTGGATTTGGTTTATCCCTTGATTCTATCTTAGCCTATCATATTCAACCACATATTAATCTTATACATCAACCAAATATTGTAAAGATCTGTTTCGCATTGACTACAATCTTGATGGTAGCAGGATTTATCAATGGAACTTTAGCTTTGATTACATTCAACAATAAAATTATATGCGAAGTTGGTTGTGGCTTATATTTACTAGGTTCATCAATTACTACTTTACTTATAACAATTCTATTTGGATTGAAATTTTGGATACTTGTTCTTGCACAAATGGCAATTATATCTAATCGATTATTTTTACAAATTCAATGTATATCTCTCGATTTTCTTTTACGGATTTGTCTTAATATGGATCAATGGTTAAATGCATGTGTGGCTATAGAACGAGCAATTACAATAATAAAAGCTACTCATTTTCATAAGGACAAAAGTAGAAAACTAGCGAAATTAGCGATTGCTATTCTTCTGATTGTTATCATTGGCACTTCTATTTATGATCCTTTTTATCGACGTTTAATTGATGAAGAAAATGAAGATGATAAACGAGTATGGTGTATTGTTACTTACCCATCAAGTTTACAAATATTCAATTCTATTATTCATACTTTTCATTTTTTGACTCCATTTGTCATTAATCTAATATCAGCTGTTATTCTCATAGCAAAAAAATCTCGTCAAAGATCAAATCTTCAAATTAACCGAAGCTTTAAAGAACTATTAAAAGAGCAAATTCGTCAACACAAACATTTATTTACTGCTCCTGTTGCATTAGTTATTCTTGCATTACCACGGTTAATCCTTTTATTTATATCAAAATGTATGAAATCAACAAATGATGCATGGTTATTTCTTGTTGGATATCTTATTTCATTTATTCCACCTATGCTTACATTTCTGGTGTTTGTATTACCATCCAAATTTTACAAAAAGCAACTTCACAAATCTCTCGTCGCTTATCGAACTAAAATACAACGACGTTTAAAGTATATTAAATATAAGTAATTAGAATGATTTTATGGAAATTATTTATGACCCTATATTAACATTCAGTCTTGCTTTTGTTAAATCAATTCAACATTTTTCTCAATATCGTTAAACGAAATAATGTAGTTGGATATTTTAGTATTGTTACTAAATAAATGTCAGAAATTTTTGAGAGACTAAACTTATGAAATCTTGAAAACAAATGCAAGGGTCGCAGCGGTGGGTTACCAAAAGGAAGGATTTGGAGAAGGAATTTTTCAAAAAAAAAGAAAGAAATTCAAAAAAAAGGAGGAAAAGAAGGATTTTTCATAAGTTCTACGCTGCAACGGTAGAATTATATTAGAATACCAATTGTGAACAATAGGAATGAGCTCAGACGAAAATGAATTTCAAACATGAACAGTTGTCTCCTCGGCATGTGATATGTTTATGTAACTGTCGTTTCCATATCTCAATGACTCTCTCGATAGTGCTGCAAGTAACACGTGCCTCACCCTCATAGATAGCTACGCCCTGCATCGATTACGAAAATTTGTGTATTATCAAAAATATTCCCTGATAGGGTATCAAACGTGTGTAATTATTAGAAAATTATCAACTTTTTTCGTGGATCGATAGACGAACTGAAATTTTGAGGATAAAGTACCAGTGCGCTTGGAAATCCGACAGAGCAGTCAGAAAAATCTTCTAGCGTTTCTTTCACAAAGTTTGCAGAACCAAATCAAAGCATTCGCAGACAGTACGGGATCAAAATTTTCCATTTTGAAAAAGTCAAGATAAGTATGCTAGGATTTTAGAGCATTGTCGGCTTAGCAATATCACGTGTTTTTTAAACTAACAAAATGAATTTGCAATGCTCTACTGATGTATCAACTTCCGTCTTAAAGGATCATCTGACGTCAAACCTAACAGATATTCGCATTCTTTTTGCGAAAATAGCTGTATGACATTACCGAGTCGAGCGTGCTGTACAATCCTAACATACTTATTTTCACTTTTGAAAATTGAGGATTTTGATATTGGGAGTTCCTTACGAGTTTTCTCATTTAGTTCCGAAGACTGTTGAAGAAGCTCTAGAAAATATTTCTGATTCCTCTATCCTGCTTCAGTCATGCTAGAAATTTACCCTAAACGTTCTAACCCATTTATCAACTCGCGAAAACAAGTGCTTATTTTGTAGCACATGATTCTCTGCCTATCTTCGAGAAAAATTGCAACGCAATGCAAATTGGCCCCTTATATCTGCCACTTTTCCAAATAGTGAGATATGGTTACCTTAAACACACAGTTCTCACCTAGACGTGAGATGTTTAAGGTAATTGGAAGTTAAGTTAGCTGGTTGACTAAATTTTGGCGATGAAAGCTGAATTCAACCTGTAAACGTTTTCCAGCTTGTAGAAAAATATTTTTCCTCATCCGATATTTTTGCTAAATCTCACTCGAATCAAGATGCTTGATTACTTCCTCAATCCAGATACGCTTTTTTCGAGCTTCTTATTTTAAACGGCGTTTCAAGATGATTTTATGTTCTGCAATGGTTCAGTCAACTGGACAAATGTCGAAATTTCTTGATCTATGTGCATGTGCACTGTTCGAGATACTTCTCAAGTTCCTTGATCAGTATAAAGTTCAATTATAATTCGTCAGTTTGTTGACTAGAAAAGTGAAAAATATGTCCTGGACACCCTATCTCGATCGAAAACTCGAAAAGCATAAAAAGAACTATCGTTCAAACGAAGAAGTCTTGTATCATATCTGGAATTGATTGACTAATGTGGGTTGCGTGGAAGATTGACAATTGGTTGTATGCTGAATTGAAAATAATTTACACCTATGACCCCATTCTCGTTCACAAGTATCATCTTACTTACTATCAAATGTCGTCTGCCTTTCTCCTTTCGTTTATCAACAACAATACCAATAAAAACCGTGTTTCTTACATTCTGCTGAGTAAAAATCTTGCCCAAACATCGATACATGATGAATAGCTAATAACATAAGTATCTGTAACACTGGCTATAATGTAGCTCAGCTTCGATTAGGGGTGCACCGGTGACGGTTCACCGTCCACCGTTCCACCGCACTAACGGTGCCACCACCCACCGGTTGGTATGGCTAATCGATGGACCGGTGAAACCGGTGAACGGTGCACCGGTCACTTTTTTGTATTTCGATGTCTCTCCTACACGTTACATCTCAGAAGCTCGAGCACTTAACTTTCTGATAAGAAGTAATTCCTCGTCCTAATTAATTTTGAGAAATACTAATCAGAATTTTGGAATAAAGCAGAGAATCAAGCCGATAAGGTTATAAAGAGCCATAATGGAGACTGGCATATTAGTACTGCTGGATGCATTGAGTCTTATGTTGTTTGAGTAATAGTGGAAACCGGTCATCATCGCAGATTTTCGTAGTTCTAAATGGAGGGTATTGATATTGACTAGAAATACAACGGCGAAGGTCATTTCGCCGGTCGAAGCCGATAACCATACCTATGGTTACCGGTACAGCTACAGTCATTGTACCTAGATTTTTCGATCCAATCACAATAACCGTACCAATGGTTACTGGTCTAATTAAGATCACTGTACCTACGGTTACAGATCTAACTACCATCACCGAGACTACCGTAATCAATCCAACTACAATAGCCACAGGTACGCTTACCAGTCTAACTACTATCATCTAAGTTACGGTTACTCGCCTAGCTACGATTACCGTAAGTAAAGCTATTGGTGCAACTACGATAAACGTACCTACGGTTACCAGTCCAACTATGATACCGCATTGATAGTTATCAGCGAGATTATATGGCCATACCTACGGTCACCGGTCTAGCTACGATAAGCATACTTACGGATACCGGTCTAAATACGATGACTGTTTCTACCGTTAGCAGCCAAACTACGAGTATCATGGGTACGGCTGATAGTCCGATTGCGATAACCGTACTTACAGTTACCGGTCCAACTACGATCCTCCTAGGTACAGTTATTAGGTCAAAACGGATGTCGTGAAAAGCAGCATTGTTAAGAAAGTGAAGTTTTTATAAAGGTTGACGAAGTAAACTGGGGCCGGAGAGTCTGAATTCAAAGTCAGTCTTTGAAAATTTTAAACTGAAGTTTTTAGATTAAGTGAGTGTCTATTATGAAAGTAGCTATTTCCTCGATGGGTTGATGAAGGGAAATTCAACTTGGCGCATTCGACTCTAATACTCAAGAAAACTATAGCATTCACCAAGAAATCATTTTTTTGATAATTGAAATACAGAGCCTTGATAGATTGATATCATATTCGAGTCCTGAAAACCGATTTACTTTCGTCACTCTTTACTAAGTATCAGCATCTTCTTAGAAAACCTTTCCTTAGCATATTAAGTCAACTTAAACATTTTCAAAATTTGACCTCAGATTCCAATTTTCTGATCATGATCATCTTTCTTTAGTTTTCACAGGAATTCGTTAGTGTCTTAGAAAATACTGTGTTTCACGAAAGCCTCATATGACTGATAACTGTAACTATGGTTATCATAATTGGTTCTGAAATCTTAGGTGCAGTTTTCTTAGTTGTAGCAATAACCGTACCAATGGTTCACGTAGTGAACCCGTAACCATACCTATGGTAATCGTCATCGTTGCATCACTAACATTAATAACGATAGTCGAAGCTCTCCTCCTTACTAGACGGTACTATACCACATAAAGCGTTTCTTTCATACTTGATTACCGTGATTCGATTAAGAAAAGGGTCAGTGGAACCATGAAAACTTATGCCAAACTCCGATGTAACAGCATCAGTGATTGATGCAAGCATGTAGGTGTTTGAAAAATGATCAAAATCGACCATATCAGTGGGCTCCTAATATTCTAACCCGCTATGTTCGCCTTAAACTCTAGAATTGAAACCGTATTCTTAATTTGAGAATGTAGTCGTATACGAGACACTTTTACGCATGAATATAATCATCAGGCTAACGAGGTGGTCGGTATAAAAATAAAAGCCTATGGTGGTGGCTGCTAGACGGACATTATCTGTTATCTTGAGCCTCAACTAGTCCATAAAATTCTTTGAATTGGCCATAACGATAGGTTTCCACCCTCTAACTTCCATTGTTAGCTTTCATGTTGACGGTCAAAACTGTATAGCCGAGTAGTGAAATTATACCATCCCCAATCTTTCTTTTCGCCAACTGGCGAATATCAACTAGGTTTTCGCCAATTGGAGAATACACTATGACGAAACAAAAGTTTTATTGGCGAATTTCATGCTAGAGATTCGCCAAATTGGCGATTTTCATGATAGAGATTTGCTAATTGGCGAATATACTAACGAAAAATGGTCTGGGTGTAGGTGACTGCGTGTGGATGTGGATGTAGGTGCGAGTCTGGGTGTTGTATATGCGCTTGACCTATACTCATACCCACGCCCACACCCACACCCACATCCTGTAATACTTAAATATTCTATCATCAATTTAGTTGAGTCATAATTCTACGGATTAAAATTGGCGAATTTCTCCATGACATTCGCCCATTGGCGAACATACCTAAGGCAAAAATAAATATTTTTTGACGAATTTCATACTAGAGATTCGCCAATAGACGAATGTTGTTGGAAAATTCGCCACTAGTGAGCGTACTGTTGGCGAAATTCCGAATAGGCGAACTTACAGAGTCAGCTGAGTGTACGACAAGACTGATGATGAAAAATCTTTTCCAACATGTGCATGGCTACAAAGCTAATAATAGAATCAAAAGGGTGACGAAAACCTACGATGATGGTGACTAGATGGACACTGCTGGTTACTCTGAGCCTCGATGAATCTGTAAATGCTAGAAACCGTATATCACCGTAGATCTCCGCTCTAGGAACTGGCATTATGAGACTACATGGTGACGCTTAAAAGTATATCATTTATAGCGATGTATTATTGTATATGAAAGTTTTTTTCCTCAATCAGTATGATAGCGATGCCAGTTTTAGGACCGACATTGTCACAGAAACCTACGGTGATGATGGTTGTAAGGGCATTACTGACTACCCTGAGCATCAATGAGCTTGTCAAATGCTGCAAACCGGTCATCGCCATAGGTTCCCGCTCTCTAAACAGCATTTTTAACTTTCATCATAATGTAAAAAACTATATATTTGAGTACACGACGAAACAGCATGTGAAAAGTTTTTCCGGAGACTGTCTACGAAGCTAGTTATACGACTGATAGATTCATGAAATCATATGGTGATGATGATTAGATTGTCATTACTAGTTGCTCTGGGCTTCAACGAGTCTGTAAGATACTAAAAGCTGCCTGTCACTGTAGGTCTCCGCTCTCCGAACCAACATGATTAGGATTAATGGTAGTGCGTAAAAACATGTAATTTAGATCTGCTCGCTATAGTAAATGAAAATTTTCTTCATCGATGAATGTGATAATCATGCCGGTTATGGGATCGATAGGGCCAAGAAAACCTCCGGTGATGGACATTAAAAGCATACTGCTGGTTATCCTAAGCTTTGATAAGTCGGTAGAATGTTATAAACTGGCGATCACCGTAGGTTCCCGACATTCTAACAGCTGTCGTTGACCTTAAAGGTGTTTGTTGACGCAGCATACCTAATTTTTTTGTATAAGCATCTTTCATACCCAGATAGCCTCGCACTAACAAATATCAGCTGAATGAGCATCTTGATGTTGTCTGACGTACACCTACGGTCAGCATCGTACTGAAGGAGCGGTCAGTATACAGAAACATTTTATTGAATTTGTGAAGTATGATCATAAATCACAGAAGTAGAGGGATACCAAATATATGTGCACTTCTCGATTATGAGATGGTCAGCTTCATTTTTAATACGACACAGTTGAACTTGAGTAGCTATATCTGCAGTACATTGTGACCGGTGCTTACGATGCTCGTATGCCTGTGGAACGGTGAACGGTGCACCGCTACTGCGGTGACCGGTAGACCTGTGGCACCGGTTGGTACGGTGCACCGGTGGGCCAGTGGCGCCGGTCCTACGGTGAACCGGCGGACCGTTGAGACCGGTGAACCGTAGACCGATCACACCGGTGACCACCGTTGCATCCCTAAGCACAACCAACTAGCGTCATATTACTTAGCATTGCTTGTGTATAGTCTAGACATGAAGCTGGCGTTAGATAACATCCATAACCATATACGAAAGTGCGTTGTACAGTACTAAGCATCGTGCCCAGTAAAGTAACTAAAGAACTATGAATTTCGTGTGATATAACCATACTTTGTCCATTATAGCAACCAAATAGTGGGCTTAAACGATTCTTAGCTTGATTCTAATCAGAAACACACATATTAGAATTAGCTTGAGCGTGTTTAGCTAATTCATCATTCCAATATAGTTTGAACATGTATCTAGAAAAATTTGCACAAAATTGATTAAATTTGACAAGGATTTCTTGTTTTTCAGTATCATTTATCGAAATTGGAATAGCACGGTCACCTGGTCCGAAACTACATAAAATAATCAATTAAAACATTTCGAACTTTAAAAAAAAGGAATTTTTTAGTCGTTTATCTAATATTTTATAGAGTTTTTTTTGTTGAAAATTAAAGAATCTATTTATTTACTAACGAGAAATAAACATTTTCTGTTACAGAGATGAAAGATCAAAATAAATCATTGATAAATCTATATCTTTTTTTCTTTTTGACGACACCTTACCACATCGAATGGAAAGAAAATAATTTTTTATAAGCTGAATGACATGAATTGGAGCGATATAAGGGTTTTAGAGTTTTCAAAATATGCTCTTCTATACAATAACGATATGGTA